>CM023941.1:19613940-19628590 GCA_013407115.1 Glycine latifolia | reverse complement strand
ACTAGGTCACCTTAAAAGAATGAATTGATCGAAAAAGCTTACTTGAAGGCTACGTAATTCTAAAAATAAAATCACCTAAAAAATAACATATTATATGAGGTAAGCATAATAGGAAGAAAAAAAAATTGGGTGTGTGGAATAAATCTTGTTGGGAGGAAAATATCTATCTTATAAATATTGCTTAAACTTTTAATCTTGCTTAAACTTTTAAAATTAATTACATGTTGTTTTAAAATAAACAAAAATTAAATGACAAATTTTAAAAAAAATAGGTTGTGTGATAAAATGATAATTTTAGGTATTAAAAGATAAAAAAATGTTAAAAATACATTCTTTGACACACTCTTTAAAACACATTCCCTTTTATTGATTATAATTCTTAATACATTTTAAATAATTAAAAAATATGTTTGAAGGAATATGTTAACATGGGTATGTTAACATCGGTTTTTTAAAAAATCGATGTTAACAATACTTCATTCACATCAGTTTTTTAAAAATTGATGTTAACATGGGTAAGTTAACATCAGTTTTTAAAGAATCGATGTTAATGAAGTAACGTTAACATCAGTTTTAAAAGAAATTGATGTTAACATTGATTTTTATAAAATCGATGTTAACTAAGTAATGTTAACATAAGTTTTTAAAAAACTGATGTTAATATACCCATGTGAACATCAGTTTTAAAAAAATTGATGTTAACAAAGTAACATTAACATCAATTTTTTAAACTTTGATGTAACGACGTAACGTTAGCATCGGTTTTTTAAAAAATCGATGTTAACAAAGTAACATTAACATTAGTTTTTTAAACTCTGATGTTAATGAACCTATGTTAACATTGGTTTGTTAAAAAACTGATGTTAACTTAGTCATCTTAATTACGAATATGCCACAGCGTTTTTGTTAACAACGGTTTTAGAAAAAACCAATGTTAACTACGCGATGTTATTCCCTATTTTGTAGTAGTGATCTTAGATAGATGAAAGTTGTCATGTTGATTAAATAAAATAAGTAGTTCTTTGTTTTTATACTTTTCCATAATACACTTTTCTGATACTAACCATGAAATCATTAATATTATGAGATTATAAGTAATGTGATATTTTAAAGAAAATAATACTTTTAAATATTTTAATTTTAAATTAGTATTTTTTTTTTATAAATTGGTTCATTGTAAAAACAGACAAAATATTAATTTTTTTTTTACAAAAAACAATATCGGTTGGTCTAAAACCGATGTAAAAATTATCTTTGCATCAGCGATTTTGACCAAATTGGTCATGTTGTATAGACTTTCAACATTGATTTTTTTTTTTTTAAACTGATATAGAAAGTGCTTTAGAATATACAATTTTGGTTACATTTCTATATTGATTTCAATCAGAACCAATGTAGAAAGAGATTTTTAACATTGATTTTAAAATTAATGTTAAAAATGCCTACTTTCAACGATGATCATTTTAACATCGGTTCTAGAACCCATGTTAAAACACTTTTATGTAGTAGTGGCTATTATGTAAAAAATAGAAAGATGTCTTAAGAACTTGCGCAATGTGGTGAATACTAGAATGTAAACATATCACGATGTTCTTTAAAAATGATTTCACCAGAAATATTAACATCTATTTGTTGGGAACACTAGCACTTTTGCTATGTGATCGGATATGGTGTTCCACTGTCTCTCCTCTACTTATCACATTTACTTTGGGGAACTTTAGCATATGACTATCATGTTTTACTTTGTAGTTTGCATATATTCTCCCCCCTTATCCCAACAATTAGTATCTTTCTCTCCATAACTTATGGCCATGTTTAGGACTAATTAACTTATTTTATAAGAAAATATTCCAACATTAAAATAACTACTTGAACGGTATCCCCTAGGCTTTAAAACACATAAATAACAATAAAATAAACCTTGAGTTACATGACAACAAAGTCCTTTACTCATTTGGTAACCTAATTATATTGTTGATTCATTTGACATCATGATATATAGCATATATATTCATGACGGAATAAAGGTGCAATAAAAAAGAGAGGCTATGTATGCTTTAAAGCTTGTGGTCAATTATAGTTGTCACTTTTCACAAAGCACTTAACCAAGCATTTGCTCAAGACTCGGGACCTTATCTTCTCATTTTCCACTTCATTTGCTGGGATGCTTCACTAGCTGATACCATGCCATTATCTGGTTAAATATCATATTCACGATGCCACTGTATTGCCTTAAAGTTGCAGATCTAATGATACCCTTTTTTTATTCAAGGGATTTGGCGATCTTGATCTATTAAACATGTGGGTCTAGCCATCTTGTGGTCATTATGCAATGGAATGTGACCTTGTCTTATATCCCTAACTTTGATGCACATTAACATTTAACTCTTCATTAACAACATGTCAGACATCAATTAGTTTATGATCAAATAGAACTTCTGGTACCCTTGCATAAAAAAACGTATCTTAATGGGAGCGGGGAGTGATGGAAACCATGATTAGTGTAACAATCTAAAAATAACCTTATCAAGGAATAAAAGGCCTAATGACTAGAGCTAGAGCTAAAAGAATTAAAGAGGTTTTGCAAATTTTGGTCATAAAGATATAATCAAAAGAAGGTGGAACTGAATTTGAGTCCAATCTAAAGGTTATCATATTCTTACAACTTAAAGATAATTTTTGCTCAACTTAAAATTGTTACATATGTGGGCAGTGTTTCTTTGGGATGGTTTCTTAGTTTCAGTTACTTACGACCCAATTTTCTATTTTTCTTGAATTTTTGTATTTTATTTTGATGTAATAAGTTCATATGACCATTAATATCATTTGGGTCAATTATTATATTTTTTAGGCCTAAACAAAACAGAATTGAAAGACAGAAAGCAAACACAAACACAAATGAAAACAACCTAATCTAGGGCTCATCAAATCCATGGAGAACCATCCTCGATTCTATGTTTTCCAGCCTAGATTAAATTTCTTCTAAGGATGAATTTGTCTTAGCCCTATGCTCATGAGGTAGGGATAACAAAGCATCCAAATTTTGAATCATTAGAGATTCAAAGGGGCTGTAAGGCTGTTATGTTGGGCCTTCTTCAGCTTCTTCTTCTTCATCTTCTTTTTCTTCTTCAGCTCCTTCTTCAGCACCTTCAGCTTGAGGTTGCTGAGCAGCCATCTGCCATCCTTGAGGAGTCTTCACCAGTCCAAGCTTTTGCAAATGCTTTGTCTTGATGAGATTGGTGATGTTAGTTGTGTTGTCTACTATCTCAGTTGAGACATCAATCTTGAAATAATCAATAAACCTGGAGATTAACACAACATATGGAAAGTTGTAGCTGATTAACCTAGAGGCTTTCAGCATGGTTTCAACAAACACAAGCACCCAATTGATTTGAGTTGATGTTTTCATGGCATACACCAACTATAAGTCATCATTTGTGACTTAGGCATGGTTGGTTGACCTTGGAGTCAGGATATATGTGATTATGTAGTAAAGAAGCTGAAAGTTCAAAAGACGCAACACCTTGGTCCAACCGCGGCGTGCTCACATGAGGGTAAAAACAAAATTTTTATCGATGCGGAAACATAGACCATCTATGCACCTCATGTGTGTGTGCTTAGGAATTACTCATTCAAATACGTTGGGTTTTTGAAATACCTTTATCACTTGAAGGCTCAAAGAAGATGACACCCTCCAATGGTGATCCACACGGTTATCTCCTTCTTGCAAGTGAGAACTTCTTCTCCTTGATTCCTCATTCTCCTTGGTGGCTTGCTAGGTGCATGCAAGGTGTAAGGCTTTCAAGTATTTGGTTTCTTTTCTTAAGACTATAATGGTGCCTTGAGATCAGGTGAAGGTGCAGCAAAAGAGGAGAGAAGATGAGGGAAAGGAAAGGCTAGAACTTGGTTTAGAACCAAGAGAGAAGGGGGACAAAATTTTCTAATAACATATCCTCCCCACATAGGCGTCTATTTAAAGTGAGATAAGCACTCTAAATCAGCCCCAGTTTGTTGGGAATTTCGAAATTCAAGATGTTACTAGAACATCCTTGAGTTTGTTCCACTCTTGCAAGACTTGAATTCAAAATTCAAGTGAATGGATCCTATCCATTTGTTGCAGAAAATTTGAAAAAGAATCTATCAAGATCCTCTCATCAAAACTGCCTCATTCACTCTCATCCCTCCAAAGTTTGTTGCAACAAAACTCATTTGAATTCTGAATTCGATAATGTTGTTGACAGAATCTTCACTCAATCTTTATTGAATAATTCATTTAGATAATTTAAATTATCCTCAACAACCAATGTTGTTAAGAGAATCTTCATCCAATATTTATTGGATAATGCATTTAGATAATTTAAATTATCCTCAACAACTTGACCTCATAGAATTTAAAATTCAATTTCAATTTGAAATTTAAACTCAAATATAAATTCAATCTTATCCCAGTTTGTAATTTTGAATTTGAATTTGAATTCAAATTTCAAAATTTCAAACTTCAAAATTCAAATTTCAAATTTCAAAACTCAAATTTCAAATTCAAATTTTGAATTTGCCCAAAACTTATTTTTGGTCAAGTCAACTTTTAAAATGATCAGAACAACATTTTTCAAAATCAACAATGAGAAATGAAAGTACAAAAAGATGAAATTCACCAAACCAAATGAGGTTAAGATCAATTCACATGTTTTTTTTATAAAGAACATCAGAGAAAAAACACTTGATTGATTTAAACAGAGGAAAACGTCTCAAAGGTGTTTAATTCTCCCACAAGTGTTTCATCTCAATTCCAACACTGATATGTCATAGATTAATGTTGCAGTTCATTTCTCATCAAATCAAACATAAGTACATAATTATAAAGGATCATTAGGCCTTGTAGGGTTGGGCCTGGCTTTGAAGGAAATCTTAGACAAACTATCATCACTTCCTATCTCTTCCCTTTTTCTACCAAGTTTTCAACATTTCTTATACCAACCTCCCAATCGCCTAACTTTATAGAATTTACAACATTCTGTATAGTTTAGACATAATGTACATAATTCATACTTTTATTTATTTTACAAAGGACTTGTTTCCCTTTTTCTTTTTCTTTTTCTTGTTCTTCTTTTTCTTTTTCTTTTCTTTCTTTTCTTTTCTATACAAACTTAATTTACATGAATAGCCACATTTTAAAAAAAAAAATATTTACATCACATTAGCCACCCAAATTATAGAAATTCCCAACATAACTCCTTTGCTATCCTAACCTAAGGTAAGGTAGGAAACTCTTATCCTAGGTTAGTGTTCCAACAAAATCATAAGTGTTTGGCTCAAAAGGCTTGCAAATGGTAAATTGTTATATATTTGGGAAAGTTGTTTGGCCAATAGCCTAAAATTTACAAGAAAGAAAGATGGCCTAAGTCATATCCATGCTTCATATGTTATGACAATTAGAAATTTATGCAAAATCAACTATAGAACATATTAGTGAGGACACTTAATGTAAATTCCATGGTTTGCACACAATCACTAAAGCTTAAGGTCTGTTTTCATGTTCAAATCAAATAAGTGTTTTGAAAGCTTGTTCTTTATCAACTACATGTAAAAACATCTGCCTTTCTTTCGGTATTTTGGAAACCATTCATTTTTTTTCATTCTCAAAGTTTTCAAAAATAATTTTATTGTGTTCTGATCCAATTTCAAAAGCAATTATCAAAAACACTTATCTATTGATTCTTTCCAAAACATATTATGTTTTCAGAAAAATTTGTCTTTTAAGTCCCAAAAAAGATTTATACATATTCTATAACTATGTTTAGTAAAACAAAATTTAATCCAACATGTGTAGTTCCAAAAAGAGGTAACCCTCTATGTACACCATCAGAGTTGTGCATAACCAAATAAAATTCATAATCGTGCAACTATCTAAGCAAAAAGTAAATAAGGAAATAAAGTACTAAATTTAATACAAAGCAGTAAAGAAATATAAAGACTATGTCACAGATTTTTGAAGATCATGGTTGAGGAGCTCAGTCTCCTCCATTGAGATAATCAATCTACCATGTCATCATCCTCATCTGTTCTGTCTCCTCCTAAAAAATAGGCATGTCCCTAGGCCATGCAATGGTAGCTCTAACAAAATAGAAAAAACATATAAATTTCAAAAAGTAAAGTTCAGAAATATAATTTAAAATACATAAGACAAATAATATAAATTAAATCAAAGTTTAGAAACACGGGGTTGCCTCCCAAGAGCACTTCTTTAACGTCGTTTTAGTTGGACGCCTTTGTTATGGCTCAGGTTTCCAGCAATTGGACAATAGTGAAAAGTCATTGGCTTTTATGTTTTCCTTCATAATTTTCACCAGTTTCTTTTTTTCTTCAGAAAGACTTGAATAACTAATAACTGGTTTCTGTGAATCACCTACAACAAAAACATATTTAAAATGTGGAGGTACTCCTTTCACCTCCATTTTTTATTCTTGATTCTTCTTTTCCTCTAACAATTCTTCAAAGAGAGACTATTGGTAAGGAATTTCTTTGAAAGCATCTAGCTGTTGGAGATAATCTGAACTCTCATTTTCTTTACATTCACTCATCTCCTTAAATGCTTCTGTCAATGTTTTCTCTGAACAATCTTTTCCTTGAATCAACCTCTTGGAGTCAGAAATTACTTCATCCAAGACATCCACTCTAAGACACTCCCTTGGTTCCTTTGGGTTAACCTGTGTGTTTGTTGAAAATGGTCCACTTCTATGCTCTGACAGTTGTTTTGCAAGTTGTCCAACCTAAACTTCAAGATTTTTAATACAAGCCTCAGTGTTCTACTGATTTGTGATGGACATTTGCATAAACTGAGTTAAAGTATCTTCCATTTTTGACATTTTATCAGGCTGAGCTTGTTGTTGTTGTGGTGGTGGACCCATATTTGTAGAACCTGCATAAGAGTTGTTAGAGGGACCTACTAAAGAAGAGTTAGTGGGACCATAATATGCATTACCGTTTTGCTACCTCCAGCCATAAGGCTGATTTGAACCTGGACCACCTCTGTTGCCTTGGTAATTTCTTTGAAAATTTTGTTAAGGTCTGCCTTGATTATGCAAATAATGGGCCTCATCTTCCTGTTGGCAATCACCAGGTGTTGAATAGTGGCCATTTTGATGGTCACCGCCATAGAAATCACATCTTAGAGCTTGTTGAACTCAATGAGATTGGTATGCCTTTTTGATCCATCTTGCTGAAATTGTTGAGAAAGTTGGCCTATTTGTTTTGTTAAGGCTTCTATTTGTTGAGTCAAGAGTTTATTTTGAGCTAGAATTGCATTTTTAGTATCCAGCTCCATTATACCTTTCCTTTGAATTGGAGATCTATCATGGTGAGACTGGTAATCACTGGCTATTATGGAGTCAATGATTACAATTGCTTCCTTCGGGCTCTTTGACATCATAGTACCTCCAGCTGAGGCATCAAGAATCATCTTTGTCTGAGGTTTCAAACCACTGTAGAAAATATATAGTTGTGCAACATCATCAAAATTATGGTTTAGGCACCTCCGCAGTAAGGATTTGAATCTCTCCCATGTCTCACAGAGAGCTTTATCTTATCCTTGGGAAAAAGTAGCAATCACTAATTTTGCATTAATGAATCTGGATGGAGGAAAGAATCTAGCAATAAATTTTTCCTCCACTTCTTCCCAAGTGCTAAGACTTTTTTTTGGTTGGTATTGGAGCCAGGTCTTTGCCTTACCTGTCAAGGAGAATGGAAAAGCTCTAAGATAAACAACTTCAGCATCTTTATTAAAAGCTCTCATGGTACTGCACAGCTCCATGAAGGTAGACAAATGTGTGTACGGATCCTCATGATCCATACCAAAAAAAGGGCGTGAACCAATTAGACTAAGCATTGTTGGCTTCAATTCTACAACCTTGTTATTGAAAGGAGTAATGACTATGCTATTGTAATGCTTGGGTCCTTGTTGATAAGCATAGTCACCTAGAGTCCCGCTTGGTGCTCTATTTTCTTCTCCCCCTCTATCATCCATAATATCAATTACAGGTGACTTTTCTAGTGAAGGAGAATCAAAATAGAAGAAGATTCACTCGGTGGCTTATTGGTTGTTTGTTTTTTTCTTCATGTTCTTTCTTTAGGTCTTGGTAATTTTCAGATTAAATAATGATTTATCTACAGGAAATTTACCTCTCATAAAAGAAAAAGAACAACTACAATAACCCGTGAGTACCGAGGTTAGCGAAAATAAAATATAATAAAAGAGAATTTATACAAAATCAAAATAAAATAAATAACGAAAGTAAGGAAAAAGTCCATTCAACTGTAAAATTAAATCTGAAAGAATTGAGTGAGTGACTCAAGTCCTCAACAACGGTGCTAGAAACTTGTTAGATTATTGGCAAGCGTACCAATGTCATCGCAGGTTAGAGAATTTATAAAGAGATCGTCTCCACAAGGACTTGAGCTACTCAGTTCTCCTAGATGAAAGTAATATGTTCAATAGTTATGTCCAACAAATATAGTCGAAATTTGATGGGTTTACGGAAAATAACGGAAATAATAGATTAGTGCGTCGGAAATACAAAAAATTACGGAAACTAATAAAATGAATTTAATTAATTTAAGAGAACGTAGGATTAGGTTTCATCGGTCATACCTAGTATCCAATTAACATTAATACATATGAACGATTCTCTAACATTATTGATGCATACATTAATTCACCCTAAATCAATCCCTCGCATTAAAGAATCCTAAGGATATTTACTGAACATCGATCCCTCGCATATGAAGTAAATAACCTAGCATTACAATCATAATCTCATGCTATTTGCAATCAAAACGTCATGCTTTATTCCTAGCAACATAACGTAAAGAGTAAAATCATTCAATTCAAATCCTAAGGGCACTTTCCAGTCAAGCTTATAATCCAATTTCATGAAACTAGTGATCAAGTAGAATCAAGCATTACGAACAGAATGAAATCACCAGCACGAGTAGAAAAGATTCATACATATATCAAATATTAAAAGAGATACAAAAGGGTACGAAGATTACATTCAATCCTTTGGAGAAACTATCCAATCATTGTGTAAAGCAAGAGATCAATAGAAGACATGACGAAGGAAGTGACCCCAGGCCTTTTTCTACAAAGTTTCCACTCCTTTTCCCTCTTCTCTCACCTCTCTCTATGTTTCCATGGTTGTTCCTTAGTTCTTGGTGTCTCCTATGGCTTCCTTGCATGCTATTTACAACATTTGATGGAGGTGTTGTCAGGTGAACTCGCCCAGGCAAGTGATTTACCCATGATTTACTTGCCCAGGCGAATTGTGACTGTAATGCTAAAGAAAGTTTAACTCGCCCAGGCGAGCTAATTGCTAGCCTAGGCGAATTTGGCTTCCAGAAAATTCTTCTTTTGACCTTTTTGCCCTCTCTTCTTGTCTTGGTTGTTTCGGATGCCACGGATACACTTAATACCTATCAAAACATCGAAATTGAGTGGATGAATCTTCCAAAATGTGAACAAAAACATTTATATTTGTACAAAATATAAAACAAGTAGGATTAGGGTCAGTTTATAAGCGAATTCACTAAAATCAAAAGATAAGTGCCAACATTAGAATCTTGGAATTAACTAGAATATTGCACTTATCACATACAGGATATTAAGTTGGCAAATGAACCCACTATAAGAAGGCTTCATAATAGTTATGTAAGTGTCATAAGCGCTTCTCCCGACAACCATAAGGTGATAGTAGTCCTTCAACTTGAACTCACTACAATCTATGCATGTAGGAGTTTGTAGGCTTTAATGCTATCAAACGTTATTCGTAATAAGGTGATAATCAAGGTAGTACTTGGGCTTGCAATGAATCATGTTAAGAGATGTGAGTGATATATATATATATATATATATATATATATATATATATATATATATAGTATTTGTCCCTCCTACATAGTAGGAGTTATGTCTATGGACCTCTCAATAGAGCAGGACGTGCTATATGTGTGACCACGCGAAAATGGGTCAATATGAGATATTTGACTCATTTGTGTTTACGTGTCTACCTAGGTATTGAGAAATTGATTATCGACTTAACGAGGACGACACTCTTATGCCTCGTGTTTGATCAAGACATTTGTATGAAGGGGCAAAGGTTACACGGTGGAAATGGTAGCAGTAATATTGAAATCTAATCACCAATTTTTCTCATGGATTGGTTGGCAGCGATGCATTTTTTCATCTACTCATCAAAAAGTAATGAAATCGGATGTCTTATATCTTTTGGGAAAAAGAACCATTCTATCAACCCACTCATGGTATGGTTTCCAATATACAACACCCTCCATTGGTTTCAATTGTATCCCAAATTACTTTCTCAAGGTTTTAGCTATTACCTCAAGATCGATCAACTGAGGTCCTCCAAACAACTGGTTAGATGTGTGCATCCCTCCATAAAGACTGCCTGCTGATAAATGGTTCCAAGTTGTATCACTATTTATCACTATATTAGAAACTGACACACCTGGTTTCCCTAATGGTGGCATGCTAGTATGGCCTATAACACTAGGTGGTCTCGTCGCCAAGTTAACATTCCCATTGAAAGGAATATTTTGAGTCGTGTGGTCGGCAAACAATCCACGCCCCTAGACATGGGATTGTTTACATTCAATGGCATATTAAAAGGTGCAGAAATCAAATTCAGCACCTATAGTTGATATGGATGGATTGATGGAACAAACCCTGCCAAAGGCATGGCCATCTGAATGTTGGACACAGGTGTCATATTCAACTGACACGCCGCTATCAATGGTGCCTGAATCAGCCCACCTTGTCCCATATGAGGTGGCACTACCTGAACTGGATTTGTTTGGTTTCACAGAAGGGGTCCTCCCGCTGTCAATTTTGGTTGTGCCATACTTGGTAGAACAGAAGAAACAACTCCAGTTATCTACATCATCAGTGTAATAGGAATCTGCTAAGGATCCCCATTATGTCATGTTCCAATGCTTGGATGAATGGTCCATCCTTATGTGAATGAGGTGGCAGAACTCTCCCCTGCTCTAGGCAAATGCTAGTTTGACTCCTTTGCATTACGATATTCATTGTGTACCATGGGTTTGATGATATCAACAAGTTTTTTGGAGAGTTGGTACTGTATAGTATGGATGTATAAATCAATTTGTTGCCTAATGAATGATGTAGTCATTACATCAGGCATCTCCGTTGCCACCGACATGGAATCAACAATAGGCACGACCATAGGAGTGAACATCAACATTTTTGGAATATATTGTGTTGCCAACATTAGTGATGTCGGCATACCTAAAGTCATTCCCTCATTTGTCTTCTTGTTGTATGTTTTCTTTTGTTGTGGTTCCATATCTCTCATAGTCTTACCAGAGCGTAAATGCATAAGCCGATGCAACTCGACTTTAGATTCGAATTGATCTACCAAATCACCTACTCTAGTCCCACTGGGCATGCCAATTTTGTTGTTGCTTGAATGTAAACCGATTATATCAAATGAAAGTTCCAACACGATTCCAAAATAATGTTCAAGCAATTGACATTAGAAAGGTTAATTTGCCTCCTAACAATGGATTCCCAAGTCATTCCATAGAGCACTTGGTGTAGGTGAAGTAACTAACTTTGACAAAATTGTAAATGGAATTCGAAAAAATGTTGAAGATAATAAAAAGTTGGTAAAGTGATGAAAGATAATATCTGAGAATAAAATAAATTTGTTTGAATTTGAGTTGAAGGTCTTTTTGGTGGTCACAATTTAAATATTTATAGATAAACAAGTTGATCCACTTAAATAGGGATTTCACCACGGAAAACAGTTTCACCTACCACTAAGCCTTGCTCCTTAAGTTTAAGGATCCTGTATTCTAACTGCTCCATTCAGTTTTGAGCCCATCAATCCTTTTTTTTTTTCACCAGAAACTAATGTCTTCCTTAGTCAATTGGGCTTTTAACAAGTCTATGTATGGTCCAATATTTTTTCTCAATTGACATCCCAACATGAACACCTTGAATGCTATCAACAACCAACTAATTATCGAGATAGTTCCCTATCTATTAATTACAACTAACTTTTGCTAAGTTACCAAATTCTTAAATTCGGTTACCATCAAAAGATATATAAAAAAAAAAGTAAGATGGACATTGTCAGCCCTTAAATCTATGTGCACTAAAAAATGTACAAGTAGCACCCCTTTTTATAGATGAGTAAAAATAAATTAGCATGACAAGCTTAAATAATGATAATAACATCTTAATGTAATGACAGAAGTTGAAATAAAATGTTAATACCGTAACTGATAGAATAGCTCAAAGTGCCCTGGCTCCACCCTGTTCCAAAGACATGATAAATGTGTCAGTTTAGATGCTGCAAAAGCATCGAGAAAAGTAGATTCTTTCTTGTGATCTTGTCTAAAGACATGCACAATACTTGCTCATGGCTGTTAACCTTTTTATGTTTGCCCTCTGCTTTCTGTCTCCCTTTGCACTAATGTACAAGGTATTCCTTTTCCATAAAGTCTCTTGCTCGAATGTGACCAGAACATGAAAATCCCAATTTTTAAATTGTTACAACTTTGCTATAGAATCTTTCTCTCATCCAAGGCAAGGAACAAATTCATGTGGGGTTTATTCATTAGTAAACATGACACCTCCATATTGGGCATCTAAAAACTCAAATTAACCTCTATCTCTACATTGTCCAAGCCCCAGTCCATTTCAATAATAACCAATTTTCGAGAACCAAATACCATCCCATTAAAACAATCCCAGCAAAATGGCACTAAGCAACAACGTCATAGGTGCCATTAACTTCGTTGCGGTGCTCCTCTCAATCCCAATCATCGGTGCCGGAATCTGGCTAACAACCGAACCAGCCGATTCATGTGTCAAAATTCTACAATGGCCAGTCATAATCTTGGGGGTTCTTATGTTTGTTGTGGCTCTGGCAGGGTTCATAGGGGCCTTTTGGAGAATCCCCATGCTTCTCGTATTTTACCTCGTTGCCATGCTTCTGCTTATTGTGTTGCTGGTTTCCTTGGTGGTTTTCACCTATGCTGTCACCCTTAGAGGCCGTGGCAACATTGAGCCCAATCGGTCGTACTTGGAATATCGCATGGATGATTTCTCAATTTGGCTTCGTCGAAGGGTGAGGAGCTCCAGCAAGTGGGATGGCATCAGAAGCTGTCTTAGCTCCTCTAATATATGTGCTGACTTGGATCAACGGTACCGAACGGCTCAGGACTTCTTTAATGCACACCTAACCCCAATTCAGGTAATTGATTAAATTTAACTCGATTGCTCTTATTATTTTAACCATATTATTAGGTGGTTCAACTTAGTACATAAGTGATTCAAAGTATTTTGCCCTCAAGCCTAAGCGCTCTTCGCTACAATCAAATTTAAATTATTACTTATTTTGGGATAAATATTAATTTTGCACATCAAAGACGCATGGCATGCGACTTAATGCACATTACTCAACCTAAGATTAGTCGACCTAAGAATAATCAGCTAGCAACAATTTCAACAATGACACAAGTCAAAAACACCTTAACAGGAACCGACTTTTGGTTAGCTAATTACAATAAGTTTATGAGAACTCTCAAAATAAAACCTCCAACACAAATACCTGGAATAAGTTACATGGACATTAGAATCACAAGGGCAACACTATAAAATATAAATAGGTATTTTATGCTACACGAGACAAATCTTGTAACCACACTAAGGGATTGAGACATTTTTTACTTAACCACACTTAATCTCTAAAATCTCTCTAATCCTCTCTTTCTCTCTCACCCTATCTTATGCTATATGAGACAAATCATATTATATATCCTACACCATAGCAATGTCTAAATCTCTTAGTGTGATTACAAGATATGTTGAGCTTATCGTAACAATTTGTGTTGAGGATCCTATTCTGAGGGTTGTCATAAACTTAGTGTAAGCCTATAACCAGTCAGTTTATGTTAAGGCATCTTCGACTTGTGTCATTAGTGAGCTTACTAATGACTAATTATCCTTAGATTGGATAATATGCATTAAGTCACCTGCCATATGTCCTTGATGTATTATAGTTACAAAGAATTATGGACAAATGTGTCTTGTGTGACTTCAATTATAATAAAAAATTAGCAATATGTTTGGAAAACGAGCACTAGGATGAATATCTTGCAAATCACAAGATAGCCACTATAATTATATATATATATATATATATATATATATATATATATATATATAAGATGATAGATTAAATTATATCGATGTAACTTTTATAACTATTATATTATTTTTATAACATGATATAGAATTTGATTTTTATTGAATAAACGGTTGAATTATATCTATATATTATCAAGTTTGTCTATGTTAAATTTTGTCAAAATTAAACAACAACAAAAACATAATCAAATTTTCATATTTTAATATACTTTGAAATATTTATATTATGTTAATTTTAATTTATATAAATAAGGTAGCAAATGATTTTAGATTAATATGAAATTTTGTATATGTGATTCATGTAAAAAAAAATTGAATCCAATAATTAGTTTTAAGAAAATATTGTATAATTAAAAGTTATAGAATGATGTAATAATTGTCAAAATTACATGTAATTTG
>CM023941.1:19571254-19613840 GCA_013407115.1 Glycine latifolia | reverse complement strand
AAAGTATTAAAACATTTAATAATTCAGTAAGTGATTTTAATGTTGTTAATACTTTTGTATTTTTTCAGATTCACTCTTAAAATTTGATGATTTCAGCCTCTTGATTTCTTTTTAACTAATTAATTAATGTATTTGCTCTAAAAATATAAAAATTGTAAAAGGAAATAATAATTAATAATTGTAGTAGACAATTTGAAAGAAGTATTATAAAAATAATTACAACAAAACTCTCAAAAGATTCCTACAAAGAGGTCCCGAGGTAATAACTCATGATTATCTGAGCTATAAACTAAATAGATGATTTTGGTGTCTATTTCACGCGCAAGAACAGAATCCTGGGAAGTAAATCATATTGATAACTTTCATAAACATAACAAACATTTCCTGACCTTTTACAATTTTTAGTTTCATAGACCGATTTCAATTTCTCGAGAAACTAGAAAGCATGGAACTGAATATTTTGAAGTCTGCTGCAACTGATGTCCTTTCCAAGCTTGTTAGATTTTACATTCCCTTTAAACACAATCTTGTTCAGTAAGTAAATTATTGTACAAGTAACCATCGTTTCAGAAATCAGCTTTCTTATCAAAAGACAGATGAGACAAGCAAAAGTTTAAAGAACTAATTAACCGGGATTCTTCAACCACGTGTTATCCTTTCATTTTTTGCCCCCATTACACGTTATTCATCTTTTTCCTTTATTCCCTTTATTTTTCATCTCATGCAGTCAGGGTGCTGCAAGCCACCAACAAAATGTGGTTACACGTTTGTGAACCCAACGTATTGGATTAGCCCCATCAACACGGCAGACGACATGGATTGCATGAAATGGAGCAACGACCAAGCACAGCTTTGCTACAACTGTGACTCGTGTAAAGCTGGTTTGTTGGCAACCCTAAGGGTGGAGTGGAGAAGGGCCAATGTGATATTGATCGTTACTCTAGTTGCTTTAGTTGCGGTGTATTTCGTAGGGTGTTTTGCATTTAGGAATGCAAAGACACAGGAGCTCTTTCGCAAATACAAGCAAGGCTACTCTTGAGAAGATTGAATATGTTTGATACTTTGATTTGATGCATGGACTAGATTATGAACACTAAACAGTGGTGGTGGATTGTGAAATTGGGTCATTATGTGTTCTCTTAATTGTTGGGTTTTTTTTTTTACTACAGAAAAACGAACAAATCCACGTAAAATGTATGACTTCAGTCTTACGCTTTAATTTTAAATCCGAGAATCTTTTGTGAGTAGTATTTAAGAGTAGTACTGAAGAATCGTAAAGGTTTCAAGTGCTCAGCGTAATTTATGGAGGAACGGAAAATTAAATAATGTCTCAGCTGTGAAGATACAAAACAACGTAATTTATGGAGGAATGGGAAATTAAATGGATACTAACACAACGTAATTTATGGAGTAATGGAAAATTCAATAATGTTTCAGCTATGGTGATAACAAGATTAGTATTTTCTTTTTTATCTTAATTAGAGAAAAGTGATATTGACTAATTTGGAGTTCAATCGAGAGTTAATTAAAATTTGATTAAGAATTATTTTTTTCAATAATTAAATTCAAATATTATCTAAACAATTATATCTTAATTTCATAATTACTTGTATCTAATCAATTGATTAATAACACATGGAAGCAAAAGATGTCATTCAATTCAATGGAGGGATTATCTGGATACTAAAAGTCAGAGGCTGGGAGACATGTAGGAGCCATGAACTCCCAATTTTTTTTAAAAGTGTATATAAATCACTATTAAAATAATTTTATAGCTTTCCTAAAATTTATGAAAAAAGGTATTGGATAGTGATAAGAAAAAATTATCATGTTAGTTGATACTTAAATATAGAAAAAATATGATGTAATAAAAAGAGAAAGATAAAAAAATTATAAATATTAATAAAATATTTATAATATTGAGTCATATATAATTACCCAAAATGATTTTATACATTTTATTTATTTATTTTCTCATATACTATTACTGATCATACATATGTAAAGGAAAATAATTAATTCATATTAATAAAATAATTTAGTTAATTTTAATTAATAATGTCATAAGTTTAAATTTTATTCTAAAAATACTCATAGGATTGAATAATTTAAGTAATGATTATATTTAGTAACATTACTTTGTAAGTAAAGGAATATTTCTTTTGACGATTAACTTAAATTGTTAATGCAACCATGAATGCACCACTTGTATGTGTATGCCGAATGATTGAGTGACTTATTAATAAATTTTATAATAAATTAAGGATATAAAAATTTATTATTTATACATTTGAAAATGAGTCTAAGTTTCTTATATAAAAAATAGTATTAATTTTGTATTCAAGATAGTTATATATTTTTATTTATAAAAAATACTAAATATAATGATATATTAAATTTTTTTATATAGTTATGCGTATAAAAATTAAAATTTTCTTTATTAAATTTTTTTCCTAGACTCCCCTCAAACTAAATTTTTGGCTCTGCCCCTGATTTGATAAAGAGGAATGTTGGTATCATTTTCAAAGAATATATTGAATCAGGATTTTAAAAGATTATTTTAGTATAAAAAATTCATAAGATTTTAAGAGACTTAATTTAGTGAATTCTAATGTAATGACTTTTAAATTTTATTTAAAAGACTTTTATGATTAGAATTTTTTAATTTGAATTTTAATAGATTTATAATATATGAACTCATAAATTTTAAAAGAATTTTATGAATTTATAAGATTTTAAAAAAATTTAGAAAATACTCAAACTTATAAAAGTGGATGAAAAATATAGCTGATAAACTGCAAATCCTTCTTTTACTTACAAAAATCCAATGAATCTTCAATACCGTTAAATTTCTTATGAAAAAGTTGTTTCAATAAAACTTTCTATATATTTCTTTATGATATTCTAGATTGACATTACTTTCCATCAAAATGGATATGCAGAAATGAGTTATGATTGCTGCAATGTTAATATCTCCAATTAATAGTAGCATATATTCAACTATATGATGTCCTGGGATCCCCATCAAGAGATAATTTTACAGCAATATTATACTTTTCATTTTTTTTTGGTCAAAACATTATATTAAAATTGAAAACTGAGTAGAACAAGCTACATTGGTTAACACTATTATTTAGCATAGACGCATGAAAAATGTTAAGTAACCACTGCGGTCAAAGGCCATAAAAATCCATAACTGCAGAACACGTGGCCTCCTCTACTAAGCACCATCCTAGATAAATGCACCGCAACACAAACAATCTACTCTGAACTTGCATTGTAATCACAATCCATGATCTCACATAAATCCCATAGAACTGTCCCCCAATATTAATACAGCAAAACAATTTAGTATCAACTAGTCACTAATCCGTGCGCATACAGGAGGGTTACTCCTCTATATTTTTTTAAATTAATCTAAATTTTTATATATAATAATTAAAATATTTATATTTATGATATTATTGATAAAGTAATTTAAATTAATTAATTTTGATTATCTTATAACAAATAATTACTTATGATGGTACAGAGAATAATTATTTCTTGTAAATAAAAATTATAGTTTCTATCATAAAAAATTAAAATTAATTTACATTATGATATAATGAATTAGTAATTAAAAAAAATTTGTAACAAAAATCATTTTTACAAATTAATTTTTATTGTTATATCTATCATAATTATAAATAATTTTATTTATGATATTATTGATCAAGTAATTTAAATTAATTAACTTTGATTATCTTATAACAAAGAATCAAATAATTATTTTCTAATAAATATATTAACTAATTATTATTATACTAATTATCATAACAATTGAATGAAATAAAAAGAGTTTAAAATTTTTAAATCTTGATTAAATTTAATTAATAAAGTTATAAATATTTTTATTTTTTAAAATGTCACCATTTCATTTTATTGTTATTTATCCTTTATTTTATATGATGAAAATTTTAAAAGAAATAATATATTTTAAAAAAATATTGTTGATTGTTTGATATGTAACTGTGTTAAATAATTATTATATAAAAAAAATTTCTCGTAATGGTTCACTCATAATGGTCCAAAGAATAATTATTTTTCATAAATGATAATTATAGTTTATATCATAAAAAAATTAAATTAAAATTAATTTACATTATTATATAGTGAGTAAGAATTTAAAACTTTCTTGTAACAAAAATCATTTCTACAAATTAATTTTAATTGTTATCTCTATCATAATTAAAAATATTTTTATGTATGATATTATTGATAAAATAATTAAAATGAATTAATTTTGATTGTCGTATAACAAAGTATCAAATATATATTTTTTAATAAATATACTAACTAAAGATTATTATGCTCAGTGAGAATTTAATTAAATAAAAAATTAAAAATTTCAAAATCTTGAATAAATTAAAATAACAAAACTATAAATATTTTTATTTCTTATAAATGTCATCACTTTAGTTTTTTTTATTTACCCAATATTTTATATGATGAAAATTTAAAAATAAATAATATATTTAATAAAAATAATATTGTTGATTATTTGATATGTAACTTTGTTAAATAATTTTTAAAATAAAATTTTTCCCAGGACAAATTAACCCATAATGGCCTAGAGAATAATTATTTTCCGTAAATAAAAATTGTAATTTCTATCATAAGAAAATGAAATTAAAACTAATTTACATAATGATATAGTGAGTAAGTAATTTAAAAGTTTATTGTAACAATTTTTTCATGTGCATTAATTTTAATTTTTATCTCTATCATAACTAACTGTATTTTTATTTATATTATTATTGATAAAGTAATTTAAAATGGTATTCTTTTATTACATATGCACATAGTATCTTGATTTTAGAACCATTTTTCCATCGTTTAAGCATGTACAAATAGTGTTAAAAGTTGCACACAAAAATGGTGTGGGCATATTGGTTTTGTAAAATGTAATGCAGTTAAAATTAAAAAAATTAATTGGCATTAAGAACACTGAAAAAAGCCTGCTGAATAAATAATGTACACATATATTATTTGCAGAGGGAGAAATACAAAGCTGTAAATAAGTTAATAGTATACATGAGCTATGGTGAATTAGGATTAATCTTACATGATAACGGCAAGAAAAGTTGTAAATAAGGTAATTAAATGCTACAATATAATGAGGAGAACATATTTATTACAATATCTTCATGTTTTGTGTAGATATACTCGCATTCACTTGAAAATTTTCTCAACTAATGCACCAGTAATAAACATTTCTTTTAGAACATAAATATTCTGCTGCCAATACTCCTAGAGGACAAATAAGCCAGTCATGCAAAAAATCTGATAGGCATAAATGACATCTTTAACAACTACATAAATTAAGAATCATTGTGATATATGTCAGTTAAATTTACCAAGTGACTCTGTTCGAAAGTGCCAACAGAAATTCACACATGAATGCAAAAATTTCATGACACTCAATTTTAGACTTAAAGGTGAAAATCTGCAAAACAACTTCAGCTGCAAAAATGTCCCAACCCTCAACATGTCTAACACAATCTGTCAAACAAAAAAGTTGCACACCATTTAACATGGACCTCAAATCACATCAATTTGATAAAATGGTATACAGCAAAAAGAAAAGGATGCATTGACTGACTTGTAATCTTCATTTAATTCATAAATTGTGCTTCCATCGATTGAAATTAGAGGCCTCCAAGAATAGTTATAGATATAATTCTTGTTTCCAAGACCCAGTTTCTTTAATCAGACTTATTATGTATTAATCGTCACTCACCTTGTTGTGTAAAAGGAAGGCATGTGCCAATTGTATCCTCATACCCAATCTGTAGACAACAACAAAGCATAACAATCCTCATATGATCATCATGTGTATGGAAAGAAAATGGATGGAGAGGGAGACAACTTGAATTGCCATCTATAATTAAAATTATGAAATGAGAAGAAAAAAACATAATTGAAAGAACCAACTTTAAAACCCTACACTGCAAGCAAAACGCTTAAAGTGACTATGAATACAATCTAAAAACATGTTCCTTGAATATATTTATTTATTCTAAAAAATTACAGCAGCAAATTTCATTCTAGATGCATTCTCAGTTTATGACCTTCACCTTTGTATTCTTGTCTGTCTATACAAGCATGCCCAATATATGCACTTACCAAAGCACAATAAAAGTGACTTAGAGAATAATTAGCACAAATATTCTACTTTATAAGTATAGCTATTTATACCAAAAAAAAATATGGGAGAGAGGGCAGTTAGTTTTTCCTAAAAGCTTCTTCAACTGAGGGTAAGAGAAAGAAGATTAGTTAGCTTTTTTCCTGAAAGCCCATTCACCTAAATTTTTTAAATAGCTACTTGTTTCCCTTTTCCTTCATAAACATTAAGCTACTTAAGTACACAGGCAAAGCAACTCCCACAGTATTGCAGGAAAAATAGAAGATAAATAGCTAAATAAAAAATTTAGCCACAAACCTATTTAAAACCACAAACTCATTCCATTACACTGCTTTTTAAAAAATATTTCTCCTACTCCTGATGAATTGCTGAATTCTTAGAAAGCAAAGTCTGGTGTCATTAAGACATTTCTAATTGGAGATGCAAGAAAAATTGGTAAAGAATTGCTTGTGATTAAATACATTGTATTCTTTCAGCAATTGTAACGCTAGTGGCTTTAGTCTTTCAGATGCTTTCATTTTAAAATAAAAATGGGTAAAGAATTTCCTAGAAGAACATTGTATTGTATCAATGCATTAATGTATTTTGTTGCCTAAACCTTGCACTTTTGGTCAACATTGTTTTTCAGATAAGTAAATACACATATTTGGTGCTACTTAAGAAATTGATCATATTGGGAGTTACTTTATCACCATCAATTCGGTCGAGCAAAGCTAGAATCAATTAGAACAAAAAAAATGAGAAATGATAATTGATACTCAATAAATTGAATACAACACTGAATTGAAAATCATGATGCCCTTCATTTCAGCCTATGTTACTATTGTAAAGAACACTATATTGTGGCAATAAATAATATCACAGAAAATAGGACAAATGTTTCAATTGATATTTCTCCAGTGAAATTTGGCAAACCTACTATCTTGAAGACCTTCGTGAAATCATCTGACAAAAACTCCTGAACATGCAATACTTAAGTAAACATTCGTATCAATAAATAACTTTATAAATAATTCAAGAAACACATGTAATGTAAATGACCATGCTACCTTATTCGAATGGTCTCTAAAGTCCAAACTTCGTAAGAGATGCATAGAGAAGAGACAAAGATAGGTAAATGCTAAGGATTGCTAACCATTCTACCTAGACTTCATTGAACTACATCCTTAGTTTCATATTATCAAGGCTGGCTGATTTCAGTTAAGAACTTCAGATACCATTATTCCAAACCAAAACTCAGCACTAAATTCATACTAATGTACAACAATCAGAATGGAGGAGTGATAAACTACCAATCACTAAAATTGTGAACAAACTACTGCCCATGTATACATATGTATAAAGTCAATAAGTAGCATACAATGGAGTAGTATGATACTATAATGCCAGAAAAATATACGTCGAAATGGCTCAAACATCACTTTATGGAGAATGCATATTTCATCTTTAAAAAAAACATATAAGTCCATTTTCACATATATTCTTTTATTATTAAAATAGATTAGGAGTTCAAGGCACTCCAATAACAACAAATGTTTGTTTGAATTATTAAAATACATAATGAATAATCGCATATAAAATGAATACAATGCTTGAAGTGGACATCTCAGTCTAACCTTGTCAAGCATCACCCAAACACCAACTTTAGAAAAGTGCAGATGGAATTGAGAAGTATGAGAGGAACTCTAAGGTACTACAACAATTATAAATTACTAATATATCAGATTAAATTAAACAAACTCATTTCATTCAAATTCAAATCATGAAAACTCAAAACTCACTCATACATACCTTAACTCCAAACTCAAAACTCACTCAATTACAATTTTACAATCAGTTGTTGGCTTGGAACACCTCAAATTCACCCATATACACTAATTAAATTACTATTTCTAATTAAATTTTAGGAAATATGAGTGCACTGCACCTACTAAAAGTTCAAAAACCATATTTCAAATTAAAAACAGTTAAAACAGAAACAAAGAAGAGACGATTCTCTGGCTCCAAATAACAGTCAGATTAAATTATCAAAACATAAAAATTACCTTAAAAAACATACACTTACATCTAAACTAATTAAAGATAAGGTTGTACCTTAACATCATTAAGTTTTTTCTGGTTTTCCATTGTTATTACTTAGTGTAGTTGATGTTGTAGTAACATTGGTATTTGAGGAATAAGCCTCTAAGCAAACTACAGCAATAAAATCTTGTACATCAATAGGATTCTTTCCCAACCTTTAACCACCTAGACATATCAAGTAAAATCATAAATTATTAAAACATAAGTTAAAGAACACTATAACAATATCTTTGTTCCTCCATGTTGTAACAGTAATGCTCACATGACAAATCATGCCTTATAAAATAATCCTTCTAGACAGAACCAAACAATTGACAATGCATACATTTTAAGAGTATTGTATGTCAATACCTGCATTAATATAAAATATTGCAACTATGATGACTCTCGTTCATAAGGTCACTGAGATTCTTTAGCATGTCCTCGTCCTTGAAAATAATTGAGCAGTGAATATAAGAGAAACCTTTAGATCACTTACAAAAGAATTACTTATAGAAGCTATGAACTCCTAACTTTTAAGCAATATGAAAAATGTAAATGAGAATTACATTGAAAACAAACAACACAAATGCATAGCTACATAAGATAAATCCAAAAGACTCACCTTAGAGTTGAGGATACAACATCCTTGAAAGCATGTACCCTCTTGGCTTTTGAATACACGAGCAATTCTCTAGAAACAAAATGTTTCAAAATTAAATAACAACATATAATAAAAGGGATAATGCATTACCTGTTGATACTTTCTACCAATGAAAATGCTTAATGCTTAATGGTAACTCCACCACTGGGTTTAAATAAAATCCAGACATATGAACACTAAATTTGGGTTTAAAAAAACAACCTGATGTAACTTGTATTGCTTTGCAACTTTTATGACTTCATAATAAGTGGCATTATTATTCAAAAATGAAGTCAGATTTTCCCATGTAACTACTATATCATTTATGTGGCCACTCAAATCTGTGCAGCAGTGATTGCTGGGTAAGAAATAAAATTGATGTTACAAAGAGCAGAGAATAAGATTTCCTTCTAGAAGAAACGAAACTCCAAAATTAACAGGAAAACAAAATCCAGTAAAAATACCCTTATGGGCACAAAAATAGTATAACTATAATGAACAGAAACAAAGGTACAACAATTATAAATTCCACTTTTGAGATAAGACATTTCCAATGGTAAGGGTAATCTGAAATGAATCAATTGAAATCACAAAACAACAGTATAAAACATGTTGGTTATAACTAAACGTGATTAACAAAATGGGAAAGTAACATTGTAACATGCAAAAAGTAACAACTCACTTAGCACCTTCCCTACTTTCCTTTCATAAAAGCAGAAGTGTATAACAAAAAAGGGAAAACACACACAAAGAGGAAACGAAACACAATATCTCACAATCACCTTTTGAAGTATAACAAATATGCAAAATTAGTTAACATTAGCCTGAACTCTATCTATACCAACTTAGCAAGCTATTGATGCATCAAAGAAAACACAACGATAATTATTAAACTGCAATGATACAAAAAGGAAGAAACTTTGAAGACCCAAAATCGCATTTCCATTAATTTTACCTATAATAGTATTTGATATCTCCAATAACTGCTGCTCCATTTTGTTCCTTGATGTAAATAATTCCATGAACATTCCCTGTGAGAAAAATATTATACGATAATTATTAAAATGAAAAATATAAAAATGAGAAAATATAAGTTACTAATCGTCATGTGAACTTCTCAAATGTCAATTTAAGTTTTCCATTCTTATTTTTCATTTCAATAACTTGCCAACCAACCTGACCTTTGAAAACAAAAAAAACCAATACTGTTAATTTTCATTAAGAAAGTAAAAACTAATGACTACCCACTAGAAATAAGGATTTTGAGTGGTTGAAATCACAAAACACTTGAATACTAAATATAGACACAAAGAAGATTGGAGCGAATAAAATCATAAATGAAAAAGGAATTTTTAGCCCACTTGATTCATACTCATCTCCCCCTTTAATCTACTTCCTTCATACTCATTGTCAAAGGAATTTTTAGAGCAATATATAATATGGAATAAATGAGCAGCTTACTATTTTATAAGAGGAAGAAGTAGTGGCAAAATATACCACTTGTCTTAACCTTATGTCCTATTCTGCTCTTATTTTAAAGTATAACAACCCAAATTAACCATTTGGGCAAAGCTTTGACAATGAGTATGAAGGTAAGCAAAAACTCTTTTAAGCTCCTTCATACTGTAAATTAATCACAATAGACAACAGAGTGTCTCTAATTAATCATGGATGATTGATATTTCGTAGTAATTAATTTAAAAGTCATGTTTAAAGAGTATATATAATCTTATTGGGTGCTGTTAATGTAAGTGGGAGTGAGTGAGAAAGAAAAGTGTTTTGTAAGCATGAAAATGAAGAGAAGGTGAACCTGGTAAGAGGAAATCGGTGGGCAAGGAAGATAGATCCAACTCATATGAGAATACTTCTGTTGCTGTCACTACCAACAGAACAGTTTGTAGCTTGATATAAGTTTAAAAAAAAACAGCAATAAAATGGAGAATGAAGGAGAATGAGTCCATTTCTACTCTCAGTTTTTATTAACAAATTATAAATCTAACCCATTAATGGACATAGTTTATTTAACATACAAAAAAAATGACATAGTTTATTACACACTTGCATGCACTTTTATTTAACATTTTTAACAATGGATTCTTTAATAGCTATAATTCCTTAGTGTGCTCTATAACGAAAATCCATCAATTTAGAGAAATCAAATCCTCATTTTTTTTTCTTCTGTCCTTTTAGATCCATCAATTGCTCCTCTAACAGCAAAATTTCTCTACAATACTAACAAATTTGAAGATATTTTATGTTTATGCTACCTAATCAGGCAAGAATTAATGTTGTTATTTTCCGAGAAGATTTTATTTTTTTCCTTTGCGTGTGCGTGTGCGTGTAGGGGTTTAAATAGAAGAAAATACAAAAAAATCAGAATGGAAACAATAGAATCTCCCTGGAAAAAATAAAGGTGACATTTTTTAATGGAAAGAGGAAAAAAATTGATATTAAAAAAAAATACCAAACACGAAAAAGAAAAGAAATTAGACATACCAGTATCAATGTTAATGTTTGAAAACAATCCAGCAGGTGAGCTACTATGTCTGATAAGACTGGAATTACTTCCACGACCAGTTTTCATCTGGTTTGGCAAAGGTGGTCATCAAGTGCTTTGTTAAAAACTCTGAGTACCGGAAGAGCTATAAAAGGTTATAATATAAAAAAAGATATACCTGCAAACCCATAAAAGCTTCTGGAAGTTTTGTTTTTTCATATATACACGTCTTTAATACGTCTACTCCATAATATTAAATCCTTCAATGTGAGCTTTCTCCTCAAATGCTAGCACCATTCTTGAGTTCTTCGATCTGTGTTTTGGGAAAGCAAATAAAAAAATAAATAAATAATAGAAAGAAAGAAGAGATTGAGGGAGCAGGAGATATGGAATGATCGAAGAAAGGAGGAAGAAGCTTGTGGTTTAGGATTTAGGAAGCTGGAAATGAAAAAATAATGGAGATGAAGAAAAAGGGAAAAAGAGAGAAAAAATGAAAAAGAAAAGAGAGAAAGACAGGTCTGAAAAGGGAGTTGCAGTTGAGGGAGTTTTGAAATTCAAATGAGCTGAGCAGATGGAGCGGAGAAGGAAGAAGCTGAGAGAGTTTGGTATGTTAATTACCGAAGCTTAGAGTTGCTGTGAGCATGACACGTCATTTTCGAAGCTGAGAATTGATAAGGAAGTGACACGTCATCAAAAAAGTATTCTTTTCTTATAGTATAGATGGCAAGACACCGCTCCTTGTTGCAAAATTTTCCATTAAAAGATCCAGGCAAATCAGAGAGATCCGTCTATTGATATTGTATATTTACGAACGTTATCAGGTATTAAAGATATAAACTGTTACACATGAAAATGTTTATATTTTATAATTGATATAGTGCATGATTAATTAATTAAATAAAAAAATTTCATTGTGACTTTAACTTTGAATGATTACTATCAAAATTTATCATACATAACAATTTATAATTGAATAATAGTATAAAAAATAATTATGCATTATCATTTAATATTCTTTTTCTTTCTATGTTTTCTTATAACATTTATTTTGATTAACAAACTTAATATCATGTCTTTATGAAGACATTTATCATACAAATTTCTTTTAACATATTTTCATATAACATAATATCAAATGCTTTTTTATGTTGTTAATATCAATGTTTTAGTCACAATAAAGTAATCTTTAATTATATTCAAACAAAGTAAT
The DNA here is from genome assembly GCA_013407115.1 of Glycine latifolia. Lineage (NCBI taxonomy): Eukaryota > Viridiplantae > Streptophyta > Magnoliopsida > Fabales > Fabaceae > Glycine > Glycine latifolia. The sequence goes on along the minus strand of CM023941.1, from coordinate 19,601,242 downwards.
GGATATATACTTGAGTTTGCATAAGCATTACAAGCAATGCACGTGGTCGGGTGGTTGAGGCTTCTGTCCATTTAACGGGTGGGAGTTGCTATTGGTACTAACATAGTTGCTAATGGTATTATCCACATGAATGCCTTTTAATAGTATTTTGAAAATGCCTCACTACTAAAGAATATGTCTTTAACGTCACTCTTTTAACATTGGTTTTACAAATATAGATGTTAAAAAAATGGTGGCATAATTGTAAATAAGTTGACTTTATTAACCTCGATTTTTATTAAAACCAATGTTGTATGTTGATATTAACGTCGATTTTTATAAAAACTGATGTTGTTTGATCAATTATTAACATTGGTTTTTATAAAAACCAATGTTGTATTTTATCCTCAAATTAAAACCTAGCCTCCATTCTCAGTCTCACTTGCTTCCTACTCTCAATCTCAGTCTCTCTATCACAACTTTCCTTCATTTTTTCTATTCCTCTCAACAAGCACCACCACCCGATCAGACGATGTCTCACGCCTCCTCTGCTACAGTTTATGTCGCCTTCGATGAGATGATGCTATTCGAAGTCAGATCTCGTTCAACGATCGGGGTGGGTTAGTGAAAATGGTGTATGAGGCCTTGAGGATAGAGCTCGCGATGTCGTTCGAATACACAAAGGCAAGGGACAACGATGAGGAGAACGACAATGATAACGATAACAACGACGAGGAGTTCAAGGAACACGAAGAGGCGGAGGATCATTCCGGCAACGGAGATCCGCACGGAGGAGACAATGAGGATCTGTGAAGAAGGGGGCGCGAGCTGCTTCGACTTTGAATTAGGGATTTAGCGACTTGCATGAGGAGCATGCGGAACCGGATCTTGGATTGGGCCAAGATTCTAATGCAGAATATGTCCGCTACATAAGAAATCCCGAGGATTACATCGACACAGCGAAGTATGAGGCGCTACTATAGACGCTGGCAAAGAACGACAATGGAGGCAGGAAAGGAGCATCGTCGGCATCAAAGGCCGCACTGGAAGCCTTACTGACGATGAAGATTGTGACAACATCATGGAGATTGCATTGTATCGGGGGAGGTTGAAGTGCTTTGTTCTGTTATGCCATTTAACAGGAGTTTCACTTGGGGAAGGTACAGGAGCAACAATGTTTGATGACGAAGATGAGCAAGTAGATAGTGATGCCAATCTGTTTGATGGTGCTTTGGATGGTTTTGATAGCATGGGATTCAGTCCTCTCATTCCCACAGAGAATGAGAGGTCCCTCATGGAACGTCTAAGACATGAATTAAAGGACGAATTGAATTAGGTAAGGGATTAAATGTTATTAGCTTTTACATCTGTGTTCAAGTCCTATCATTTTGAATCTCTTTCCACATGATTGACCTTAATGTCATTTTGAATCTCTTCCCATGAAAGGAAATTTTACACAAGAGACGAGTTGGGAAACTTCTTGGTGACCCAACCTCTGTCCTTAAAGCTTGGTGGAAATCACATTCCAAGTAGCCTTACCCTACAATAAGAACCAAAACTTTATCACATTTTTTTTCTCTTTCAGTAAACCCTTTTCAAACAAATTTGAACGAATTTAAAGAATAGCAACAAAGATGTCCTTGTACATATTGTTCTAGAATTCAAAGCAAAGATATAAGGATCAATGATTTTACAAATGATGATTCAAGTGAAGATGAAGGTGACAAAAATCTGAACCTAATTGTCAAAGATTTGGCAAGTTCATGTAGAAAAACAAGAACAAAAAGTTCACAAAGTTCAACAAAAGAAATAACACCAGCAACTTCAATTGCTTTGAGTGTGGAAAGTAAGGCCACATCAAATCTGAATGTCTAATCTTCTTAAAGAAGCAATTAGGAGAAAAGAAAGGAAATAAAGAAGGGAAACCCAAAAGAGCCTACATAGCTTGGAAAGACAATGCATCAACAACTTTTGAATCTTCAAGTGAGAATGAAGAAGCCAATGTTTGTCTAACATCAACAATTGATGAAGAAGAATCAAGCGCTGAATTAGAAGTAAATCCTAAAATTGATCCACTAGTTGATGCTTTTAATGAAACGCATGAGGAGGCTCAAAAACTTGTTATCTCCAATAACAAGCTCAAAGGTAACCTTAGATGGCATACCATTAAGCTAGCTTCATTGCAAGCTGAACTTTGCAACTTGAAAGAAGAAAATGCAAAACTTGTTTCAAGCTACAAAGCAAATGGATGTGTGTGTGCCTCTTATTCTTCAAAAGTAGATGAAAACAAAGTTTTACAAAAGGAATTTGATGATTTTAACAAAGAGCCATCTTGAAAAATGCATGACTTTACAAACAGAAAACTCCTACTTGGTAGATTTCTTGAAAATGCTCTATCGAGGGAAATGTAGTTTAAACCAAATGTTAAGTGGGCAAAAGTATGCTGGTGATAAATCTTGATTGGTTTACAACTATCAATCAAAACCTTTTCAAAACACCAAGTTTGTACCCCTAAAACAGATGAATCGAAAATGGTTTTAAAAAACAAAGCATACAAAAATGACTCATTTTGTAAAAGGATCAAAATCTATAACATGTCATTACTGCATGAAGAAAGGTCATGCTAGAAGGTTCTACATGCCTAATGGAGAATGCATATGGGTTCCTAAGAAAAAGAGAAAAATATCCAACCCCTATGGACCTAACCTTAATTGGGTACCTTTTGTAACGACCCCGTATGCATCCGGTTCATTAACATTATAATATGGTCTTAAGCACAACAAATGCTTAATAAACTTAAGTAAACACGGAAGCACATAAAATAATAAGACGTCATCATATGTCATGCAATATAATCTAACATTATGTATGGAATTTGATATACATCCTGACACCCGGGTTCTGTTTCAAGAGGTACATCATAAAACAAACCCATACTGGGTTACTAAATATACAATAAAATTAAGCCAACAGGCTCTCCAAAAAGAAACGCCTTCAAAAAACCACTTCCTCGAACCCGACCTCGATCTCTTGTCTGGTATCCTCAATTAGTAGCCAACCCGGCCTTTAAATTGAGATCCACCGAACTACCCCTACTCGGACCTCGTCCTCCGCTCGATGGCTATCACCTGCAATAAAATATAATCCCCAACCGGGGTGAGATACAATCTCAGTAAACTAAGGGTTCTTGGAGTCTCTTCCCCCTCTGGTTCACTTTCACAGCACATAGCATTTACATTGGCATTATAATTAACATAGCCAACCCGGCCTTTTAATAAACACAACAGTATGACCATATCATTTTTTTAAGAAAAAACATAGTCATCCCGACTTTCATAAACATCACATGTACATAATCACACCAACATGTCATTCCAGCACAGATATACAAGTTCACCAGTGCACATCCCATGCACAAATGTATATCTTGATATACAAGTTCACCAGTGCACATCTCATGCACAAATGTATATCAACCGTGCACATCTCATGCACCCCTGCATATCTCATGCACTCGGACGTATATGAATTATCGAGAAGCTCATCCTGGATGAGTCTTACACTCTCATATATGGTCCGCTTCCCTGGCTAGAGGGCTTCCTTAACCACAATACAAACATCACAGTGCAAATCATTTACATGTATGTTTCAATCAAAAAGCAGTAACACACAATTTAAATACACGCACTGGATCATACAATAACCATAACTCCCCAGGAGTATGGTGGAACACAATCAAGGGATACAATCTCCCCAAGAACAAAGAGCATGCCTTCTTTGATCACCGCACTGGCTCTCTCATCCTCGTGTTCCAAATCATCGATATCTTCTTTATCAAGCCCTACACCAGGCAAGAAAAATATCAAGAACGGTTCACAACCGTTTCATCAAAAGAACCCAGTTCTTCTCCAGATCTCATATAGATACCTTCAACGTTGACTTGCAAACCCCAAAATATCTAGGCATAACAAAATACCCAAAGCCCAGAAAAGTTAGCTTTCAAGGTTGAACCTTCATCACAACAACCTCCTAAGCATATTTTTTTAAAGAAATAACACCCAAAACCAATCCTAACTCATATGGGTCATTTTATTCACCCCCCTTTATGACCCCAAAATTATAACCATACCTGCCAAATAACTCGGGGTATAGCTCCAAGAGCTCCTGCTCCCGCTCCCATGTCACTTCCTCCGGGGTCCTTCCTTCCCATAATACCTTGACTATCGGAATAGTCTTACTTCGTATGTTCTTCTCCATCCTATCAAGAATCTGAGATGGTCGGGTAGGACAAGTAAGATTTTCTCTAATTTGAACAGAATCAGGTTCTACCACATGCGACGGATCAGGCACGTATTTCCTCAACTGAGATACGTGAAAGATATCATGCAACCCGGACAATTGAGGAGGTAAGGCTAGCCTATATGCCATTGGTCCTATTCTCTAAAGAATTTGGTAAGGACCGATGAATCTCGGACTCAGCTTCCTCACACCCAATGCCCATCCAACCCCGGTTACTGGCGATAACCTCAAAAACACATGATCGCCCTCATCAAACGGCAACGAGTGATGTTTGCTATCGTAATAGCTCTTCTGTCGGTTCTAAGCCTGCAATAACTTGTCTCTGATCATGCGGATCTGCTCAGACGTATCTTGAACCATCTCGGGTCCAAGAAGTTGTCTCTCTCCTCTCCTACTTCAGTCCAGCAAGTAGGAGTTCGACACCTTCGACCATACAACGCTTCAAAGGGTTCCATACCCAAACTAGCATGGAAGCTATTGTTATACGAGAACTCCACCAGAGGTAGATACCTATCCCAACTTGGTCCTTGCTCCAAAGCACAAGCTCTCAGCATGTCCTCTAGAGTCTGGATAGTTCTTTCGATTTACCCATCAGTTTGTGGATGATAAGCCGTGCTGAGCCGCAACTGGGTCCCAAAAGCCTCTTAAAGAGCACCCCAAAACCTTGAGGTGAATTTTGGATCTCTATCACTAACAATGTTTTCTGGGACACCATGAAGTTGGACAATCTCTTTAACAAATAGCTGAGCCAACCTTTCAACAGTGTAGTCAATCTGAACAGGTAAGAAATGAGCTGACTTGGTTAATCTATCAACAATCACCCAAATGGAATCAAATCCAAGTTGGGTCCTTGGCAATCCAACCATAAAATCCATGGAAATACTATCCCATTTCCATTCTGTTGCAAAGGTTGCAATAGGCCTAACGATCTTTGATGCTCAATCTTCACCTTTTGACATATCAAACATTTCATAACATGTTCAGCTATATCTCTTTTCATCACTGGCCACCAAAAGCTTTTCTTTAAGTCCTGATACATCTTAGTGGAACCCGGATGAATGCTAAATCGTCCCTTATGAGCCTCAGACAGCACCGCATCCACTAATTTGCCCTTAGGCACAACAATCCTACCTCGGTATAACACCAAACTTGAGTTGTCTGGGTTCTCCTGAGACACGTCCTTCTGTTCGGTTAAGGACTTCACCTCCTCATCCCGGTTCTGGGCATCCCAAATTCTCATAATCAGCTCGTTATCCACCTTGGTCTCTCTCAACTCAAGACCTCGGTCACCCTCAAGTATAGTCATTACATATCCAAAAAATCCTCTATTAACTTGCATTCTTCAATCATTATGCAAGCTATGCTCATGTGCTTCCTGCTCAGAGCATCCGCCACCACATTGGCCTTCCCGGGATGGTACCTCGACTCAAAATCATAATTTTTGATAAACTCCATCCATCTCCTTTGTCTCATATTTAACTCTTTCTGATCAAATAAATATTTGAGACTTTTGTGGTCACTGAACGCCACAAACTTGGCACCATACAGGTAGTGCCTCCATATCTTTAAAGTGAAGACCACGACTGCCAGTTCCAGTCATGCGTAGGATAATTCTCCTCATATGGCTTCAACTGCCGAGAAGCATATGCAACCACTCTTCTCTCTTGCATCAAAACACATCCCAAACCCTGTTTGGAAGCATCACAATAAACTTCAAAGCTTCCCTCAGAGTCAGGAAGAACCAATACCGAAGCTGTTGTCAACCTCTCTTTTAACTTCAGGAAACACTCCTCGCATTCATGAGTCCATATGAATGGAGTACCCTTCCTGGTAAGCCGGGTTAAAGGTAACACCATCTGTGAAAACCCTTGAATAAACCTTCGATAGTACCCAGCCAATCCAAGGAAACTTCGGATCTTGGACACATTTCTGGGCCTTTCCCAATCCATCACGGCTTTTATCTTACCGGGATCAACTGCTATCCCCGCTGCCGAGATCACATGACCAAGAAACTTCACCTCGGTCAACCAAAATTCACACTTCGACAACTTGGGATAAAGTTGGTCATTCCTCAAAGTCTGAAGAACAACCCGAAGATGCTCAGCATGCTCCTCCTTACTCTTGGAATAAATCAGTATATCATCAATAAACACCACCACAAACTGATCTAAGTAGGGTCTAAAAACCCGGTTCATATAATCCATGAACACGGCCGGAGCATTAGTAAGACCAAATGGAATCACCTGATATTCATAGTTACCATACCGAGACCGGAAAGCAGTCTTAGGTATGTTTCCAGGCTTAATCTAGATTTGATGGTACCCGGATCACAGCTCAATCTTAGAAAATACACAAGCCCCCTTCAACTGATCCAACAAGTCATCAATTCGAGGCAAATGATACTTGTTCTTTATCGTAACCTTATTCAATTGCCTGTAATCCACACATAGCCTCATACTCCCATCCTTCTTATTAACAAATATAACCGGAGCTCCCAATGGCGACACACTTGGTCAAATAAATTCTTTGAACAACAAGTCCTCAAGTTGCGCCTTTAGCTCCTTTAACTCCAAAGAAGCCATACGATAAGCAGTTACCGAGATGGGTCTTACACCCAGGATCAAATCAATGGAGAAATCAATTCCCCTCTCGGGTGGAAACTGTGTAATCTCATCCGAAAACACATCCATAAACTCGTTCACAACCAGGATCTCTGCCAAACCCCATCCCGGCCTCTCTTCTACTGAACTTAATAAGAGATAACCCCGGGCTCCTCTCTTCATCTCCTTGACAACTTGCAAGATTGTGATAAGTGAAGTGGAACCTGGCCTATGTCCATCGTGAGATACCATTATCTTATTATTGCAACAGTCCAACATAACACCATACTTGGCCAACCAATCCATGCCCAAGATAATCTCAAGATTAGGCATCGTAAGACAATACAGATCGACATTGTATTCCCGACCCTCAAAACTAAACCGCACATCCCGGCAGTAAGTATCAACTCGACACTGCTCCTTAGAAGCAGTGGTAACAACCATAGGAGGAAACAAACTGAAAATCTGTAAGTTCAGACCTAAGGCACACGATTCTTAATGAAGGAGTGAGTAGCTCCAGAATCAAACAACACTCTCACATCACAATTATCAATAAGAATCGTACCTCGGATGAAGTCAGGAGCTCAGTCGACCTCCTTAGCATCTATCGTGTAAATTCATCTTGAAGGTGGTGCTACTGAAATAACGGGAGCAGCTACTACCCGATCATCTCTTTGAGGACATTCTCTAGCAAAGTGACCATGCTGTCCACATCGGAAACAATTAAACTGACCAGTGGAGCAATTTCCCCAATGGTTCCTCCCACATGTAGCACACTTCGGAGGTGGATTCGGTCTTGATACAGATCCTTTATAACTCGACCCCTTCTTAAACTGGTTATCTGGGGACGACACTCCCAAACCTTTGCCCTTGCCCTTGCCCTTGCCCTTCTCCTTCCCGACTTGGCCTGAACCACCAATTATTTTTCCCTTCTGTCTAAAAGACGGAGCAGGGTTACTGTTGTTGCGCCTCTTTATCATGTCTTCCACCTGGCGACATTGCCTCACCCAGCTACCCATATCTGGGATCCACTCCCGACAATCTTCTCTTCTATATTCTCTCTAAGTCCCCTCTGGAACTTAGCAGCAGGCACCTTGGCGTTAGGCATCGCCCTCCGAAAATGCGCATATTTAGTCGATTCATTAAACTTGGCTAAATATTCATCAACAGACATACGTCCCTGGACCAGGCCCTCGAACTCGGCCTGTTTATGCTCTCTTGCATCTTGTGGGAAATATCAATCCAGGAACTGAGCCTCAAACATCTGCTAGGTGATAACCTCACCCTAGCCCCGTAGTAGCTGTGAAGTGGTAACCCACCACTCGTGCACATCTCCCTACAGTAGATAGGTTGCATAGAGAAGTCGTTGATGGTCCGAACACTCCATCACGGAGAAAATATTCTCTAAAGCTTGCCACCACTTAGCGGTCACAATGGGGTTATATCCCCCATGGAAAGATGGAGGGTCATGCTTTCAAAAAGCTATAAGCATCCTCCCTCTTACCGCTACATCTTCTTCAACACTAGTCTGGGACAACTCGTCCCCTTGTTGGTGTCTAAGTCCATCATCACGATGACTTCCCCCACCCTGGTCACGACTGCCTTCACCCAAGACGGTAGGTGATGGAGAGGGTACTCGATCCTCTCGTCATCGAGTTCTCAACTCAGCCATCAAAACCTCATTAGCCTTCAACAAGGCCTCGTTCACTTGCCGCCTTGCAGCCATCTCTTGCTGCATAGCTGCCAAGGCGACAACAACTGGGTCCGGTTGTACTTCATCATCCCCTCTCAAAGCGTCGTTTCTGGTTCTCACCATGATACTGCACATGTCATACCAAGAGTGAGTTGATCAGGCCCACACTTATTCACCACACATGTAATACTTATAATAAACCCTAAGACCTTAAAAGGAGGATCTCACAACAACTACCATACATAATGCTTCCCTAGGACAAACTACTCTGATACCATAAAATGTAACGACCCCGTATGCATCCAGTTCATTAACATTTAATAAGGTCTTAAGCGCAACAAATACTTAATAAACTTAAGTAAACACGGAAGCACATAAAATAATAAGACATCATCATACATAATGTTTGATCGAAGTCGTATTCAACCAAATTAATGCAATTAAATGCAGTACTAGGAAGTGACCTAGATCGTCTCACAAGGATCGAATTATTGTGTTCAGGTATTAAAAACTGTTTTTTGGGGGGGGGGGTTTTGAACAGATTCAAATTATATAGAAATTAAACCCGAATTACTAAAATGCAGAGATTAAAACAGTTAGGGTCTGGAACAGATTGCGAAATTTAATTTCCTTGGTTCACAAAATATAATCTATCCTGCTTAATCCTTGGTCAGTCCAGATTAATCTACTAAGCGAAGATTAACCCGAAACTTCCCTACACAAATTAAGCAATTGTGAAATCTGTTGGACCTAATTTTCCAGGATTAAGCAACCCAAAATTAATGAATTAATCAACTCAAAATCACTAAGCATGATTCCAATTCGAAAATCCATAACAAAAGCCCAACAAATACGAACCAAACAGAATCGATATTCAAGCACAGAGAACCTCCATTAATGGCAATCTGTCCAGAACCTAACCTAGGGTTTAGCCTTCCATTAATCCTAAATTAAGAACAAAACACAAATCTAAACAGCAGCACAACATTAGAACGAAATTAAAATACAGAAACGAAATTGAAACCCAAACAGAAACAAAATTCAAGAAACAGAAACGAAATACGAAACTGGAATTCGAAATTAAAAACAGAGCAGAAAACGAACTGGAACGAAAATGCAGAAACGAATTTGGGAATTATCAACAGAAATGAAATTGAAAACAGAGAGCAGAAACGAAAATAACAAAGAAAAACAGAAACGAATTTACCAACAGCAACGAAAACAGAAACTGGAATTTAATTGCGCGGAACGTAGTCTGAACAACGAACTCAACAGAAGCTAAAAACCTAAACCCTAGCAGAGCACCAAAAACGAAAATAAAAGAGAAGAGGGAGAGAGTCTTCTGTTTGGTGACTGGCCCTATTTATAGAGCCACTAAACCTAAAAACGAAAATGGGCCTTTTTAATAGTTCTGGCCCAAAAATACACTTAAGCGAAATAAAGCGAAAATAACGCGAAAATAAAATGCTGCTGCAGAAAATTAATCTTCAAGTCCACGAATTAATTCCAAGCTCACTCAATTATTAATTTGCCCTGAAAATAAAAATTGGATTAATTAAGCTCAGAAAATCCAAATTCGATAAAATATGAATTAACGGTCCAATTAAGAAATAGTGCGGAATATAAACGATTATAGCTAAATTAAGGATTAAAATGAGTACAGAAAGATGAGGAAATATAGGTAAAAAGTGACTCATCAATGTTAGATTATATTGCATGACATATGATGACGTCTTATTATTTTATGTGCTTTCGTGTTTACTTAAGTTTATTAAGTATTTGTTGCGCTTAAGACCATATTATAATGTTAATGAACCGGATGCATACGGGGTCATTACACCTTTCTTTGCAACTTGATTTGATTGTTACAGGTGTGTCTAAGAGCTAAAGCTTCACTATGGTACTTGGATAGTGGATGCTTTAGGCCCATGACAGGTGATAAATCCATGCTCACAAATCTAATATTAAAGGAATGAGGATTTGTCACTTATGGAGACAACAACAAAGGAAAAATAATTGGAGAAGGCAATATTGGTGATAGCTTCAAAACCAAAACCAAAAATGTGTTTTATGTTGAAGATCTAAAGCATAATCTTCTGAGCATAAGTCAGCTTTGTGACAAAGGATTAAAGGTGTCATTTAATAATAATAGTTGCTTGATATGTGATGGTAAAACTAGTGAGGTAATACATGTTGGAAAAAGAAAAGGAAACATTTACTTGCTAGCAATAGAACATGCATTCATTCATAACATAAACTATTTAGTGAGTAAAATTGATTAATCATGGCTTTGGCATAGAAGAGCAAGTCACATACACATGCGTCATATGAACAAACTCATAAGGAAGGACTTAATAATTGGATTTGTAACAACCCGCCTTGTCACCATGATAAGTGCCATATATAAGTCAAAATAGGGTTACATTTAAGGCACTTATCTAGGGTTTTACTGAGAAAATCCATATAAATCTGCCCTAATTTAGTTTGTTAGGATGAAAAGCTTAGCATCAATGTCGCATTTATAATTCCGGAACATTAATCCAATCATGTTTCATATTTTAATAGATTCTGTGGATTTCCGGGGCTCCCGAAAATAAAAAGCAAGCAAATCTGGATGAAGAAGGCAAACAGGGAGGTGCAACTAGCAAAAGGCCCAACAAAACATTCCAGAAACCTCCTTTAACTCGCCTGGGCGAGTGAATCCTTTGTAAAACACTCGCCTGGGCGAGTGGATGCTACAACTGGGCCTTCATGTGGCCAAGTGGATACTGCAAGTGGGCTATTAACTCACCTGGGTGAGTAAAATGAACTAAAATTTCTCGCCTGGGCGACCAAACACGTACAGATTCACCCCTATAAATACCCAAGCACCCCCAAGGCTCACAACATTTATTCCAACTCAAATCTCTTCTCCTACTTGCTTCTTCTAAGCATTTTCTTAGTTTTTTGTAGTAAATAGTAGTATAGGTAGTTAGTTAGGAAAGTGAGAGAAGTGAGATTTAGTGTGGAGACTCTGCCGAAAAGAAGCGGTGATCGGGCCCTTCATCAATTCTTTTCTTAAGGAGGTTCTCTCCATGCTTGGTTAGTTTCTCTTAAGGATTGGATGTAATCTTCTATCCTTATGTTTCTCTTTTAATATTTATTTATGCATTAATCTCTTCTATCCCTTCTTGGTAATTTTATTCTATGTTTAATGCTTGATTCTACTTGATCACTAGTTTCATGAAATTGGATTCTAAGTTTAACTGGAAAGTACTCTTAGGATTTGAACTGAATAATTTTACTCATTACGTTACGATCGCTAGGAATTGGGCGTACCGTTTTGATTGCATAAAAGCACGCGATTATAATTCTTAATGCTGGGATATTTACTTTGTATGCGAGGGATCGATATTCAGTAAATATCTTTAGAACTCGATTGCGAGGAATCGATTCGAGGTTAACATAGTGTGCATCAATAAGGATAGATAATGATTATTGCATGGTAATATTAATTGGATACCGAGGTATGAATGATGAAATCCAAATCCTACGTTTTTCTTGAATTAATTAAAATCATTTTATTAGTTTCCGTACTTTTTAGTTATCTTTCGTTATTTCCGTAAAACCATCAAAACTTCGACCATACTCGTTGTACATAACTATTAAACTGTTAAGTTTTATTTGGAAAAACTGAGTAGCACAAGTCCCTGTGGAGACGAACTTTTATAAATTTTGTAACTTACAACGACAATTGGTACGCTTGCCAAAAGTCTAACACACCACTATATCACTAACTCTTAATCGTGCAAATTCATATTTTAATGAAAATCCCATTAATTTGATTATGAAAAATGGTAGTAAATTATTCGTGATAATACAATTACCGTACACACAATACAATTACAATAATTGAATACATATGTATACATATACTAAATCAGTACTCATCATGCACATGTTTAGAACTTAATTGAGTTTTACAAGTATTTACAACTCAAAATATACATGTCCATAAAAAGAATTAAGGGACTAACTATGAAAGAGTTGATTAACAAAACACAACTCTTTCCAAAAAGAATTCCAATGTCATCACGTTGGCTTGGCGGCTCCAACAAAAAGAAGATCTCCCTCCAAGGTCACCTACTGCTACTCATCCACACACACGAACGAGAGTTCATAATCATCACAGGTACCAACCACACGGTACAACAAATGCAAGTGTGAGTTTATTATATAAAACCAACAATCATAAGATAACAACAGTTGGAAAAAAGACAACACAAATCACCACAATTATTACCACAAACCCATCATTTCATTAAACATTTAAACAAAAACAATCATCCAATGCATTCCACAACTCAAACAATCATGTTCAGAATGATGTATGCATCTGACTCATCACTCAACATGCAATGTGGTACCATTCTCATGGAAATAGCCTCTCTTAGGAAAATGATGCAGTAGCTCATCGAGGTCACCCTGTCATGCACTGGTCGCTCCCCCTATGGTGATCAGCCCTGAGTCACAAGGGAGTTCCAAACATAGTGATGCCCCCTAGTACCCCCGTACTTACTACCACCATTCTATTCCCATCCATGAAATATGAAGTATGAACATGGGCACCATCAATGCAATGACCATGGATAGATAGGGATCGGAATTTTAACAATCCCCTTTCTCTCTTGGGATGCTTAAAATTCATAAACCCTCCCTCGCAAGGTTATCCAATCATGCATCTCCATGTACATACACAACATCACAGATACACTGACCATGGATAGATAGGGACTGGAATTTTAAACAATCTCATTCTCTCTTAGGATTTTTAAAATTCATAAACCCACCCTCGCAAGGCTATCCAACCGGTCAATGTACCCTCGTGGACATACACAATATACAACCGTAGGCATCATCAATGCATTGACTATGGATAGTTAGGGACCAGAATTTTAAACAATCTCATTCTCTCTTAGGATGCTAAAAATTCGTAAACCCACCCTCGCAAGGTTATCCAATCAGGCACCCCTATGGTATTCATGTGTATCCACATCAAACATTTCAATATCACCATCATACATATTAAACAACATCAACAACCATTTAAACATCATAAACCACATCATCATTATATCATTTATACATCATTAAACACATCATCATTATCTCATTCAATCATCACCAACACATCAATAACATCTCATTTCAACATTATTAATGACATCAATATCACCTCATCCATCCACAATCCATATTACCACGAGACTGGTATTTGAGGAAAATTCTAAATTAAAGAGGAGGACTAAAATATAGAAAACACACTCTTATGCCCATTTAAAAATTTAATAAAGAATTAAATAGGAAAACATATTATAAAATTTTGGGCAGAGACTCCTCTGTAATTAAGACTTTTCCCAAAAATCCAATCATTACAACAACAATATCATACACAGTTTTATACATCAATAACAAATTCATCGCATCTCATTAGTTAAAAACACAGTTTTTCTTGAAAATGAGCACACAACAGGAACAAACATACATCAATAATAAATGTATCGCATCCCATTAGTTTAAAAACATAATTTTTCTTGAAAACCAAAACACAACAGGGACAGACAGATATCCTCATAGTTGGACTCCCTAGCCCCCAACTATGGTACCAAATCTATAACTAAATAATAAACTCCCCTTACCTATCTATATGTCTCTGTTAGCTCCTTAAAACGTCATTTTGGGATCTCTCAAGTTCACATGCTTTGACCCAAACGCAGAGCTCTATATACCAAATTGAAGACAATTTAGTATAGATTTCCAAGGCAAAAAGGGGCTAAAAGGGTGTTTTGGAAGTTCATATCAAAAGCATCATTTTGAAATTCCAATCACACCAATGTGATCGGGGTTCAACAAGAATCACAGAAATGATATCAATTTCATAAAAAGAAGACTTTTACAACATCTCATTTTCAAAGGAATTTTCAAAGGAAGTGTAAAACTCTCAACAACGGTATCCAAAACACAAGAGACACTAAGAGAAGCTTAAACTAGCTAGAAGAAGACAAAAGAAACCAAGGTTACCTTAAGGAAACCAAGAAAGAAGGATTTGGAAGCCCCGTTCTCTACCAAAACTTTGAGAAGAGTTTCAAAGATTCAGCTCCGATTAAAGTGTTCCTCTCCGTGCGGTGGTCCAACGGCAAGCGACGATGCCTTGTGGTGGTCACCGATGACCATGGCTAGTGGAGGAGGAGGGGGTGGAGGTTTAGTGGCTGTTTTTGGGGAGAAGAAGCCATTTTTTTCGAGCTTGGACACAGTTGGACATATTTAACGCCGACTTCAATCACCCAAGCGAGCAAAATTCGCCTAGGTGAGTTGACCCAATTTTAAAATATTTGTTTCAGTGAAAAATTATTATCTCACTCTACAAATGTTATTTTGCCAATCCCAATGGTAAAACGTTTTATATGTGGGTTAGGAACCCACCTTCCAACGGTTAAAAAATCCAGAATGGTGATTTTACTAAAACAGGTTTTCGGGTCAAACTCAGAATCATGCAATTCAACGCAGCTCAAACAAACTCCACATAACTTGCCCTCCACACCAAGAAATTACACATGGATAATTCACATAACATTTCAACTGATCCTAATTAATAAAATAATCAAATTATACAAGGAATAGATTACACATATATTTTAAGTTATCAAAATTTCAGGGTGTTACAGGATTACCTAAACTCAAATTTGAAAAGGACAAACTTTGTGATGCTTGTCAAAAGGAGAAGCAAACAAAAATATCTTTTCAAAACAAAAACATTGTTTCCACCTCAAGACCTCTTGAATTGCTTCACATGGATTTGTTTGGTCTTTCAAGAACTATGAGTTTGAGTGGCAATTACTATGAACTTGCCATTGTTGATGATTACTCAAGATTTATATGGACTTTGTTCTTGAAATCCAAGAGTGATGCTTTTAGTGATTTCAGAAAGTTAGCCAAGCTTTTATAAACTGAAAAGGGTTGCAAGATAGTCTCAATAAGAAGTAATCATGGTGGTGAATTCCAAAATAAACATTTTGAAAAATTCTGTGAAGAACATGTAATAAGCCACAATTTTTTAGCTCCAAGAACACCTCAACAAAATGGTGTTGTGGAGAGGAAAAATAGATCTCTTGAAGAAGGTGCAAGAACTCTTCTTAATGAAACTAATTTGTAATTACATTTTTGGGCTGATGTAGTGAGCACTGTTGTCAGATTATTGCATTTTCCTTTCTTCTTTTCTTTGTTATTGTCTTTCCACTTTCTTTTTGTATTAAAAGAATCCAATTTCTATTATTGAAGGACTGAATTTCTCTTCTTTTTTTAATTATTGATAAACTAAATCAAAGTTAACTTCTTTAAAGGATAACTAATTTGATATCACTCTCCATCATTCCAAAACTGAATTGAAGACAGGTCTAACAGAAAAATTGTTGTCACTTGTGGTTTGAAGACTAAATTGATATTAATCCAATTTTTCTATAATTTTCTTAATTATATTTAATATACTTTTATACATTTATTCTGAAATCATAATTAACACATCAAATACTCGATGTAAGTGCCTTGAAGAAGTTTCCTGGACTTTCCTAAAAGGTACATGCACCTTGTATTAGGAGTTTGAAGAATTACTCGTGGAGACACTACACAAAAAACTACAATTTGTGACGGTTAAAAATCATCACAAATTTAATTTCCAACGGCCTAGATTGATCGTTAAGAGTATCGCCATCAGAAATGATTTGTGGCGGTTTTAAGTTGAACGCTGGTAAATTCGCCAAAAACTTTGTGACAGTTAAAAACCATCACAAAGTACATTTTTTTCATTTTGTATTTTCTGGCGGTTTTGAAACCTCCACAAAATTCACTTTTTCCAATGTTATATATTTTCCTATTTATTATATCTCCTATTGATTATTTTACTTAAAACAAATACTATATAATCCCCAATAGATCCATTTTTAATATTTGATCAATAGACAATTAAACAAAGGAAATCAAATTAAATAATTAAACAAGCTTTCTTAATTGTTAATCAATTAAAAAAGAAAAAAGGACAAGATTTTTCTCAAAAACCAAATTTTATCTTAATAAATTTATCTAAATGTAAAAGTTTATAGATACAATGGGAAGAATTCCAATAAATATTTTACAAAGTGAGGGGCTAGCAAGTAACTGATAAAGCTACTAGCTATTGTAGGCTAGGTTGAGAATAACTTATTCGATTGAACCACATCTTATATAAAAATACATTGTGAATATTGGACCATAACTTGTAGAAAAATGACAATTCAAATGTTAGTTCGAGAAATTATTACAAGAAAGTAGTACATGTCATTTGAAGTCACCAACTCAATTGACTTGCCATTATATAACACAAGATTTAATTAAGAGCAAAGGGGATGAGAAAAATTAAAGGTGCTTGCAAGCTCCACAATTTTGCTAGCTACCTCTTTAAAGAAATTTGTAACACCCCAATATTTCTATATTCATGGTATGATTTATAATATTTTAAACCAATTAGTAATATGTGCCTAAAGGAGTTTTGTAGAATAGGAATTAGTAAAATTACAAAGATGTAGGCAGAATAAAGATTATATCACCTTTTCATAAAATATAAATTACAAGAATACCCTTAGGGTAACAATTACCCAAGTGCCCTTGAACAATTTTAGAAATGACCAATATGTCCCTAGGGTCAAAATGACCATTTTGCCCTTAGACATTTTTGGAAATGACCAATGGGTCCTAGATATTTTAGTAAGATATTTTAGGGTGGAATGACCTAAATACCCTTGGACAAATTGGACAACTACCATCACGTCCTGAGGATGGTAAATTACCAAAATATCCTTTAGGTCAAAAATGCCCAGATGACTTTAGAAAATTATGGGAACCTGAGTATTGGATAAAATGCCTTCAGAGAACAAATTATCAACATGATTGATGGTAGAAAACCCTACATTTAGAATTCTAGAAATTTTGGAAGATATTCCGAAAAGAGCTCAATTTAGACAACCTCAAGTATCAGAAAATTATGAAAAGAGTATAAACATAATCTATGGAATTTTCTCTAAATTATGGGATGAATATATTGCTTAAATAAGCTAGTTCAGTAATTTTAAGAATCCAAGGCAAATGGACCAATAGGAAGTTAGATAAAGAAGAAAATTAATGGAATCCAAAAATATTACTCAAGTTTAAGCTAGCTTCTAAATGATTTTAGAATTTTACTTCTAAGAAATCAAATGAAATTAAGGTTTTATAAATTATGGAAATAAGTTTATTTAATCTCAAAACATAGACTAAGAAAAATAAAGCATTAAATTCTTTAAATTATAGTTATCCTACATAAACAAGCTTAATTGAAATATATTTGCCTTCAAACACCAAATTCAGCCGTGAACTACCAAGAGAAATGTAGGAAGCCTTAGAAGAATGTGGAACAAGGACAATTGGATGGCTAGGAAACAAGGAACAAAGCTATTGGTCCAAGTAGAAAGTAAACTAATCATTACTTTGGCTAATAAAACACTAAAAAATCTATAACACCTAAAGCTTAAGAAAACTACACGGATTGCACTCCAATCTAGCTAGAATCCGTGCAAGCAAATCAGCCAAGGAAACATGTAGAGTCTTCATGAATAAGGCCACTTGGAAGCAAGTGATTACTTAGCCAATAAAAAGCCAACCAAGTGGAAAGTAAGGTAAGATTTTTAGCACAAAAATCTTGTTAAGGAGGTGGACGGACCATAGGCCTTCAAAATCATTTTAAGAAGCAATTTATAAGAGAAAATGACCGTGAGGTATGGCTGGTCCAAGGGGAATAAACGTGTGAAGCCTTGCCACTCTTAAAACCATTCCAAAATATTTCTAAAACAAAACAAGCCTAGCCGTGGAAACCACTCACTTGCATCCTATCTTCTTTTCATTTTAACCTTCTTCATCATACCTTGTACTAAAAAGCAAATCAAGAACATCAAACCTTAGGAAACTCAAGTGGAATTAGGAGTTGATTAGCCAAGTTTTCAAGAAGAAGCAAGGAAGCAAAGGGCTGTCCAAACTTAAGGCAAATAAGGTATGGGGAGTTTATGATATTCAAAGCTTGAATAAGATTCTTATAAGATATTTGAAAGATGGGCTGAAATCCTTTTGTGTTTCTTTAAGTATTTATACCCAATTTGATAATAAATTTGGTTGGAAGCATGTTTTGTTCCTAAAAGTATGTTGATTCTATAGAAATGAAATCTTGTACACAAGATGTTTGATGAATTTTCGCAATGAATGAATTAATGGAACCCCAAGTGTTTATTCAAATGTCACAATAAACTAGAATAGTATATAGACCTAACCTTAAGCAACCAAAAGAATAATTAACTTGAATTAAATAAGTGGCTGTCCAAGATAATTAATTCTACTAGGTTGCTGTAAATTGATTTAATGTTGATATATGTTGTTGCTTAATTTATTATGTTGCTGTTATGAGTGTAATTATAACTAAATGATGTTGTATGCTGTTACTGTATGTAATTAAGAAATTGATGTTGCTGTATATTATTTCATGAAGATGTTGTAAGCTGTATGTCATTTGCTGTTGCTGTATACTTTATTTGGTTGCTGTATACTAATTTAATTATAGCTGTATGTTGTTATTTAATTTGTTTAGGGGACTAGAAATGTTATTTGGATGGTGGTTGATTTATTTGGTGGTTGGGATTAATAGTAGATTTCTGTATCTACATTGAATTAATTAATAAGTTGCTGTTTGCATAAAATTATTTGCTGTCTGTTTTTATTTGCTGTCTGTACAATATTAATTGCTGTCTGCTATGTATTTTATGTTGCTGTATGTAAATGGGGTTGCTGTATATTGATTTATTTATGTTGCTGTATGATATGTGAACATTCATTTGATGATGGGCTTTGTTGAGATTCTGTAACAAAAATGATTTAAGAATAAACTACGGGTTATTTTGTGTTCCACTGGAGTGGGTGGGACTATCTGATAAGTATTCCACTAGAGTGGGTGGAATTAGTTGATATAAAATTGGAATAAATGATAAAGAAGAATAATTAAACCATTCATGCATGTTTCATATGCATATGCCTGGCGGGGGTTAATCCGTGGTGTTATGCCTGGCGGGGGTTAATCCGTGGAGTTAAGTGTCAGATAGTTAGAGGAACTGAGTATGAGCGTTCAGACAGTGAGAAGTCTGAGCTGGGGGATGCTTCGGCAGTGGGGAACTCACGCCACCCATGATGATCACATGTAGTGTGGGTGACTTTCCTGTGCACCACTGTGACATCCTGACTGATCATGCAAGTTCTGGACCAGTGATTGGGGCTATCTGACTGTGGCCACTGATGTTGATTTTATGAAGCTGAGATCTCAGTCATGCATCATGTTAAAAGATGAGCGTGCATTCCATGCATCACATGATGTGTATGTGAAATGATTATTTATTGATAGATAAGTGGTGGACTGAATATTTAATCTGTGTGCTGTGAAATATTTAATCTATGTGCTGTGAAATAATCTGTGAATCAATTGGTCTTTTACATACATCTTATTCAAACTTTGTTTGTCATAAACTTACCCGAGTTGTGTCTGTGGTTGACACCTGTGATGACCCCAATTCATTTGGGCGAGCAGAGGAACAGTAGTAGCTGAACATGGATGAGGGAATGAAGATGTGCATGGATGATTGGAAGATGTGATGTCGATGTTGTGATGCTTGTTATTTATGGTTTTCATGTATTTTGGACATGTATTATAGACTGTAGTATGAATTGTATAATGGACTGTATCATGGACTGTACTCTTACTTATAAATGAACCGTGGTGAGGAAAATCGTTTACGCTATTTACATAAAATTAGCAAATAAGGTGAAAAGAATTTTTGTGAAAAAATTTACAACTAAGATCATTTTAATACAAAGTGGACACGAATTTTTAATTAAAACCAATCAAGCATGAGAGAGTCAAGAGAGGCGTTACAAAATTCATCCCAAACAATAAGATTAAGGGGCAAGATGCAAGGAATATGTTGACATGTCACAACTAAAATTAAGGGAGTGAAACACGAAAGAAAATTTCCTGTGTCAAAGGATTCTACATGGAGATCTTGACCATCTTCGAAAAATTCCATCACATATATAAGACATACTCAGAGAAATAACTTAACCCTTCAAGCAAAACAACAAATATTCCATGAGGAATTGCATTCTCCTTGTGTAGCAGGTAATAAATATAAAAGGAAGGATAGTATATAATATATAAATGGACAATAAGATAATATATTAATACCAATCACATTTCATGTCTTCTAATACAGGGGAGATATAGTCAAGTGTTTCAATTGTAGAATAGACCTATGGTATTGAAAAGAAAAAGAAAAAAAAATTCAAATATCATAGTTTGTCAACACATGGGAGAACCTTGCCAAAGCAAAAACAGTTATAGATAGATATTTGGTTCAAAATCATCACCGCCATTTATGCCTCTAAAGTACATGTATTCACTCACCTTTTTCTCAAAATACTTAAGCAAATTGTTATGCTCTTCCTCAAAGACTTTAACATCAACCAACATTTTCCTTAGCATATTAGGTCAGCAAGAATAATGTGTTTAGCCTTATCAAGAACATACAACCATTTCCCCCTTTATGTAAACACATTTTTCATATTTTTAAATATCATAAAACCTAAAACTACGTACAAATAGGCAAGTAAAGATAAAAAAGTAAAACAAAATTGTTAAATATCATGCGACAAACTACTATGTATCAGTTACATGCAAATTGGCCAAAATAAAGCCAAGTTAACAACTTATAACTTGGAAGACTACTAAAATATAAATTAACATTAGACATGAGATTTGAGAATTAGCCCATACCTTAAATAAATAACTAAAGTTGAACCTTGATCAATTTGATGATGATCAGGTAAAAGGTTAGCACATGACATTAATAGAAACACAACTAAAAGTAGTTAGCATTTCTTTTATAATAATCTTCTACCATGCATAAAATATTGTTCGCTGAGGGAAACCAGAGGAAATCACTGATGCAAGAACAAATGGTTGACTTTGAGAAGATATGAAAGAGTATACATACGTGTGTAAGTGCATATGATAATTTTACTACTATCATATTTAAACACAACTTTGATTGAAGGCTTAGTCTTGAGGTATCCTAGTAGGACTTCAAAATATTATTGCCAAAAGTGGTAGTGAATCAGTCACTTGTATAATCACTAGTCTTCATTATCATATTTTGATGGTTATATTTTGTTTTTATATATAGTTGAATTAGAATAATCATTTTTCACTTTCTTAAATGTAATGGTGTATAGCTTTTACAGCTTCATAATTGGTTGAAAGCTTGGAATGAGCATTTTTTGGACACTTGTAACAAAAAGTAAGGAAAAATGAAAAATGAACTTTAGCAAAGTTGGTTTGCCAGGAGCTTGGTTTCCAAGTCATAGAGGTGGCAATATTTCTTGTTAAATTTATATATTTGGAAAAGGTATTTTACCTTCTAATTTCTCTCACTTGCATCCATACATGCATTGAAGGTAAATACTAGTGATACCTGTGGAAAAGCTGATAGCAAAATTGAAAAAAGGAATTAGTGAAAGCAAAACAAATTCCGTTAAGGAACTTGTAACCAACAAGGCCATTGGTGTTGATTTTTAGAAGCCTACAAAGCAACAGGTCTTTCTTTGTTTATTATTTAAAAAAAGTTTTTGTTTCTCTTTTACTTTACTTTAAAATCTTTATTTTGATTAGGTCCTTTTGTTGCTCTCTTTTGAACTGAACCATATGGGTTTGTTCTAGTGTTGTTTATTTAGCTTGTGAAAACATTAGACATACTCTCTGAAAACTTAAGCTATTATAGGTCTTGTACAATTCTGCTACATAACAATCATAACATAACATATTAATAAGACTCCCGAAATTATATGATTTTAATTAAATAAGAGAGATATTATATTGGTATGTATTTAGGAGAGAGAAAAATATTAGTGACAATAATATTTTTAGAAAAGTCTATAAATTTAGGAAAAATTATTACTATTAATTAAATTAATTAATAGTAATTAATTAATTAGATTTTACAAATAGGAACGGTGATAATACAAGTTAGTAGTACTTAATACTACCAAAATAAAAACTAACTTAGCAAGAGAATCAATGTCCAAAGATGGTATGTGATGATTACATATTTGTACCCTTTCTTTCAAAGCCCGGCCAAACTGAGGTTGGAGGAAAACTAATTTTCTCATACTCAAGAATCATGAATGACCAATAAAGACAAATAACCTTTATTAGATATTAATGAATACAACTAGTATGACTTATATTAAATATGATGATTTTTTCCTGTCTTATCATAGTAGATCCATACTACTTAAGCATGAAATATTCATACCAAAAGATTTTAAAGTTACAGGGAGAAAAATAAAGAAAATAAACCATATTGTTTTTATAAAAATTATGACATTTTACATTGGTTATGTAATTAACGATGTAGAAAGTGACTATACAATATCGATTTTAGTAAAAGCAGATGTTGTAACTATTGTAAGTACTATATAACATCAGTTTTAATAAAAATCGGTGTCGTAAATACTATACAACATTGGTTTTGCCAAGACCGATGTAGAAAGTGTATTTCTGTACTACAATATCGATTTTTCTAAAAATTGATTTTTTGTGTGCAACACAACATCGTTTTTCAAGAAAATTGATGTTGTCAAGTGTATGCCAACATCGATTTTTTTAAAAATCAATGTTGATTTTTGTATATTTTACATTTTTTATTTATATCTTATTATACATTAGTTTTATTAAAAGCCAATGTTGCGTACTGTATATTAACATCGGTTTTTTAAAACCAATGTTAACGTTGATACTTTTAACGTCGGTGGTTTCAACATCGGTGAAAAACCAATATTGAAATAAACAATAACTGATGTTAAAAGTCTATTTTCTAGTAGTGTCTTTTGATGAAAAAACAATGAAATCATATTTTCGTTTTCTATATGGGGATGAAAAACATAAAATACAACAGAAATAAGATTAAGTTGTATTTTCTTTTTCACCCAAAATTGTACAACAGAATCATGATTTCGTTGCACTTATACAATTTTTTTTATTAACACATAACATAATAGAATCATGATTCCTTTGTATTATTTTGCAAAACAAAAAAAAAATGAAAGTACGATTCTGTTGTGTTCCTCAACCCAAAATACAATGGGATCGTACTTCTGTTGTGTATAAAAAAACAAAAATCAGAATCAAAACTTACCTTCACAGTCTTAATGGAGAGATGAAGGAGAAGGAAGTTGAGTGCGCACAGGGAGGAGAAAAAAAAGGTGGGGAAGAGGGAAGAGAATTGAAGGAGAAATTAGAAGAAAGGGGAAAGGGTGGGGTTGAGAAGGGAGTTGGGTGATTGGGGAAGGGAAGGGGAAGGGTAGGGGAAATTTTATCTTTTCGTCCATTTTCATAAAGTGATACTGAGAATGGCTATTGTGGTAGTGAGAAAAATAGTCCCCTTAACATGTAGGTTCATGTCTTCAGATTGGTGTTTGTTATTTACACTCCCTTTTTACTAAGTACAACCACAATACTCCCTTTTTACATCCTAATCACCCATTATATCATTTTTCCTTAAAGGAGTACACCCCTGGGTATCCGTTTTCCTTTCCATAAATGTCTTTTAGAATACCATAAATGCCTTCCAGAAATATATTTCCAAAATATGTTATTCCAGCAAGACATTATCGGTAGTAATAAACTTAAGATCGTTGACATTGTAAATGCTTATCTTTCACCCCATGTTTGTTAATCTTATTTTCATCCTATCATTAGTGTTCTTTAAACCATATATAAAATCTTATTTTTATTCTACCTTATATTGTTCTTTAAACCCTAATTTTGAATCTCATCTTCATTATATAAATTTAAGTTATTCTTTAAAAACTCTTTTGTGAGTTGTGCATTGCCTCTGGTGTAATATTTGACTGTGGACTTGATTACGCATCTTGCATCAAGGCTTGCCACCAATTTGTACTCATAAGAAACCTTTTCTAATGTGTCCAACAATACACTACCTTCATCTTCTATGTATTAGTACACATAGTTTTCTTCGTCCACCACATCCAACTTTTCATTGACTGTTCACATATCTTATTCCAATTCAATGATTCATAAAAGGTAGATATATACAATAAATTATCAAAAAGATACCAAGAACAAATCATTTTTTTTAAATGCCTCACGTATTATATAATTACTTTATATAATTTAATGTTAATATACTAGCTATTAGCAAAAAATTTTACACTGTGAATCAATATATATATATATATATATATATATTAGAAATCATTTAAATATAACACTTATAATAATTATTACAAAAGTTAATCACTTCCAGTTACATAATAATTTCTTATTGGATTGCAATATATAAAATTTATATATTGTCAATATATATTCTAATTAAAATCTTATTTAATTTAAAAGCATCATGACAAGAATATAAGAAACTCACTATAAATTAAATTTCAAAGTTAAACATAGTTTACCATTAGTAAGAACGAACTTCTTAATGGACCTGACACCCCGTCTCAAAAGATTCCAGCATTCTTGACAAAGTTTGGTATAACATTGCCAAAATCGTATTTTTTTTATACCAAGAGGTGAAGATGGGGTTTAAAATTTGGGTTTAAAGAACAATAAAGGTAAAATAAAAATAAGATTTTAGATAGAGTTTAAAGAACACTAATCATAAGATAAAAATAAGACTAACAAACATGGAAGTGTAAGATAAGTGTTTACAACTTCAACGATCTTAAATTTATTACTATTGGAAACGTCTTTTTAGAATAACATATACATATTCCAAAAATGTATTTTTGAGACATTGATATATAGTTTCGAAATAGATATATGATATTTTAGAAAGACACTTTGGGAAAGGAAAATAGATTCCTAAAGGTGTACTCTTTAAGTAAAAATGGTATAATTAATGGATAATTAGGATGTAAAAAGGGAGATTGGGGTGTAAATAACAAGTGCCTATGTTTTTTGTACAAGCCCTACCTACTTAAAATAACTGATAAATCAGCCTACCTAATCAGTTGGAACCGTCCATTTTAGTGGCCATGTGGATGTAAGATATCCAATTGATTAAAGTGAGTCACCTTACGCCAAACATTAAGGATAATTCTATTTGCACTTTTTTCACTTTTTATTTTTTATATTTTGAAAATTAGTTTGTGAAACATATAAAATAAATTTTGGAAATTAATTTCAAACACATAAGATGTGAAGCGCAAGAAAACAAGTAAAAAGGAAGGATGAGAATAGAATTATCCAATAGTTTATTGATATTGACCCCAAGATGCACCCTTTAGGAACTGTGCTATTCGCCCATGAAAACCCATGTCACTGTTAGGCATGGCAGCGGGACCTAAACTCGTGGGTGCCCGTCCGAATCCGCCTCGATTTTAACGGGAAAAACTGAATTTTTTGGGTTCGGGTTCGGATTTTCCCCAATAGGCAAAAGCGGGGGCGGGTATGGGATTACTGCTACCCACCCCGCCCCCACCCCCGCCCCGTAATAAATAATATTAAAAAAATAAAAAAATATATTATTTTCTAATTTTTTTAAATTGAATTGATTGATTTTATTTTGTAATTTTTAAATTATGATCCCATATTTTAAATGTGGGTTTGTTATTATTATTTTTTTGTTACGTAATTAGTTTTTTTGTCCGATTTTTCAATAAAAAAAGTTATATTATTTTTTTTATTTTTTTAATTTTAATCAAATAGCGAGGGCGGGGCGGGGATGGGGATGGGTTTTAAAACCCGACGGGGAATGGGAGCGGGGGCGGGGACGGAGAATGCAATACCTGCCCCCGCCCCGCCCCGTTGGCATGCCTAGTCACTGTATTATTTTCTTCACTAGATATCTAAGCTAAGATTATTACCCTTTGTATATTTCTCTCATCCATAAATTTGAGTTTGGTATTTCTTTAAAAGTATAATGAAAATTTTAATAATGATTTTTTAATGAGAAATAGTATAAATTAAAACTCATCCTTAAAATCTGAGTTTAGTTGACATACATTAACAGTGTAACTTTTAAGAAATTTTATCATTACTTTATTTACAATGACAAATTTTCAAAAATATATTTATTTCACCTTTTAAAATAATTATTACAAAAATTAATCAATTTATTTCACTTGATAATTTGTGACTAGATAAAAGTGTAAGATACTTTTTTACTAGCAACGTATATGTATTATTTGTAAATATTTATATTTATACCCTACCTTTAGTATTCTGTTCAGTCCATTTTAAAGAATTTTGTATCTTTTGATCAATATTGAGTCGACTCCATATTATTTTTAGTCTCTTTGTACTTTATACTCAAGTATAAGGGACTGTATATCATTTGATCGATATTGAATGGAGTCCAATTATATCCATTCTAGCGGGTCAGATCCCGCAACTAGACCAAATATTATACACTATCATATCCTATTATATTTGATCACATTTTACCCAATATCTTAACCTTTTTACAATTTCGTATCTATCATATATCATCATATATTATTTTCAAAAATTAAAGAAATGAGATATCATGAGATTATTCTCCCTTAAGAACTACTAAATGAGATATCATAAGATTATTATCCCTTAAGAACTACTATATAAGTGTTACTATGTTACTAGAAGTAAGGTAGATTACACATATATGTAAACTGCCTTGCTCAAATATTTAAGTCTTACTAAATGAGATATCATAATATATATTCATACTCTGGTAGCCAACCTCAAGTTTAGAAGAAACCTATACCCAAACATTATTCGAATTCCGAAATATAACACGGGTGTAAAGTCAATAATTCTTTCACAAGGCACCGTTGAAATGAGAGTGAAGTAGAAATTTTAAGTATGACATCCAAAAATTCAACCTCTTAGTAGCCCTTTCTATTTCATGTGTAAATGTGTCAGCTTGTCGCCTGCAAAATTTTGGTTCTCTCGCAATAGGAATTAGGATTGCTACACTACTAAAAAAAGCTCTTTTTACGACAGTGATTTAAAGTCGGTTGATCAAGAACCGTCATAGAAAGAAACGCGGTGGCATTTTTGTAAATAAATATCATAATTCTAAGACGGTTCTAAAAAAACCGTCTTAGAAACTACCATTCCAGGATGGGGTTTTAGAAGACCGTCTTTGAAAGTTGTAATTTAAGACGGTTTTTAGAAAACCGTCTTAGATGATTTTGCGTTTTTTTTTTAAATGTCTCCCTCTACATTATTACCCTCAACGCTCTACTCCCTCTTTAGGGTTTTCAAGAAGTGGCGAGAGTGCACTCCCCACACTATGGGACTCTCTCCTCCGCCATGGCCATCGTCGAAGGCCAGGTGTATGTGTGTGTGAGAGATGGTTATGGCTTCGTGGAAGAAGTTGGTGGTGGTGTTGTTGATATTTCTCAGCACATGTAAAGCATAGGAGGAACAGAGCTCCACCCCGGTGTTGTTGATCTTTCTCTAGCTCGCGACCCTAGCTCCTACTCTCTTGCTCGTGACTCTCTCTCACTCTCGCTCGATGCTGGTTCCGCTTGCAACCCTTGCTCACGGTGGTTCAGAGCAATCTCTCTCTCACGCACGGTAGTCATAACAGGTTCATCTCTCTTCCCATCTCAGAGATCAATAATTTGTGTTTCATTTTTTCATTGATTGTTGTTTCAATTTTGATTTTATTGATTTATATTGTGTTTTCTATTTCATTGTTTTTTATTCACTGATTGATTTCTTAGTGGGTGTGGATTTGGATGAGTTTGGGGTCGAGCTAGGTGGTGCGCACCATGTATTTGTGAATATGCATGAAAGGGAAAGAGATAAATATACTTGATTTGATTTTATGAAATTTTGTAACTAGCCTAATGTATGCGTAAAATTTTTTTACCCTTTGAGAATTGGTTCAGGATTTGAGCTTCAGTGGGGTTTTTTTGAATTGGGCTAGATTAATTGGATTGGGCCTACTTTAAGAAATGTACCATACAAATGGAATGTCATCTTCCTTTTTCTTTCCACTGAATTCAGTGCTGAGCCTCTGTAGAAATTTGTGATGCCATCCGCTATGGTGAATCGAGGTGGTTCTAGGATCATCAAATCAGTGTCTGCAGCTCTTGGTATGAGGTTTTATGCCAAGGTTGCAACAGGGACTGACATAGTACCTGCCGCACCCAATGTTTCTCTCTAGAACGCTCGCACCTGGGACGAGGGTATAGCTTCCAAGTTCTCCACCACTCCTCTCAAAGACATCTTCAAGGTCCCTCTTTTTTCTATTTTTTCGAACCCCCTTTTTCTCTTTTTCCTCAATTAATAATGCCCCATTTTTCCTTCATGTTTCAGGACAAGAAAGTTGTCATCTTTGGGCTCCCAGTAAGTTAATTTGCCATGTTTCTATCAAGTTTATGTGTTTTTGGTTGTCACTACTTTGGTGTTTGTTAGCATTGTTTTGTAAAATTTGGTACTATAGAATGAATGCTTCCTTTGTTCTAGGAAATGAAACTTTTTGAAAGAAATGTGATTTTTTTTTTACTTTGTTATATTCCAAATATATTTTATGCTTTGGCTTTCTCTCAGGGTGCATACACGGGAGTTTGTTCAAACAAACACGTTCCTCCTTACAAGGAGAATATTTATGAGTTTAAGGCTAAGGGGATAGATTCTGTTATTTGTGTGGCTATTAATGATCCATACACTATGAATGCGTGGGCTGAGAAGCTTCAAGCCAAAGATGCTGTAAGTTATCCTGTTTAGCATCTTCTGGCCAGGACATGGCCAAATATTACTTCATGCTTGCATAGCAAACTGTGTTTGAAAAAAAGGGATTTTATTTTCTGTGACACTACTTTCTCTTTTTTTGGGCATTTGATTCACTACTGTGTGATATATTCATACTTCCTTGTTCTTTTGGATACAGGTTCATATATCCCACAAGAGAATTAACCCAATATGACACACATGCACATTTATTTATAATCTATCATATCAATATTATATATTATATTCCAAGGTATATTTCACGTGCAAAAGAGGTACAGCTGATTAGATTTAAGTTGGCACATGCATTTAAATGGTAAAATTTGGAATAATGTGAGAACCTGCTTGTTATGGAAATACTGTGAGAATAATGTGAAAACATGCATTTAAAAATATGTTTGTAGATTTAAGTTGGCACATGCACATTCTTGTATTTTAATTTATGATTCATTTATTTCTGTAACTTGTAAACTTTTTAAAGCAATGGATTTGTTAGTGGCCTTGTTCCAAAACTTAATTTAGTAGTATACGTACCCCAT
>CM023941.1:19540019-19571244 GCA_013407115.1 Glycine latifolia | reverse complement strand
TATATATATATATATATATATATATATATATATATATATATATATATATAAATTCTCAACTGATGATTTTTTTTCATTATTTATATTGAATTAATGTTTAAAGAAATATTTTTATACCAAATTCTATATGTATATGAATAGAAGTTTAAAAAAATCATTTTTTTTTCTTTTAATTGAAACATTGCAATTATATAATGTATAGGAAAAGAAATAAAATAATTTATAAAAAAAGCATTCCAAATTTAAAGCAAAACACGTTTGCAATTTTTTTTGGTTCGATCAATTTATTCCTTTTGCTGAGCTACTATGTTTTTTTATGTAACCATTTGAATTTTCCAAGAGAAATGGTGAACTTTCAAACTTAAGTTTTTTAGCTTGGTTTTCTTATTTATATTGATGGGCTTCCTACTTGAAATGGATCTATGCCCATGACCTATGATTTCATTTTTTAATAGCTAATTACCTATTCATGCTTTCCTTTAAACGTTCAAGTGCTATATAGTATACAATTTGAGATTTGCTTTTATTATGATGTGGTTAAATACCTGAATCCAATGATCATTGCTTCAATCTTATAACCATGTATAACTCATTGTATTGTCTTAATGTAGATAGATATGAAATGCCAAAAGAATAAGAATTAACATTGAAGGAAAGTGCATTAGTATCATTTACTTGAGGTTTAAAGGCACCAAATCAATGCCCTCAACTGTGTTATATTGATAAATTGGACCTAATAGTTAGTCATTGATGTTCTTGACTGTTGTTGAACCTTGCATGTCATGGAGCCAAGTGCCTTTCCTCTACCTATGAGATCTGCACTTCCCAGGGATCCTACACTACATTCCTCAACACACTTTCATCAATTACCTGACACAAAAGGATATATTTCCCTACCCCAGAATATGGTAATAGAGTTTGCATCTTATTTTCTATCAATATTTTTTAATCTTTAGCTTGGCCTGCAGCACTTGCATTAAATTTGTATTTTTTTTTATATCTTAGTTGAATTTGGGTCCTTTAATTAATCATATGAGGCAAGGATATCAGTGTTGTGAGTTTACTCTTGCAGTTGTGATATGTCTGTGTGCACTATGAAGTGTTCCAAATTCTATGGAGGTATCAAATGAAAAATAAAAGTTATTATTTTATCTTTTTTATAGTTTTCTTATAGCTCTTTGATGGTGTTTCATCTATGGAGGTACCAAATTCTATGGAGCTGTCCTTGTTTGCTCTAGGTGAATGCTTCTGGTAATAGGTAACTAAACTCTCAATTATGCTACTGATATTATTTAAGAGAGAAAGATGAACCTGTTATTCACACTTTACTCAATGATGAAACTAAAACTTCAGCTTGAAGAGGGCCAAGAAAAAAAATAATTTAGTAAGGAAAATTTAAATTTATGCATAAAATAAATAAATAATATTTTATAAACTTGTTGCCTTATCCTGTCCTGTCAGAATATGAAACATAGAATATTGCATGATTAACTAAAACCAAACAAAGAATGACCAAGATTTTAGTTCCACTACCGAAAATGATAGCAATATAAGTGGTTCATTTGTATTTCAATTAATATAAAAAAAAGTCCAGAAAAATGATTAGGATCTAGTACCTCTTTCAAAGTCCAGAAAAATTGCCATTTAAAATAAAAAACTAAACTTTGAGGTGGATAACTTAAAAAGTATCTATTATATATTTAATTTTTTCATGAAATGGCAACAATCTCTGTCACTATGATGTGTTGCAAACACATCTTAATTATAGATTAGTTTTAGGTCATATTTTTATTAAATAGTTAGTAAATAGTTCTAAAAATTAGTCATATTTAGTATTTGCATGATAAAAGCATTTTAATATCATTTAAGTGTTTGCAGGCCAAAAAGAGGGAATTAAAAGTAAATAACAAGATCTGGAGAATCACGCGAGTCGCGCCAACATCCACGCGAGCCACTTGGAAGACCAGAGAAGATCACGCGAGTCGCGCCGTTATACAAGTGAGTCGCGTGGGAACTTCCAGGTTTAAGCCATTTCAGCTCTGCCAATTCACGCGAGGCACTTCACATTCCACGCGATACGCGTCATTCCTTTCTGCCAGTCCACGCGACTCGCGTGGTATCGCGCGCGGGTCGCGTGGTTAGGATTTTCTTTCCTAAATTAATGAATATTTGCTTCGAAATTAGGCAGAAGGTTTTTGCTTTGTTACTGTAATTAAAATACTCGATAAATATGAGTGTTTTCTGGATTATTAGCGGAGGAGAGACCTAGCGGAGGAGAGACCTAGCGGAGGAGAGACCTAGCGTAGGAGAGACAATTACACATAGATTAGAGAGTTTTATTGAAGGCAAAACCTAGGAATCAAGATCGGAGTCAAAGTTCTGCAGAATCATGTCTCATCCAATTGCTTTGATGTTCTTGAGGCCTATGGCTAGCTAATCATCTTGTTGTGGAAAGGCCATGAACTTATGAGTTCCCTCTGTAAATTGACTGGTATTGAATGCATATGTTTTGTTTATTTTAATTCTTTTCTGTGTTTAATCATAATTTCGTTTAGAATTGATCACTCTGAATGAATATTGAGAGTTATACTTCGCAATGGACACGTTGGAATTGTAATATCTGACCTGTTAAGATTAACACTTGTTCTTCACCTAGACATAGGGATGCATGAGTGCGGAGGTTATAATATGTTCTTTAATTGCTTGAACTGATTAGTTTCGCTAAGATATTAGGTTACAAACTCAGTTTAAAGGGTTAATTAACTAAGACATTAGGGATTAACTAAAATAGAAAAGACTTATTCTCCGAGTAAACATAACACGAACCCATAAGATTTGTTCTCTGAATTCTTAGTTTGACAGAATCGCTAGAAGGTTGGGATTCTCGATCGAATTAAAGGGTTGAATCGCTGGTTATGACTCTAGTAGTTCTAGGATTTACGAATATAGGAGAGATTGATCTTATGTAAACTTCAAGATAAAATAATCAGTCAATTGAAGGAGGTAATACTTATACGGGATTGTGCCTGACCACAATTATTTCTCATTGGTAATCTTTCGATTTTAAATTTACTATATTGTTAAATCTTCTTTCTCAATTCAACACAAACACCCAACTACTGTTGCGTATTTTTTTTTTCTTTTTCTTGTTCGATTATGATCTTTATAATTATTGCGAAATCTTTCCAATCCCTGTGGAGACGATACTTTACTTACACTTTATTACTTGTTAAACGATCGGTGCACTTGCCGTAAACATATTCGCATAAATTGCGCAACACACTACACCAGCTAAGTTTAACAGTGTTATTGTACTGAAATCACTTATTTCCATGATAACAACTTTTTTTTTTCTTTCCTTTTAGGTCTCATGTTTTGGGGCAGTTCATGCCTTTAGTTGGCAAAGATTTGACACAATCTGAAGTGGCAAGGCTTTTCTAGGCTATTAAGGTATGCTCATGCTATGTACATCCATGTCATTACTATTTTATGATACAAATTTTCATTAAAAATAACTATATGGGATGATGACGAGAAATCAATTCTCTTTAAGAATAAAAAGTTATTTTTTATGATGTCTGTTTTTTTATAAAAATAAATGATGCAAATTTATATCAAACACTATGAATTAAATAACAAAAATATACTAAATAAGAGAATGTGAACGCACGGGATTTGCACTACTATGGTGAGCTACACTTCTGTTGCATAATGGGTTTGTTACAAGCAGGTCCTAGTTCTAGCATTGAGATGGTATTAAGATGTCTTGAAGGTTAGTTTTGGTGATTGTCTGGCTAAAGTGAAAGGGGTTGTGTACTAGCTGCGTTTCTAACCTGAAATTTTGATTTTGTTTGGAATTTTCTGAAGCTTTAGAGTTTAAGTTCCTTTTGAAGCCCAAGTACATCGATAATCCTTGTTTTATTGAGGAGGGTCCAAGTCGAGTACTTATTGGGGGAGCATTGCAATATGGTGACAGGCTGGCCTTGTTTAGGCTTGATAATGATCAAGTTCTTGAGTATCAAGTATTTGTAGTAATGACTAATACAAGAATATTTTTCTTCTCCTTTTTTGTTCCCTGCAGGAACCTAGAGTTGTGTCCAAGCTCCAAGAAGAGGTTTCATGAGATTCTTGGGGATTGTTTCATTTGAGAAAGTGGTTTTTATTTCACTTTTAATTATGGTAATGTCACTTTGATTCCAATTAGTGGTTTCTATTTGAGAAAGTTGCTATTATTATTATTTAGGGACCCTGATACAATTAGTTGGATTCCAGTGTTTATATATTTTGTCTTTCTTTATTTACTTTTTCATATTTGGCTACTTTTATTTTTTGTTATTATTATTTTGTTCTTTACTTTATTGTTTTCTGACACACATGTCATTATGTTACAGTATGACATGCATGAAATAAATCCAGGCAAACTTGGATATGTTGCTGACTCTGCCGAGGAGGTTACAAAAATCATCATACATTTGTTATTCAATTACACAATAGAAGTTACGACAATTAGATAGTTGTTAAATATGAGATTTACCTTGTATATTGTATGGATTATGGCAGTATATATATTTTGTAGACTTATTTTTTGACCATTGTAATTAGAAACATTGAAATTAATATATACCATGAAATGATTTTTATTTTTATATATTTCGTATGACTTTTTTTTTATATACCGTGACTTTTATTATCTACGCGTAAAAAAAATTTCAAAAAAAAAATAAAAGAAACTACATCGGTTCTCAAAAAGAACCGTCTTAGAAAGTGCTTTTCTAAGACGGTTCATGGACAATAATCGTCTTAGAAAGCGGCATTCTAAGACGGTTCAAAGTTATTAACCGTCTTAGAAAGCGACATTCTAAGACGGTTTTTATCTAAGAACCGTCTCAGTATGTCACTTTCTAAGACGGTTCTTAGGGAAGAACCGTCTTAGAATGTCACTTTCTAAGACGGTTCTTACGAACAACCGTCTTAGAATGTGTTTTTTTTTTTAATTTTTTTTCTAAAACATGAATTTAAGACGGTTCATTGTTAATAACCATCTTAGAAAGGGACTTTCTAAGACGGTTCTTGAATCGACGTAGAATGTCTTAGTATACTACAATGCCCAGGTCAACGACGGTTGTGGAATCAACATAAAATGGGGTAAAGAACCGATGTAGAAAACGCTTTCTGTAGTAGTGTTTGTTTCATAACACCCTCCACACAAACAATGTAGCTTTTGGCGTACCTTTATCTTCCATAATACATTGGAAATTTCATCCATTTTAGCATTCAAGACAACGAGAAGCAAAACAAGAAACAAGGCAATGAGTTTCAACCATTAAAATACGGAAGTAGAGTTTTTTTTTCTTAGAATTTTAGAACTAGAATACAGCTTCGAAGCTCTTAAGCATACGAAAGGTTTTAAGATCACCCTAAGAATTCATGGGTCTTTCACTAGAATCCATAACAACAGTTCTTTCTTTCTTTTTAATTTTTTTTTCTTTTAGGCTTCTAAATTCTTGTTTTCCCGTTTCTTATTCACATAAATAGTTATTAATATATATTTATGTATATTTGAAATTTAAACAGTGGGTTGGTAGAAAAATTTAACTAGGCAAAACCATATAATATTGTTCAAATTGTCTTAAACTTAGACAATTGTTGGCAACAACAACACAAAGGCATGGCCATGGGTCCGGTCCAACCCACAAACTTGACCAATCCAGAAAATACAATTTGGTTCGATTTATTAATTTGATTTGGGTTTTATTTTTTGAAACACGAATGGTTTGGGTTGATTCTCGGATGTGAGAATTTGAAATCTGTAAAAACCAAACCAAATCATTGATCCGAACACAACAGAACATAACATTTTTTAATTTTAATTTTAGTTTTACTGTCATATTATTTTATAATTCTTATTTTTATTTTACAATTTACAGTGTTATGTTAGTGTTTTAGTTTTACAATACAATTCTTTTTTTTTGTTAGTTGTCAGATAATTGAAGGTTGCAGTTGTTTTTGTTTTTAAACTTAATGAACATTTAACTAAGCTTAGATTGATAATCTTTTAACCAAAATTAATGAGGAAAGCCTAGAGTATTTGAAGAAACTTGATGAAAATCATGGGCTAAAACAAACACACTCAAGCGCCTCACAGGATCCTTTCAAATTTTAATTGGACCTATGATAAGAGTAATGAGTAAGAGACTTAGAGAAGCATTAAATAGATTTATTCAAGATATTTGGGTCGTACAAAATTCTCTCCCGTCTAAAATTGAGCTTAATCACGTTTTACACTAATTTAGGCTAAAGATGGAGTTGTAGAAGGAGTTTTGGACCAAAATCACTCAGTTTGGGCTATCAAATATACATGAGCTAATTATATTTATGCTCAATTATGTTATTTTAAGTTGAAAAAGTATTTTTATGGAAACTAAAGTATTTGGATGAATTTTAGAGTTTAATAAGTGCTTTTTCATTACTTTGGTTTAATAAATGGAGATAATAAATGTATTCAACTATTACATAATTAAACAAGGTGATTAACGTGAGTCTTTTTCATTTGCTTTATTAATATATTATTACATAGGAAATGTAATGCTTAGTTAATTATCTAAGTCAACACCTACATCGTGCGTGTGTGTTTGTTTCTTGTATTCGAAAAGTTCAAGTGGATCATCAAACTTGAATACTGACTTTCTTGGAGTGAGTATAATTCAAGTGACTTGTAGGTTGAAAGATTTTAAACCTCTTAAAATTGAGTAAATCTGAATATATTAATTGGAATTTCACTGAGAGATTAACTTCTGTGAAAATTTTAACTAATACTTTAGTGACTTAAATGGGGTTTTGTAAACAATAACTTGAAATGTAGAAGAAACAAACTATAGCCTCCATGGTTACGGTTTAGATGAATACTATATAAGAAAAAGAAAAAGCGAAATTACCGACGGAATATAAGAACCTATAATTTATTAAAACATTTAGTTGTACTCAAGTTAAATTAACTATAGCTAAAGTGGTTTAAAATAATTACTATTTACTTATGTATTTCGTCCTTTAGATGAATAAGAAGAATTTATAATTTATTAAAACATTAGTTGTACTCAAGTTAAGTGCTATAGCAAAATTTTAAAATAATTACTATTTACCTTTATATATTTTCTGTTCTTACCAAAATCTGAAAATTCCACGTGTGAGGTAGGTGTGGCCAATGTAGACTCCAAATTTTGCATGTCGGATGATGTGTAGGCTTTGCTTAGAGGATGAACCTGCAAAACAAAGGAAAAATACTCTGACACTCAAGTAAGTACATCAATTTATAAGAGAATAACAAAGTGTGAGAACTCAGTATGAAATGTAGAGAATGAGTAACTTGAGTAATGCGTTCAAGTACTGTGTTTAGGTGTGTTTAGAGAGAACCAGTAGGGTTGTATTTATAGTGTGGAGTGTGGGTTTTGAGCCTCTATTTGTTAATAATCTATAGATAAAATAAAAACAGATAATAGCAGGCAATTATCTAATTTAAATATAAAATAAAGTGTACCTTATTGATATATTGTTACTTGTAGATAAGTAATAACTTGTAGATAACTTGTTAGGATATGATAAGATAAGGTGGTTGCACTTATTTGAATATCCAGGCATAGTTGATATGTTGTTATTATTTAGATATGTGCTGTAGATATTAATATTCCTGTACCAGGTCTGTGTCCGTGCTCCTGTAGCAGGGCTGACAAGGAACCCGGACAAGTGTGTCCGGGTTGACACTTGGAAAATGAATAAGCACTATTTAATGTGGCAGTGTTGACGTAGAGGGTGTCCACGTGTATAGTGACCCATGATGAAGGCCACGTGTCATATGTACTATTTCGGACTGTACATTTCCTATAAATCTTATTCACTTTTTTATGCACACTAAATTAATGTCGTAATCTATGATTTTGCCACACCACCCATTTCTTCTTTTTTAGATAGTTATTTGGTAATAGTAAACTTTGTTATTTGTAAGTAATGTTCAGATTTTATTTTTTTCTCATATTTCAATTAATTGGGTTACTTTAAAGTATATAGTTAGGCTATTGGTAAAGCCTAATAGGAAGTTTCATCAGCGGTATGTATGGATGACATGCAAAGCATTCATAACAATGAACATGTATATAATTAAAATGAAACATTATATAATACGCCATACCACTATTATAAGCATGTGACAATAATCATATATAGCAAGCAATAATTATCAACATAAACATCAACAGCATCTTTAACCCAAGTTAATTGGGGTCAATGGTGTAGATGAACCCAATGATAAATAAATAAAAAGACAAAAGAGAAAAAAAAAGCTAAAATAAAAGTAGGATGAAAGGGAGAAAAGAAGAGAAAAAGAACTAAAACCAAGGGAACGACTGGAACATAGAACTACTAATGAATTTACCTCTCCGCCAAGCTTATAACTTTTCTCCACTTCGTCCTAAGACATACTGTCCGTCAATCTATATCTCACTCTATTAGGTCTTGTTTCACTACCCTTCCCCAGGTGAGTTTCGGTCGACCTCTACCTCTCTTTGTGTTGAGCTCTTGGTAACAAACTCTTGTTCATACGGGAGCATCCAGTGGTCATCTCATAACGTGCCCAAACCACCTCAAATCTATGCTCTCTCATCTTTTCACTTACCGGTACCACTGATACCTTTCGTCGAATATCCTCATTTGTTATCTTATCTATCTTCATATATCCACACATCCACCTTAACATCCTCATTTTTGCTACCCCTATTTTATGCTTATGTTGCCTCTGTGCTGGCTAGCATTCCGCTCCATATAGCATTGTCGGTCTTACAGCTGGTCTATAGAATTATGTAATGTTAATATACAATAGATTCAACACTTATGCAACAAATAACACATGCACACAATATTTGGCAACAAACACTATCCATATGTTCATATATGGTACTCAATGTTGGATTCTAAAGAGATAATGTAAGAGAAAAGTAGAAATGACATAAATGATAATGTTAAGATAGATGCATGGTTATATAAGAAAGGATAGAATACACAATCATTATATACAAGAAAAGGCTTGTGTAGTACCAACTGAGGAAAAAATGATAGAACATTGTTTAGGATGGTATAAACTCGGGGTGCGCAAAAACCAGTTTGAGGAGAAAACTGAACTGAATTGATTTCGAACTGGTTTAAACAGTTTGATTTTTAAACTGAATTTCTAAGCTGGTTTAAAAGCAGTTTGGAATCAAACTTATTTTAGAAAATTGGTTTTGAACCAATTTCAAGAGCCAAACTGATTTTCAAACTGCATTTTTTTTAATTTTTTTTGTTTCAACAAGTTACTAAATCGACCATATTTGGAGTGCAGTTACTTGATAACACAAAAAGTTTGAGTACAATGTCATATATAGAATTTAGTTAGTAACAAATGGATATGTTTCATAACACATGTTTTAGACATACATAAAATACGTAAATGCCACAGATTCCTTCAAGCAATTGATTATTGGTAGATAAATTGTTCCTTGTTCTCTAAATTTTAAACTTATAACATAAATTGGATAAACTCAACTCTTCTTTTATATGTTTCTAAAATTATACTTGAAAAACAAACCTCATGTTTGTAAGGAATTGACTTTTATAGTTGCTAGATGCTTATGCTTTTCTTCTTGCTTCTAGTTGATTTATCAACTCTGCTATTTGGTATCTATGCCATTTTTATAGCATGATATACTTTTTTTTGTATGATGATCACACCTACCTATACAAAGTTCAAGTCATATTTAATAGACACTTAGAATTCAGAAAGAATAATAGGATAGATTGTTGGTTACTCAAAATTGAAATGAAATAAATATAGAAAATTTCCCTACAATATTCTACCTTATCGTCAAAAGTAATGTTATTTACAAGATCAAATATAAGGAATAGATGTAGTATCTTCAAACTTACCAAAGGAAGTATCTTCAAATTTAGGAAGGACGAGTCAATGCAATATCTTTAGTGGTTTGCAAAATGGTCATCCTTGCCTCTGAAAATAAGTCATAGAGTTCTGGTAGCAACTAGCAAGACATAGGATCTAGCCACATGAGTAACTAAGCTGGTACCTGCAATGCAACATCAAATGAAGGAAATTAAAATTCAATAATTTAATACACAGTAAGACCATTATGTGTCTTGTTTGGAAATATTAACCAAACATAAAGGCCTAAGAAACTATAATGAAAATGATAAAACATATTTGACAAAAGGAGCATATAAATAATATAGCAACAGAAACAATAAGAAAATTGAAAGAGTAATTGATTAGTTGATTGTATAACCTAATAACAACATCC
This sequence comes from Glycine latifolia, assembly GCA_013407115.1. Lineage (NCBI taxonomy): Eukaryota > Viridiplantae > Streptophyta > Magnoliopsida > Fabales > Fabaceae > Glycine > Glycine latifolia. Next base: position 19,560,907 of record CM023941.1, on the reverse strand, counting down.
AAATCACAAGGTCCAAAGAAGATCCAAACAAAGATCTTAAACAAGAATTACAAGGTCCAAATCAAGATCAAAATAATTAAGTACATAAAAATCCTATTAACTAAAAGAAATTAAAAATAAATGTTCTTCAATCTTCAGTCATCATCTATGTAGCACCGACATCAACACATGACACGACACGATTCGACTCTCCGACACTTCAATCTTAAAATATTATGGATTTCGACACGTTGGGACACGTTTTAATATTAAAAATTATTTTAAATTTATATATTGTATATTCCAAGTAAAATATACTTGGCTGAATTGAAACTTCATAAATAAGTTCCCAGACCAAAAGTAACCCTACAGTGGGTTCATCAGGTAGGCCCAACCCATAGACCAGCCCAACTCGTTTATTTATTCACCTAGGAATGTCTCATCACTTTCCTAAAAACACACACACACAAACCCCGTTCCTCTCTTCACATACTATTATTCTTTACTAAAAGAACCTCTAGAACCCTTTGAAAGTCAGAAGAGAAAAAAAATGCAGCCCATAACCGTCCCGCATTGGATTCCTCCCCGCAGCTCTCGTAGATAAAAATCCACCACCCTGCCTCCCTGCAAACCTCTCCATCAACACCAACCCCAACTCCGACGAGGACACCATCAACAATAGCAACGACCACAACAGCAAGCACAAGCTCAAGGACGACTTCGATGCCTTCACGACGTCCAAGACCACGGATCTCGCGAAACCGTTACGGGAATTGTAGATTCTGTTCAAGATCCATATCATGAAGGATTATGACATGAAGGAGAGGCTTTGCTTGGAGGTGGAGAGGCAGGACTGCACCTGAGAATAGATGGTCAACGCCTCAAACACAGTCAAATTTGCGTGTCAAAAATGGTCAACGTGTCGGGGTTGTTGACCACGTGTCCAACACGGTGTCGGAGCGTATCGACGCGTGTCGGGGTGTCGGAGCATGTCGGACGCGATTCTCCTTGCTTTTTCACGTGTCCGTGCTTCATAGGTCATCATCAAGTGTAAAGGTAGAGTAGGCTGAATAAGTAACATCCCATGTTGCCAACGAGGGAACAAGTTTTGTAACATGAAGAAAACAACCTTTTAGTTATCATTCATATAATAATATTAAGTACCTAAAACTTCCTTAGAATCAAAATTCTTGTTACCTTCTTCAACTCTCTCAAACTCCAAAAATTCCTCAATTTTATTCGAAGGCAATGGTGATGGTGGTCCTTTGATCTAATCTTGTGTGCAAACAAGCGCTTCCACCATTTTTTTGTGTAAGCAAACAATGATATGGATCAAGAACTCTTCCTCCAGCACCAAAGTCGGACTCAGAGGCCACAGTCGACGTAGTTATAGGAAGCACATCTACTGCCATGCTTGAAAGAATTGGGAATCTACTCTAGTTTACCTTCTACCAATTAAAAACATTTGAATCTCTTAGATTTGGATCTAAAGCTTCCTCCAAGTATTTATCTAATTCAGATATAGAAACCCAGTTGATCAGAAAAATTGGTTAAAACCATAAGGATCATCACAACCTCCTTTATTGATTCTAGCCTCTTGTGAGCTAGCTTCAAACTCATTTTCACCGCCACTATACTCTTCAAAAAGTGATCTCAAGCTAAATTTCACTTTATTTTTCAACTCACATGACAATTTGCCCAATTTACCATCAAAACTTTCAACAATCAGCAAATTCATGAATTTTAATTTGAATCTCGAATGCAACAAAAGAGAGATAATTAATAGCAGGTTTAGACAAACAATACTACCCTAATGCTTATCATATTTGTTCTTCATTTTGTCAGCCATAATAAGTCTCATGCTCACACTCAAATCCTTGGAAGTAGACATTTGCTTTATTTTACTTCCAATCCCGAAGCCCTCAAACATATACATAGTGCTTGTCACATAAGCTGAACCAGAAATGTGTAAAATGGCATCATGGAATATCTTTAAGAAAGGCAAGATCGAACACACAAATTCCAAATCACTATATCCAGGAGCTATGTTTTGTATTTTTTATCTCGCAGCTCAAGCTTCTCAAATGCCTTTTGATGCTTTAACGTAGCCTCCAATATCAAGAAAGTAGAATTTCATATAGTTTAACAAGGCCTTTATATTCAATGTTTTCAAGCAAAACACATTCCTTGAATGTGGCCAATCTAGAAGGGGAGGATCTTACATATTTAACAGCGACACTAATCTTGCAAAAAGCATTGATGCCCTCTTTGAAACCTTCTTGCACAATCAAATTAATAATGTGTTCACAACAACGCATGTGAAGATGATCTCCAGTCAAAGCTAGATAGTTCAAGACATTAACCTCTTCCAAAAATATTCAATTGCTTTATCATTCAATGTGGCATTATCAAAAGTCAATGAAAAAATACGAGTTAACAACCAACTAATTAAGCAATGCTCAACTGTCTTTGCCAAATTCTTCCCTATGTGACTTGAGACTTGACAAAAATTTATCACCTTTTTATGCAACTTCCAATTGTTGTCAATGAAATGTGTTGTCAAACTCATATAACTCTAATTTTGTGATGAGGTCCATGTGTCTGTAGTACTAGTGAGGCAAATCCTATGGCAATGTTCGGATCTAAGTAAAACCAGTAAGATTAGAGAAAATCACAGATTATTTCCTTTTTATAATCATCACACAATTTATTTCATTTTCAAACACCAATGGCAATAATAAGTATAAGATCAATTTTCTTAATCAAAATGTAAATTAAAAAGAAAAAAATAGATTATGGAATTGTTCTAGGCATTCCCTTTCATTGGATATATTCCAACAAGCTTTATTTTTAATTACATAATCCTCTCTATTAGTTTGACACATGGAGTCCTACTTTTGATTTTACATAGCATTCTGATATTAGGTACTTAATAGTACAAACAATAGATTGTTCAACTAAAGAATCATCTCTAAGTATGACACATAAATCAACATGCAGTGATAGCTCTGTTTACTAGTGCTTTGTGTTTGTGTCACTTGATTACAAGAAGCATCCATATGAATAAGAATGCATTTTTTTTATCTACAATGAATTAATTAGAGATAAATGGATTTTCAGTGACTTATGAATATATACAGAAATTAAATAGGTCAAATGACTATCTAAGATGCACTAGAAAAAGAGAAGCAATAATTATACTAATTATACTAATTCTATCAAAGATAAGCAATAGATCTATTAAGTCATTCTAGCTTATAGGTATGGTCAAATGATTTTCTGGCCAATATCTTACAACCATTAAAAGCTTTAGTATGTTTATAAATCACCATAGTATCTCTTTGATTTTCATTTGTAAAGAAGTTGGAAGTAGTAGTGTCCAACTAATTTAATTTATATACCAACATTTGGATCAAAGTGGGTAGAAGGAAAATGTAAACTTAATTTAATCCTTAAATAGTCTAGTTTCTTATCATGAGCACTTGTCCCTTTTGTATTTCATATGCATGTTTCAATTAGAGTTTATATGTTCATTAATAATATACTTAAAATAAGTGTCAATTAGTATGTACTAGATGCTCCGAGCTTGTCTTGCTAGTTAGCTGCAATATAATTAACTAAATATTGTGAAAACACTTATGCTTTATGAATTCAAAACTTACAATGGCTTGTTGAAAACCCTAGAAATGACTCATTGTTAAAGATCTCCATGAGCAGTAACCTCACTCAAACTTCCAAGTTGCATTGCACTTCTATAGAGCTAAAATAATGCAGAAATACGTGTAGAGTTTGCCTAAGTATCAACACAAGCCTGTATGACAATAGTAAAAACCAAAGAAAATTCAATAAAAATATTGAGTGTCATCAAATATCAACTACCTTTACAACAAAATAAAAATTCATCAAATCTACATACAAGGAGCCCATGACTTTGTGCGTATTTCAAATCATTTGTTTTCATATACATCCTCTATCACATACCTTCCTTAAAATTATTTCATGCCACAAATTATCAATAAGTAAATATAGAACAATGAAGCAAAAACCAAAAGAATAAAAAAGGATGCATTGTCATATATGATAACATTGACAGATATTTACTACTTCCATTAAGGGCAATCACTATATACAATCTTCAAACTTCAAAGTGACAACACTATGATCTATCAAACTCAAAGTGAGGCATCTTTATAAAAGCAGAAAATGGAACACGATAAGCCACGCAAAAAACAATATAAGAGACTAGGACATGTTTATTTATTTATTTTATGCTAACACAACACAGCAAAATAATGCGAAAAATTGAGCCAAAATTAGAAAGGAGAATTACAAAGATCAATGCAAACCAATTTATAACACATAACACAGAAAAGAAAACTTTGCATTAGAACACATAAACACAATGAAACTAAAGTCCAAGTTCTCCTTATAATCACATTCTTCAACACAAACGAAGCCAAATACCAACAATGCAAATCGAAACTCAAAAAGGTCTTTGAACAATAAAAAAACACAATCAGAAAAAGGTCTTTGAACATTACCATTGTGAATTCGTGAGAAAGGGTCAATCTTTGTTGGAGGCTTGAATCCATCACACGAACATGGGAAAGGGTCTTCAAAACTAGCTTAGGATTCAACATGAAGTGAATTCACAATTAAGGTTCGCTCATTGTAAGATTGAGAGATTGAGCGTTGGAGTTCGAGATTCAAGAGAGTGAGTGTTGCAATTCAAGATCAAGATAATGAGTGTTGCAGTTTGAGATCGAGAGAATGAGCGTCACAGATCGAGAGAATGAGAAATGAGAGAGACGAGAGTCAAGACCCAAGAGAAATTGTGATGTATGGCTGCACCCACCAGCCATTTCAATTCTCAAATCTACCTTGCAATGAAACCCACTCTTCAAGAATCTTCAAGAACACAAGTTGTCCAGCAATTCACATGAAATATGTGGCTGTTTGGAAGCTTTAATGGCAGCAATGGAAGATGGAAGAAAGGTAAGGGATGAAGGTGGATGGCACCATGGAAAAGCTTTCCAATAAGCCTAGGAAGAATCGCCACAATAGCTTGAAGCCATTGATAAGAAACAAGAGGTTCTTGCACAAGAACAAGAGAGAAACTCTCTACACAAATTTTAGAATTTGTAAAAATGACATGCAAAGTATTTGCATTCAGTTTTTGGGCAGCTTATATAGCCCACGAAATTACACTCAAATGCAAGGCAAATGATCATGCAAATGAAGCTTGAAATGTAAACTAAATGAAGCCTAAATGCAAGCTAACGAAACTCGAATTGCAAGCTTCATCCTAAGTGACTTCTTGGCTGAACCAACATGCCTAAAGGTGCAGTATTTTAGCTTCTAAGTGCAGCATTTTAAGCCTTAAGGTGCAGCCAACAAGCTTACAAAGGTGCTACATAATTTACACACAAGTGCACTTACAAAGCTTTACACTAATGCACTTAAAGCCTTTTTATTGCAACTAATTTTGCCACTAACAAATACTGGAATTTATTGAATTAAATTCAATTTTAGAATACAAAATCCAGCCCTTGTTGTCCTTGAGTTGGTGTTCTTCTTCATGCTTGTCCAAGTTAGCTTGGATGTGGTCTTGAAGGCTTGAGTTCTAGCTCTTGTCATGGGTCCTTTAAAGCTCACCAAAGGAAGTGCTTCAAGCTCTCCTTCTAAACCTTTATCTTGTCTTAGACCTCCATCAAATTGAGAGAGTGTAGTTCGCGTCACTGAGTTCAATGTTGTTAAATCATCGAGTTGACTTGGTAAACTCGTCCGAGTCAACGTTTCTGCCCCCCAAATCGAGTCAACTCGGTAGTGAACTCGGATATGGGTATTGACTCAGTATGTATTTAAAAAAAAAATTAGGTTTTTCAAAACCCATTCTCTTCTACCTACATCTCGCGTGCGCCCCTCGTTCCATTCCACTTCTCTCTGGTCTTCCCATGTCTCTCCTCTTTCGGTCTTCCCACTTCTCTTCTCTTCCGATCGGAATACGCCTCGTTCACGAAAAGCCCAGTTCTCTTTCGATCTTCTGCCTCTTGTCACGCTCCATCTCTGGTCTTCTCCCTCGATCCCTCTCTATTTCATATTGTTATTATTGATTGTTGAGATTGTTAAGATTGAGACTGTTGGGCTTGAGATTGTTGTTTGATTTTTCTCCCTCGGTTCCTCCCTGTGTTGAGATTGAGACTGTCGAATTGTTGAGTTTCTTACTTTAATTTCTGATTTTGTTAGTCAAGGGGAGGAACAAGATCCTCTTGGTTTGGATGATGTTGAACTATTTAATATTTGAATTTGAACTTTTTTTATTGAATTTGAATTATTTAATATTGGTGTGTTTGAACGTTGGATATTCTGTAAAAGATAGGAACACTTCACACTTAACCAAGAGGGCGGGGTGAATTGGTTAGGCTTGGTAAATTAAAATTCTTTTAACAAAATCAGAGTTTTCTTTTAGGATCTTTATCACTTTGAAACCAAAAATACTTATTCAATCTCAAGCTCAGCCCAAGGTATGCAATTGTTCAAAGTTAAATTGATAAGCAAGACAATTCAATCAATATATATATATATATAGAAAATAAGCAAGCATGAATTTAATCACAAGACTCAAGAGATTTATACTGGTTCACTTCAAACACTATGAAGCTATATCCAGTTTTCTTCCATTCAACACTAGAATGGAGTTCCACTATTGCAATTTTCTGTCTTACAAGTAATTACACAAATCTCTCTTTATCAACCCTAGATAAAGTTCAGAAACCTAAAACACTATTAGGTTCTTAGAGATCAACCCACTGAGAATTCATTCAGCACACCCCTAGAGAAACCCTTCCTCTAGATTACATGCAAGAACCTTAATTACAATAGAAATTCAATTACAAATAAAAACAGAGTACACCTTCAAAGCTAAGGAAAGATATCACCTGATGATCCAATGAAATAATGATGCATATGAATGAGTGAATCAGGTTTAAGAATCAACACAAGACTCAGAAAAGCACATTCCTCAAGCTTTGACAAGAACTTTCTTGCTTCAAGACACAATCAATAACCCATATGTATTTTGATGTAAGCAAGAACACCCAGAACCCAGAAAACCCCAAGAAAGTATTTAGAATGCTTTATGTTAGCTCAGAATTCGAAATTGACAAGTTGCTCATCAAGCACAGAATGAGTTCTATTTATAACAAACATTTCTAACTGTCAGTAATCGATTAAACGCGCCTAATAATCGATTATTTATCATATGTAATCAATTAATATGTTCTATAGGCTTCTGGGTTTTGGCAACGAACCAATTAATCGATTATTCTGTATCGTAATTGATTATCACAGTGAGCTTTAGAAAAACTTGAAGTTCAGAATGCAACTGAAAAGCACTGTGTAATCGATTACAGTTTTGTGTAATCGATTATGGCAGAGAGCTTCATAAATCAGGAGTCAGCCAAATGCATTATGTAATCGATTACTGATTTTGGTAATCGATTATTGTTTAACAAATAGTGAAGCAGTAGTGTATAATGTAATTGATTACAAGTATTGGTAATCGATTAAGGCAGTGAGCTATGGTTTTCTATTTGGCCTTTGTAATCGATTACAGTCACTTGGTAATCGATTAAAATGTTTCTCGATGTTGTTTTATAAGTAAGCTAAGGTCAGATAATCGATTAATCCAATATGTAATCGATTACATTGTTCTTGATAAGTTTTCCAGAAATAGCTAAGAACAAAGTAATCGATTATTATGCCTAAGTAATCGATTAAATAGTGTAAAACAGTATTTTTCTAAAAACCTTAGTTTCAATTTAAACACTAAATCAAATTGTCAAAGCCTTGTTAATTCAATGACTCTAAATGAAGATCTAAATGAATGATATGAATGCAATGCACTTGGATCACCAGAGATGCTTTTTCCTTTACAATCATTTACAATTTATTCTTCAAGTCTTCAAGGCATGTTGAAAGCTTCAAAACCAAGCTTGATCTCTTGTTCATTCTTCAAGTGCTTTCTTTGAAACCAACATATTCAGTTTATTTTTATTTTTTTTATATGAAGTAGACTCTTATATACGATTTATGTTTCTACGGTTTTACGATTTAGCTCATCCCACCGAGTCTACCTAGACTCTACAATTTAACAACATTGACTGAGTTCCTTTTGCCGAAATAGGTCAGATCGAATCCAATTTGAGTACGCAATTGGGTCGGGTCAGGTCAGTTACAATCTGGTTAGGTCCAACCCAAGTTTTATGCACACCCCTAGTTTAAGAATGTACAAACAAGGCCACAACCAGTGTAAGTCTTTTTTTTTTCATGAATACAAGAGATGTAGGTCAGAATAATAGATTTCATAACTTTTAGTCCTGTAAAAATGAGGAGAGTGAGACTAAAAAAAGACATTGGGGGTTGATGTTAGAGAAGATTTCAAGCTAAATGATATACCCAAAGCTTTGATTTTTAACCATGTTGAATGACATCATTTGATGGATGTCGCCAACCTCACTTAATGAAGTAAGATTCTCACTTAATGAAGTAAGATTTTGTTTTATTTGTTGTTTAAAAGCTTAAAGGATCATTTATTTTGGTAAATTATTTTTCTAAATCTTACATTAACTAGTATCCATCATCAATCATGATTAACACATACAATTTAAAAACATAATTTACCAAAAAAATTATAGATGACTATCTTATCAGACTTCTTGATGAGACAGTAAGTAAATGATCATTGTTACATTATATCATTATTAATTGTTGTTACTTGACAATGAGACTAAAAAAAATTAAAAAAAATTTGAAGGATTAAAATCAAAACAAAATATTTAAAGGACTAAAATAAACATTAAAAAAATCCTATTTTGTAGGAACCAAAATATTATTTAAATCATTTTTATTAGTTAATTAATAATATATAAAAAATCCTTATACTAATTTAATTACGATGTTTTGCATACCCACAGGGTTCTCTAGATTTCAAAACAACATAGAATTCCGTCTCCACACAAAAATATATAGATAGAGCAAAGCTGTAGATTTGTTTTAGGAATCATCCATGCATGCCCGTTTCTCTGATTCTTGCTTACACTAACGGACACAATGTATTAATGAGGATATTGATCTATCGATCACACAGAACGAAACAAAACTGAAAGCTGATGAGAATCAAAACAAAAGTTAAGTTGCATTCATCCCACTTTGGCCTTTAATTTGATCCCACCTTTTCATTTAAAAAAAAAAAAGAAAGAAAGAAAAACTTATCACATGCCCCAAGGTGCAAAGTAGGCTGCAGTGACTAATTTACTCAAACGTACTCACATACTACCTCCCTCGCTAGCTCCTTAGACAAAAACAAGAAAATGTATTCATTATTCCTTACGATGCAAGAAAATTTGTCCATTATTCCTTTGGTTTAGCAATGGAGAACAGTATTAATATTTCATATCAATTATCAATTAATCAGCCCCCGAGAATACATTCTTTTGGTTTTCTAGGATCATTTAAATAATCTAATTAACATGCATTTTGATGTTACTTTTTTTTCCCATTAGAGACGAAAGATTGCATGCTAATATGTATTCAATGTACGTACTTGTTTAAAGTTCCAATTGATTCCCATGTTTAGCTCGCAAACACATAATAATTCATTTTTTTATTTATAGAAATTAAAGAAAAGTAACGGAAGTTATAATCATTACATTTTACTCAATCAATTAAACTAAATTTCTTCGGTACATAATAATTCAATTGACTACGAGTCTACGAGAAAGTTTTTCTTCTTTTACATAAAAAAAAGTTTGGTTTCGGGGAAAAGCTCTTCCACGTGAACAGTCAGAAAATATTATTCATGATTAAATTATATATTTCTTAACATTAATGAAAACTTTACAAACCCAAGTTAGCAGCATGCCAGTCAACCAATGTTCCCAACTAATGTTCGCAATGAAGGTAATTAACCACGTACCCCACTTGCAACCTCACATAAATCCAAAATGATTGTCTTTGAAACTAACCACATATATGTGCTTTGTATTATCTTGCTTCAAAAATCAGTCCATATATCTTACAAGCTAAGGTTCACTATTTCCCATTCATAAACGAAAAACAACAAAATTTATAAATGTAGCCACAGCGACAACATGGGCCAATTTTGTTTTCTTTTACATCTCCCCTTAATAGGATACGTTCTCCTTTAAGTGTGTCAACTCTCAAGTGCATTATCGCCCAAACAAGGATTAATCCACGACTGTGCGTGATTGCTCTAAAATAGAAGCATCCATATTGGATAAAACTCAGCATGACGATGAAAGTTTTGACTCGTAATTGCCTATAATAATTTAGTTCAGTATTCAAATGGACGCATTAATCAAGCATTTCCTTTCTTAATAATATAAGAGATGTTTCAAAAATAAATAATACAATTTTATGTCATGAAGATTAATATATCATTCTCATTGCAAACTACTTTCATATTTGGGCCACTGAAGAGGACAATACAGCTCAACTGCAAACGAGATAAACTGTATCAACATTCTTTTTCATTTGATTTTTAGTTGTACTTGAAGCAACCTAAAAAAACACCATCTACTACCAACTATAGTTTAGCATTAACACATCAGTTGGAAATCAAACAAACAAAACAAAAGCTAAAGCCATTAGCAAATATTCGTTCCCTCACTCTCTCTCTCTCTCTCTTCTATTAAGGTTGGTAGAGGGTTGATTTGGTCATTTCACTAAAATCTCGTGCCCCCAGATGAACCTGATCAACAGCAAAGGGAAGCCTCTTCTTCGATTCTAGCAAGCAAATGATGAACTGCCGTTGCAATACCATCTACTGAACCAAGTTGGAATCCTTCTTCAACCTTCATAAAAAAAAAATTAAAAATACTCATATTTTAGCTAAACAATCTCTCTGAAATTTTATGACTTTATATAAGGACATTGTACTTTTATAAATGGAAAGAATCATTGAGCCACATTTAATTAGTATATGATCGAAAAGTTGAGGCAAGGTGGAAAACGGAACTGACACAGTACTAAGAATAGTTAATTAATTATAATTGATAGTTGATTAATTACATACCTTAGCACTGATGGAATAGAATGCCAAAGGGTCTATGGTGGTGACATTAAGATGTAGGACGGTGAGGCACAGCGTTTGAAAACCTGCTACTAACTTTGTTAGCTGCCCGGGGCTGTTTCTCCTAGTGAGAATCCGAAGATTTGCATGGGTCTCGATTAAAGTAACCTCGATATCAGCAATGGAAGCTTTGGTCTTGGATGTGTATTTGTTAGGAATCTGCGACCATGTGTACCGAGGATACGAAAAAAATTGTGCAAAAGGGGGTTGCATGAGTTTGGAAATGGCCGTATTTTCATTGTTTTGTGCCACTTCTTGATGTAAAAGTTGCAACTTTCTAGCTTCAAGTGATTGCAAGAGGTGCTCCAGCTCCTTCACAAACTCTATGGCACCACCAACTATAGAGGCCTGGTCACCCTAAAAAAACATACAAAGTTTGCATCATGAAAAAATTAGTTGCATGAGAACAGTTGACAGACATTTATGCATAAAGCACTTCAAGCTAGTCGCTTTCTTAGTATGAATGAAAAAACATGTTAGATTTTAAAGATTCATTTATTTTTAGCTTGGTATTGCTTCTTACAAATGGGGGGAAGAACATTATCTTTAATTAATTCTGCATAGTTATTGCAGCTCAGATATAAAGTTTAAAATATTCTTGTATTATCGTTAAATTAAAAGAAAATCTCCCCATCAATACTAATTGGGACCATAACATACTAGTGATTTTGTGAATAATCTCAACTACATTATTTTATGAGAACGAAAGAGGGGCAGATAGAGACTGAAAAAGAAGAAAGCAAACCCTTTGGACGTAGGACTCAGGCATGAGTGAACGAAGGACAGCAAGGTGCTCATTCATCTGCTTCCGGCGATTTCTTTCCACTGTAATGTGGGTGATTCTTTGTGTCTCAGCCTCTTCCTTGTCTTTGCAAACCCTTGGCTTCCTTCTCCTCTTCTTCCTCCCTTGCACTTGCACCCCCACCACGTTCTGCCTCCTGCTAACGCTTTCTTGTTCGCCGGCTTGGTGCTTTCGGGTCCTCGATATGCCGTTATCAAATGCAGGGTCATGCTCCTGATAGTTCACTAAAATTTCCAAGAAACTAGCCTCTGGAGAGCCATGGCTGCTAAATGGAGTTGCAGAGATAGTGTCATAGATAATGAAGTTGGAGAACTCATTGGAAGCAAGAGTTTCCAAAGCCATTGTACCCTTTTCAACTAATGTTTGTCTGAATTCCTTACTTGCTGAGAGAACTTAAGTCACCACCAGAGTTTTCATGAGTTTCTCATAGACATGACATGACAAATTGACAACCATTTATAGAAAATCCTACTAACTTGGTTGATGCAGTTTGAGTCACACAGAGGAAGAGGAAGCTGAAAGTTTTAATGGAAAAAAAAAAAAACGAAACAATTTCAATTTTTCACTTTTCTAAGTTTATGTTAGATTAGAGGATATGCAGCACGTGAGAAGGGCAGAAAAGGTCTTGTGCTTTTCAGGAATCAGAAAGGTGTAGTAAAAGGAAACAGGCTCCTCACACATCCTTGCTTTGGCTTCCTTCCCAATTTCATAGATGCTGTCAAAGACTGGCACAGCTTATGCCAATGAAGAGTAGGGTGGGGGACCCAAATCTATGTAGAAATAAGCATAAAAACAACAGAACAAGCTGTGCAATAGCTACTCATCACATTCAAATCTGTGTTGGGGTTTGCAGGAAATGAATGGCTCGCGCACCCGAGATTCCCATGTAAATAATTTAGACAAAGACTATTGCATCTATTTGACAATCCACCGGTACAACATTCTACATGTCAAAGCCATATCAACATTTTGTTCTATTATTGTTACTCCAGGGTACACGTAGGGATACCAATTGAATTGTATCTATAATTGCTAGCGATAATTAGAAGTTCATCATTATAATCTACAAGATTACCTAAAAAAAATATTTTGATATCATTTATCAATTAATTGTGTTAAATGAAAATCGGCTTTGGTAACCACTTTAATTATTTTGTGATACTCTAACTACGAAATTCCCGTTATTTTCTTGTATTGTATAAGGGGGCTTCACCTTGATGCCATACTGTATACAAAAACTGAGGATGGCCAGGCCAGGACCACCAGATACTTGACAAAGAGCATCTTTCATGTCACCTCTTTTAAATACGTGAATTCTAAACGTGTAGATGTAACTGAATAAAATTAAGCACAGCTTAGCGCGTAGAAGTATTTAGAATAACAACTGCTACATCAATATTAATATTGATGTGGAGTTGTTATGGGCATAGGATACACCGCGATGTGATTATTTTTGCAAACACCAGAACTTTAGCCATATGTGCTGATGAGGACACACGAAGGACAGAGGCCGAGCTAGGAGCGTGGTCCAAGTTGTCAGACTCTGCTGGATTAACCATGTGACTGTAAGCTACCATTCTCGAAAAAGTACATCATCTGCAGGTCCACATCACTTGGGCTACATTCAAATCCCCATAAGTCAGTTTCAACCTTTATTTTTCCTATATATATATATATATATATTTTGCCTAGAAAGATTTATGCATGATTTTACCCCTCACTGTTTCACTGTGCAATCATGTATAAAAACTACCCAGGGGATGCCAAATCAATATACATAAAAACGAAGCATGGAAACACAAGCACTTAAGTATGAGCTGTAAGTTGCATTAGCTGAGTGGTCAATCGATATCCATACTATTGCATGTGCAGAGAAATGGTATCTTTTTTTTGGTTCAACGGAATGGCTGTCCGTAAGTATCATAAAGATGAGCTTTGTCCCGTCTACGTCATCAGTCATTATTATAGTACATACACATGTGCATCCCTAAAACTCTGAAGTATCTGTTAACCCAGATCGAGTTCGACGGCAGTGGAATTTTTATCATGTCTACCTTTATAATCAACCATAATGGCCACACGAGTTTTATAGTAAATTCAATTAATGATTAATAAAATAAATATTCTTTTAAAATAAATAATAACACTAACAGAACATACTACAGCATAGCATTGACTGCTTCACCAAAATTTTAATTTAATAACAAAATAATCTGCAATACCGATTACAATTGATAAAACATAAGCATAAACAAGCAAGATAAAAACGGCCGTGATTGATGATGCTGAGAGGGTATCAACAGACAAGTTTACCAACCCGGTGAGAATATTTGCCTGCACACAAATTATCCAACGAAACTATAACTGATATCTAGAGATAGAAAGCATATATGTTTGCAAGGAATATCTCGTTTTCACCAGTAGAAATGTAGCCAGCAAATTCCGATTGAATGCTTCTTCAAGTATTGAAGTTTTACTTCCAGGAACAAGATCAGCCAGCATTAGAATTGGTAACAGCTAAAAAATGGGTTATATTCATCAGATTAAACAACCAAATCCATAATCAGAAGTTAAATTAGCAATTACAATGTCAAGGATAACTCAAGAATGCCGTGCTGGGAAATTAGGACTATGGTACTGATTGAGACAGCATAAGCTGCATTTGGTATGTCAAACTTCAAAATATCTAATTGCAAAAATAAAATTTAAACACTAACAACTAAGTTAGAGCCCAAAAACAATTTTATAATGCAGAAACTGCAATATAGCTACAAAGTCAACATTTCCTATCAAACTATGTTAGACAGTGACCCATTGAATAGAACTGAAGTGAGAATGACCTGTAGATTGTCAGCCACTACCATAGTAACATATGGAAGGGTGCACTGCACAAAGTATCAACAATTAGTCTTTCATCCATTGATGCTAAAGAATGCCCCTCTAATTAAGAAACTGTAACATAGGCAGACATACCGTTCTCTGAGAAATTCTTTCAACATGCCTGTCTAGAAGCACAGTCAATAACCTAACATGGGGATCATGAAAAGGGAATAAGTTCAAAGCTGTAAACATGATCCAAACAAGATTGCTTTGTGCAGTATAAACAAAGTTTTGGATCAAGCTTTACCAAAACAGGATGGAGAGAACCCAAACCCTCATCGGTACCCATCTGCTACTTCTAAATCCAGAGGAATGCTTCCAAAGATAAGATAGTTTTCCAAATGAACACCAAGAAGGTACATTCCCCAGTATCCTGGAGACAAAATGAGATTGATTGACCAATTTTTATATATCAAAAGTAAAACAGATACAAGTACTTGCCAACAAAATTATAGCCTTAGAATCAAACTTATAGCCTTACGATAGTTCTCACCAAATATGCTAAAAATCCCATCCTTGTTTTGACTTATGATATCCATTCCTCTTTCATTAGAAAGCAAGTAATGATTTAAACCTTGCACCTAGCAGAACTGGTACCCCTTGGAAAGAGAAATTAAACTTTATAAGAAAATCAGATTTCAAAAGACAAGACATAAGGATAAGGCAGAAATAAAAAAGTACCTACTAGTACAAGTGAACCAATAACTCCAGAATATTGAGGGGAAATATTAATAAAGGAAGTAAGGATAGACACAGCAGCAAATGTGAAGAAGAAATTCCAATGTACACCATATTCACACACATGTACCTATAAGAAGGAAAAATGATCACTTGCTTCTTTGAGAATGCCTTGAGTCTTGGATTAGATAATTATAACTCAACAATTTGTAATTAGGCAAAACTATATAGCAGTGTCCATTATAATTAAGAAAATCATGAGAAGCAAAAGCAGATTACTGTCTTCCTTAAGAATGTCTTGTACTAAGAAATTAATCAATTAGAACTCATGTCTATAAGCATGCATAAAATAAATGAGACCAGTGACCATTTTAATTAAAAACCAGAAGAAGTGACATAATCCAGCATACTGCAATCAACATAAATTTTTATCCAGATGTCAGGTAAACTCTTTTTGCAGAATAAGCCCTACTACCCCTCCTACATTCCTCGGCATTCAAAGTTTTCAGGTTTATACAAAACCTGGGGGTTGACTTAAGATATATACTGCCAAAATATTGTTATCTGTGATCTTCATTAACTATGTCATATTACTTTCAAGTATAAAAAACATATAGGTGACTAGCCTTGTTAAAGCTCTAGATATGGTATTTGTATATGCAAGACATGTTAGTGTATTTCAGTTGCCACCAAACTTTCTAAGAATTCCAATGACAATATCCACCTGATAATCCACTCCGGTTGTAATAACAAGACGAAGAAATCCTAAGATGATCAGTAGAAAAAAAAAGACATTATCAGATGAATGCAGTATATTTGAGCAAATTCATTAAAAAGGACATCAATGTTATTATAAAGAGAAGATAAACAAAATGAGAAAAGGAGAAACTTAGTTTTTATCAGCGATGTTCATGTTGTTCACATTGCTTCTTCATATATAGGATTGTCACAAAAGTTCCCTAACTCATTCAGATAAACCATCTTTTAATTTATCAAACTCAAGAAAAAACACATTTTTAAATCTAGGAAATTTGGTAAACATGCATACAAAAAGTTCATTTCCAAGAGTTCATTTGGTGAGTTAAGAATAGCATTGAAACCAGAAGACATTAGATGGGTATGCAACAAATGACTCACACCAATGTGATATTACGTGCTTGCCGAGAAACTAGTGAATTTCCAAAACAAATGCTCCAACTCCAAGATCCATCTGGAATACAAAAGTAATCTCAACAGAACAATCAAATTATTGCATACACTGTATTTTAGTAATATTGCAAAACAAAATGAATGTGCACAAGTGAAGATGGCAATAACATAAATAGTTGAAGAGAAGAGAGAATATATCAAAATTTTTAACTTAATGTAATCCATCAATAGAGAAGAAATTTATATGTTGAAGAAAAAAAAAGCCCATTTTCTCCAACTCCGAACCCAAACAAACACCCATTTCCTTTTCTCTGCATTTAATCTAGCTGTATATCACTAACTGAGAAGTAATATAGCATACACATTTACCAGAAGAAGTGCGTTATGGGGGAGGTCCAGAAATCCTCCTTATTTGAAACAAAATACACAAAGATCTTGTCTGATTAAACTTCTCTATAAGAACTTATAGGAGAAGAAAAAAAGAAGATAAAATCAAAAGTCTATTCAAACAGGGCCAAAGAAGAAAAAGAAAAATACATTATTCAGAAGAGACATCCAATCCCTTTGCAGGTCCCACAAAGTGACATTGGTAAAGAAACCATGAGCTTTGAGAAGACAATCGTATCCAAAATAATCCGGTTAAATAAAATAAGTGCTTATAGAATCTGGCATTACAATCTAAGTTCAAGACAAGATATTTGACAAATTGACAATCTTTGAAATTCGATTTTTTTTTCATTGATAAACAGGGATATACTCCGGGAGAAATTATCTGCAATCATATTATTTAATAAATCTGTAAAATAGAAATTTGACTCACAACTACCTCATGAGTTATTCAATGATTCCAATTGTGGGAGAAGTGTTGGGTTAGTAACCATACGAATCATATTAAATGAAATCGGTTTTCCTATATTCATATTGTAAACCATGTCCTTCATTCTCATATCAGAATTGCAGAACACTCATACCAAACTAGTACCATAAGTTTCAGTCTTTGCATATCTTCTAAAAAATATTCTGAAGTCAACAGCCAAGATGCATAAGAATGTTATAATCATCTGCAAAAATAACTTTCAACAACATAAAACAGAATACAATCAGAACAATGGAATAAAAAAACTCAACAGTAGCACTTCATACCACAATAACCGTGTATGAAGTAAAATATGCCCAAAGAGAGTTGGGCTCTCCTTCAAAAGAAGGAGAAGAACCACCAGACCTGCAGTTAAGCGTACAGAATCAGCCATTATCTACTTCAAAATTTGGTTCATGTGAAACCTTTGGCCTTAATTTTGGATTTCACATAAAAGCCCATGTCCTTTAAGGAAGTTACCAAAACAAAATTGCAAAATTACCTCCTGAATGCAATATAAAGTAATGTTAAGATAGTGAACAAACTTGCCAAGATATAGGCCCAGTTTGCAAGTACCTGTCACCAAGGTCATTGTAGTAATTACAAATTAAAAAGAGGAACTTAAGTCAAAAGCCATCTTATCAACATATCTTCAGTTAAACAAGCTATTTTACTCTACTTTTAAGTCCCATTTTTCTATTTGTTGGCAAAACATTTGATGCTATTGAGCTCTTACAGTAAAACATAAGAGAATAGGAACAACGATGACAAGACAGTCCAGAGACAATGCAGCTAGGTATGATTTTAAATTCCTATTCCCTGAAGACGCATCGTCATTTTCTTCTTCAGTGAGGCACCTATAATAGTTAATAAAAAAGAAATTAGAGCGAAATATTTCTATTGAGCATATAAAATGTTGTGTTTGAGTATATAAATTTGAAACTTCCAAATTGAAGTGTTATAGGGGACTGACCAGTGATGGAAATGGAGTGACGAATAAGAACCAGAGGCATCACATTTAAGTTGGTGTGAAGAAATGGAGCATGCAAAATTGCGTGATCACTCACGGGGATAGTCCCTGTAAGCGCCGCGATTTCGAGCATAGAGGATCCGCTCAAGTTGCTCACGAATCTGCAAAATTGAGACAAAAAGAAAATGGGGGATCAATAGGGAAAAATTGAAAATTATTATTATCAAAGGGGACAAAAGGAAATTAAGAGAGTAACTCTTCTTTGAGACGCTTGTTGGGGTAGAAGGAGGGTTTAGACAGAGGAGGATCCATGAATGAATTCCAACGGTCAACTCTGGCTCAAAGACGGAGAATCACACAAACTGAGAACGGAACCGGGAACAACAACAGTGACCCTAGTCCTCATTACCATGCCTTGGAATAGCGATGGATTGGATTTATTTTGAACCCGTTGGATTTCTAGATCTCAAATGAATGATTATTCTTCCTTTTTTTGGTGCACAAACGATTATCCTTTTATAAGAAAAATATAAAATATCTACAGTAATTTTAGGTTACATTAATCTGCATCTGTCTAAACTATTCGATCATTTTTATTTTTATAAAATTATGTCTAGAAACGTATATTTATTTATTTTAATTAAAAATCTAATTAAAAATAAATACAAGTTTAAAACCTAATTAAAAACAAATCTTCAATTTGATTCTTACAATAAAAAATAAATTTGAACAAAAAGTTTTGTACTTTTCAATAAAAAGAATGTGAATATATTTTGAAATTTAGTCAAAATAATATACTAAATATTAATTCGATCTTAGTTAAAATATTTTCGAAAGATCATTTTTCATTACACAATCAAAAATTGGTGATATTAACAATTACGTAAAGCAAAAGTACCCAATGAAATTAAGGATGTGTTTGGAGGCTAAGGCTTTGGTGAACCAATAACACATATGGTACATTATGGACCATGATTGATAACCGACTACAAAAGGTTGTTTCAAGGTGTTTTTTCTTCATATTTTTACATGTCATCCTTTACTTTTTTATAAAATTAGACAATAACCTCGTTACACTTATTCAAATTAAGGTTATTTAGTTAATCCTTGGACTTTCAATGATATCATCTCCTACAGCGTCATCCAACCCCAAAAACACTAACATGTCCAATGAGAATTTCATTATCAGGGATTGGTGGAGGAATTGGGAAACTTGATGATCCCTTTGAAATAATATCATTCAATAAAATGCCACTAAGAGCAACCCAAAAATCTAGTAGTTTTATATGCTGTATTAAAATTGAAACATCTAATTTTATTTGTTGTAGTCATTGGATACTCATTCTTTTCACCCTTTGAAAACAAAAATTTGTCACCACTAGAGTTCCATGATAACTAAACAAACTAAGTGATAAAAATGCGAGAGAAGATTATCAACACCAATCATAATTTCACTTTTTATATAACTAAAATATAACACAATTTCAAGTTTTAACTTATTTAACAATCAACCATATCTAATAGAATACAAAATTAAATCTTAAGTAGTTGACTAAATCAAAACTGAATGAATAAAAAAAGAATAAATATTCAAATTCATCTCTTAAAGTGTGATACGATGACAAATTAGTCCTTAAAAGATGAAAAA
Source organism: Glycine latifolia (assembly GCA_013407115.1). Lineage (NCBI taxonomy): Eukaryota > Viridiplantae > Streptophyta > Magnoliopsida > Fabales > Fabaceae > Glycine > Glycine latifolia. Next base: position 19,540,793 of record CM023941.1, on the reverse strand, counting down.
TACAAATTTAGTTCCTAAATGTGCAAAACATGCAACAAATTAGTCCTATCATTAAATTTGTGAAATCATTTTGCCGTTAAGTTATAGTTTTCAAGAACCAATTTGATAATAAGTTGTATTTTTCGAGGCAAGGTCTTTATGAGACCATGGTAGCTGACAAGGCACAACTGGTACGACTCTAGTGATGAGTAGAGTGTAGATGTTAGATCCATGTATAGCGATTATACATACTATGTTAAATCCATTGTAGTTTGCTACCATGTCGGTGATAAGAAAGTCATGGTTCATGAGAATGGGTGTGGTTCCCTGCATCGCCCTCTTTCTCCTCTCCCGTTCTTCTCTTTCCCTCTTTTTCAACCTTTAATGTTCTTTCTTTGACCACACACATGGTTGCAGAAGGAAATGACAAGGGTTTTGAGGTCAGCAAGCTCACCCACTGCTAGTTCCATCCTTTCAAAGAATGTTGACCCCATTGAGATCCACAAAAAGGTTCAAAGAGGTACTTCACCTAGTTAAGGTTATTTTCCAATCACAGCGACATCAATTTTCAAAGCTTGTTGTCCTCTCCTTTAGACTCCAATCTCTTGAGCGCCACTTCTAAATCCATATGATTCTAAAGGTTTTAAACATAGTAGTTAAAAAGGTCAATTGTTTAATGCTTTCATTGTCTCTCATATTGGATTCTGACAAGGCTTCAAACTCATAGCCTCCATAATTTTGAGGGGTACTTGTCGAAAATGATATGAATACTTCACACTTAACCAAGAGGGGGGG
>CM023941.1:19452227-19525019 GCA_013407115.1 Glycine latifolia | reverse complement strand
TTTACCCCAATATTTGACTGTGATTCCAAAATTTTGGGGTGTTACAAAGGCGATCGCATCTCCATGAGACAATAAGCATTTCTTTATTCAATATGGATTCTCAATTTTGAGCATGAGTTGGTGGTGTGGGGAAGTAGAATCCCCGTAAGGAGTGTCCTTTGACGACATAGCCAAATGAGGGTCGTGAGCAATTGTTGAGATGACCTATTTGTTGTTGATGATAATAAGGGAGGTGAGCAGTTTAAGCCTCACTTTGAATTCTATTGGTCGCCTACTCATTATAATAGATTGGCCAGTTCATATGGGAAGAAAGAAAAGGAATTATCTCAAGAAGAACTTGCTTCTGTGAATTCTATCATTGAGTTAATTAACAAGATTGGAGATGTCATCCCTTGTAAACTGATTTTACAAACTGCTAATGAAGACTGGGAGTTAATTTTAGGTGTCTTGATTGTTTGTGCTTTACTCTCTCTTTTTATCTGAGTAAGACTTAATATTAATATCCCTTTTTTGGAGAAAACCATGGGAAAATCAGTGGAGAAACCCTTCTCAGTTGCCACCTTTGTTGCCACTAGTGGTGACAAGACGAAAAGGCTTTCAAAAAACTAGCTTGAATCATTTGACAAAGGAAGAAGTTCTATTGTTGAGACTTGTCCTAAATCTATCCATAATCTCCCTCCGCCTCCTTTGAAAAGGCATAGGGTTGTCAATATTGAAGACGACATTGAACCAACTGGTTCTAGCTTGGTCCTTGTTGTTAAGCTTTGTAACACCCTGAAATTTTGATAACTGAAAATAGATGTTTGATATATTCCTTGTGTTATTTGTTTATTTGATTAGTTTAGATTATTTGAAATATTATGTGAATTATCCATGTGCAATTGCTTGGTGTAGATGTCAAGTTATGTGGGGTTTGTTTGAGTTGCATTGTAATTGAGTGATTCCGAGTTTGACCCGAAACCTATTTTAGTAAAATCACCATTCTGGATTGGTTAATTGTTGGATCGCCTTCAAAGTTTAAAGGTAGGGTCCTAACCCACATATGCAGAGGTTGATCGTTGCAATTGTCGAAATAACATCTGTAGCGTGAGATAATAATGTTTCACTGAACCAAAAATTTTAAAATTAGGCCAGCTCACCCAAGAAAATTTTAGAAGGCTTTTTGGCTCGCTTGGGCAAGTCAAGGCAGTTTTAAAAGCATGCAGCAGCCTACAAATCACAAAAATGGTGGTCTTCTTCTCCCAAAACAACACCTAACCCCCTCCCCCTCCTCCTCCACCACCCACGACCCCCGGTGACCACCACTAGCCACCGCCACTTGCTGTTGGACCACTGCACGGAAAGGAACCCTATAATCAGAGTAGAATCTTCAAAACTCAACTCGAAGTTTTGGTAGAGAACGGAGCTTCCAAATCTTTCTTTCTTGGTTTCCTTGAGGTAATCTTTGTTTCCTTTGTCTTCTTTTAGCTAGTTTAAGCTTCTCTTAGTGTCTCTCGTGTTTTGGGTACCGTTGTTGGGAGTTTTACACATCCTTTGAAAACCCTTTGAAAATGAGATGTTGTAAAAGTATCCTTTTTATGAAATTGATGACATTTTCGTTATCCTTGTTGAGGCCCGGTCACATTGGTGTGATTGAAATTTCAAAATGATGCCTTTTAATGTGAACTCCTAAAACACCATTTTAGCCCCTTTTTAAATTTGAGTGGGTATTTGACCCCAAATTCTATTGTTAGCCTTGGTTTTGAAATCTATACTAAATTATCTTCAATTTGGTATATAAAGCTCTGCGTTTGGGCCAAAGCACGTGAACTTGAGAGATCCCAAAACGATGTTTCAAGGAGATAACAGAGGGATATAGATAGGTAAGGGGAGTTTATTATTTGGGTATAGTTTTGATACCATAGTTGGGGGCCAGAGAGTCCAACTATGAAGATAACTGTCTGTCCTTGCTGTATGCTAGTTTTTAAAGAAAAACTAAGTTTTTAACTAATTGGATGCGGTGTATTTATGAGTGATGTGTCTTTGTTCCTGTGTGTGCTCATTTTCAAGGAAAATGATGCTTTTAACTAATGAGATGCGATAAATTTTCTTGTTGATGGATAAAACTGTGAATGATATTGTTGTTGTAATGATTGGATTTTTGGGAAAAGTCTTAATTACAGAGGAGACTCTGCCCAAAATTTTATAATGCGTCCTTCTCTTTAATTCTTTATTAAAGTTTTAAATGGGAATAATATTGTGTTTTATATATTGTAGTCTTCCTCTTTAATTTAGAATTTTCCTAAAAATATCAGTCTTGTGGTATGATGAATTGTGAATGTATGAAATTTTGGTTGTTTGAAGACCTGGAGAATATGAATCCCAGGCATATGTATTATGAATAGATGTGAAATGCGATTGTTTGTGATGTCATTGATGATATTGAGATTGAGATAATGTTGAGGTAAATGATGATGATGTAATGAGATAATGTTGATATAGTTGATGCTCTTGAATATTGATGTTTATGATGATGATATTGAAATAAAATAATGTTGATATTGTTGATGATATAGAAGTTGAGATGTTATTGATATGGTTGGTGATGTTTAAATGAGATAATCATGATGTGGTTGACGATGTTCCAATGAGATGAGTTTGATATGTATGATGATGATATTGAGATGATGTGATGTGGATCTTGATAATGTCATTGTGTGATGTGGTTGTATGATGTGTTCCTAGCCAGATCATGCATTGATAGTGCCCATGGTTGTATGATGTGTATGTCCACCTTGGATGCAGTGACCGGTTGGTTACCCTTGCGAGGAAGGATGTGTTCTTAGCCACGATTAGTGCATTGGTAAGCCCACATTGGTGTGTTATGTATGTACATGGGGGGTGCATGAGAGGTTACCCTTGCGAGGAAGGATGTGTTCCTAGCCAGGTCATGCATTGATGGTGCCTATGTTTCATACTTCATATTGCATTGATGGAAATAGAATGAAGGCATGCGCATACCTGTGGGCTGAAAATGCAGGTACTAAGGAGTCATCAAGTTTGGAATTCCCTAGCGCCGCTGGCTGATCACCGGGGGGGGGGGGGAATGGCCAGTGCACAACATGATGACCCTAATAGGTGATGAATCATTTTTCCTGTAAGAGGCTATTTCCCTAGATATGGTACTACATTGAATGGTGAGAGTGAAATCAGAAGCATGCATCGTACCAATCATGATTGTTTGATTTGTGAAATGAATTGAATGATTGGTTTTGTCAAGTGTGTATTGGACTAATGGAATTCTGGTAATATTGTGTTTGTTATTGTTGTTTCCTTTCCAATTGTGGTTTCCTAATAATTGTTGGTCGTATATAATAAACTTACCCTTGCGTTTGTTATACCGTGTGGTTGGTACCTATGATGATCGCGAACCCTCATTCATGTGAGCAGATGAGCAACATTAGGTGACCTTGGAGGGAGATCTTCTTTTTGTTGGAGCCGCCTGATGACGTCGGATTTCTTTTGGAAAGAGTTATGTTTTGTCAATCAACTCTTTCATAGCTAGTCCTTTGGTTCTTTTTGTAGACATGTATATTTTGAGGTGTAAATATATGTAAAACTAAATTAAGTTCTAAACATATGAATGATATGCACTAGTTTATTATATGCATATATGTGTATTCAATCATTGTAATGGTATCATGTGTATGATAATTGTATTATCACGAAAAACTTACTATCATTTTCATAATCAAATTAATGGAGTTTTCATTAAAATTGGAAATTCACACGATTAGAGTTAGCAATATCGTAGCGATGAGGCGGGTCGTTACAAGTTTGATGATCCTCTTATGTGGATGTCTTCAAGCTAAGAGATTGATTGCGTCATCTTGTCGAAAGACTGAGAGTCCATTTAAAAGAAGGTTCTTTCGACTTAGATTATGCTTTGTTGATCTTGGCTGGAGTAGAAGGGTATCTGACTCATATCACTCTAAGTTATAGAAATTTTCTAAAATTGAAGTGCTCTTTGGGTGATGCTAACCCACTGAATTGGCTGTAGAGAAAAATGTTGCTTTGAAGAAGGCACAAGAGCAAGTTGATGCATTGTCGAAAGAGTTTAACCAGTTGAAAGTACACGTTAAAGAACCAAAGCCTTATGCACAACAAGAACATGAAGAAAATGTCCAACTTCAAAAAGAGATCACCCAACTTAAAGAAAAGTTTAGTCAGGAAAAGGTTACCTTTCTTAAAGAAGAGTTATGTCAACTAACTTAGAAGCTTGTTGAGGTTAAGTCGGCCAGAGATGAATGGGAAGAGAACTTCAAGAAGGCCAAGAGAGACTATTTTAATAATGCTTTAAGGCATGTTAAGTGTCTTCACCCCAAGGTCATTATCAAAAAGTCTCTTTGCAATCCCTTCTGAGAAATTGTTGATGGAGAATTTTGCATGTGGATTAATGGTGAGCTTTGTCTGACTCATTCTAGGACCCCTAGAACTGTAAATCGACATTTTATTTCTTAGGAGACTAACTATTCAAAAACTCTCAACGATGTAATGGTTGATGGGTTTATCAAAACCCTAAAAGCTAATATTGACTAATGGTTCATTGGAGCTTTCAATGTCAATGTCGACCTTGAAGGGTCGGTATGTTGGTTTTACTTGTACTAGGATATGCTTTTATTGCTTCTTGAATACTACTTCTGCTTTGAATATTGGTTTATTTTTAATTCCCATAACAATTGTCTCAGTTTATTTTATGCTTTTTTTGTGCTCGATCTCTAACTATATCTTATTTGATTACGTTTGTTATTATTCTTTATGCAACTACCTCCTGAATTGTAGTTGTCACTCATTGATGGCTCTTTAATTTCCTTTATTTCTTATTGATTGTTACGATTATGCTTATCGATTTTGGTTGTGAATTTCCCTATAAATAATTGTCTTTGCTTTATTATTTGTTTGAGCTTCTTTTTGATTCTTATTCTTCATCAGCTATCCAAAATATCTTGAATCATCATTCTAAAACTCTACCTTTTGTTCTTGATGGTTGAGGATGTTTTGATAGTTGATGAGACCTTTGAGTCTATCTGGGATTATGTTTTGTTAGCCCTTTTCTTCTACATTTGTTATCAAGATATTTTGCATAGCTGAAAGGTATAGCCCTTTTCTTCTATATTGGAGCATTGCCTCGAGGTAAGTCTTTTGAAGGTATGAGCCCATAGCACCTCCAGATGGGTTGCAGCGATGTGTTGATTTCCATGGTGTGTGCCCTTCCCTTGTGTTCTAGCATGATTATTGTCTTCTTTAAGTTGATTTTCTATGCTTAGTTACTTTTCTTTTTCTTTTATCGTCATCAAGATTAAAGTCTCCACTTGTGACTATTGTAACACCTATTCCTTTAAATGTAACAATCATAAAGTAAAATGGGAATATATTCATATATTTCAGTCATGTTTTCTAATTGACTTTGTAGGACATTGTTTGTATGTTATTTCTGACTTAACCTCTTTTATTATTCTACATAAGCCATAAGCCAATGTGAAATATTTTCATACCTACATTCTTTATAAACTTTTTACCCTTTTCCTTAGGTTGGTAGTTGATTCCTTAAGTCGCTCCTTTTGTCTTTGTAACTTGCATTTATGTTTCAATTTCCAATTTGTAGATTTTCCTAACTTTTTATTACCTTGATTTGGGAACCTATTTCCTAGGGTGACTACAGATTTTGTAGGTCGTGTTAAAATCATGACCCAGCTTGGGGTCCAGTTTATTCTTTTTCTTATGTATTTCATGCCAAGCCTACCTTTGAAATGCGCATTGCTTTACCTTTGAAACTTCCACGCCATTTATTGTGCTAGTTCTTTCACATTTTCCCACATTCTCTCTTTATTTTTGTAATTGTTGTGGTTCTTTGTTCCTTTTTTTTATTAGTTTGACACTTTTATTCTTCTTTTTTCTTCGATAAATACCATATTCCTTTTGCTTTATGTGTTAAACATTTTTTTCATATGTCCTTTACTCATAAACATTTATGCATATTTCTCTTTCTTTTCGACGTTCAATCTCCATGTCCTTCCATTAGGAACTCTAGCCATTTTGATGCACATGTTTCTTTCTTTAAGAATATTAGAGTGGCTAAGGCGAGGTTGGAGGTTGTTTGCTTGATTCTTTTCAAAATGGCTTGAGTGACTAAAAGTTCAAACGCCAACAAGTCTCTTCGCCTGGTTTTAGTATTTGGAAATCATCCTAAGAGCTCTCCTCCAAGGTTAGTCTTGTGCTTCCTAGGGATCTTTTGCGCTCACTCCACCTGTACTGCAAAAGGGACCTAGGCATTGAAATGATTTCTTCTTCTATCCCACCTAAATGATCTAGATGAAGGCCTGCTTCTGTTTTGGCTTGCTCCTATCAGGAAAGTTTGTGTGGGTTGCAAGATGCTTTTAGGATAATTTTTCTTCTATATTCTTTTTTCTCTTTGTGTATTTCTTCTGAGTGTTACCTCTAAATAGGTGTTTTAGTCATCTTCACTGTAAATGTATCATGATCTGATGTAAGGCTTATTCTAAAAACTTTTGTAATTTTGTTGATGTTTAATGAATAAGAAATTTTCCATCATACTTTTTGTTTAGCCAACTTTAGATATTATTTCAACATATGCATTTTTCTTGTTTCTGGCTTTTGCTTTTAGGCATTGATCTGTTTGCATGAATCTCTTTAGAATGGTTTTTGACAATTTGTGAATACCATAGTGTTTTTCAGATTTTGTAGGTCTTCCATACTTGCGTTACTTATCTCGATTTGACAACCTCATTCCCAAAGTACATGCAAATTTTGTAAAGTAGGACTTTTTAGGATTTTACCTATAGTTTTCGTAGGTCTTTTTTAGATTTTACCCCAATTTTGGAACCCATTTCCCAGGGAGCCTAAAAATTTTGTAGGTCATTTTAAGATTTTACCTTAGTTTGGGAACCTGTTTGCCGGGATGCCTACATGTACTTGAACAAGTAGATCTTTTGTTTGCGAAACCAATTTTTGAGGTGCCTACATGTAACTAAACAAGTAGGACTTTGTCAGATTTTACCTTGGTTTGGGAACCCATTTCCTAGGGCTTCTATGCCCGTTTCCTGATATCTTCTCTACAATTTAACTTAGTGAGCATTACCTTGGATTGAGTTTTGGTTTTGTGCTCATAATCCATTTCCCCATAATTATCTTTGCCTTTTTTTCTTAGAGACTCTTTGTAACATTCGCGAGCTTTCTTCTAATCTCCTTTCAATGTTATACTTGCATTTCATCACTTAGGAATTTCATGGCCAAATGAATTATTGAAATATGATCTTAATGCATTCACGAGCTTTCTTCTAATCTCCTTTCAATGTTATGACTTGCATTTCATCACTAAGGAATTTCATGTCCAAATGAACTATTGAAATCCTCTCTTAATGCATTCAAGGTCCCCTGCCCAATATGGTGTTGTAGGATGATTGCAGCTTTACCACATTGAGCTTAACGACAATCGTTGTAGTTACTAGTGCCTTTCCAGAGGTTACTGATGGAGATCCATTGCAAGCTAAAGGTCTAGAAGATGAATTTGAAGCACTTCCTTTTGGTGAGCTTTAAAGGACCCATGACAAGAGCTAGAACCCAAGCCCTACAAGACCACATCAAAACTAACTTGGACAAGCATGAAGAAGCACACCAACTCAAGGACAACAAGGGCTGGATTTTGTATTCTAAAGTTGAATTTAATTCCATAAATTCTAGCACTTGTTAATAGCAAAAGTAGTGACAATTAAAAGGCTTTTTAGTGCAATTGTGTAAAGAGGTGTAGGTGCACTTGTGTGTAATTCAAATAGCACCTATGTAAGCTTGTTAGCTGCACTTAGAAGCTAAAATATTGCACCTTTAGGCATGTTGGTTCAGCCAAGAAGTCACTTAGGAGAAGCTTGCATTTCAAGTTTCATTAGCTTGCATTTAGCCTTCATTTAGTTTACATTATAAGCTTCATTTGCATGGTCATTTGCCTTGCATTTGAGTGTAATTTCATGGCTTATATAAGCTGCCCAAAAACTAAATGAAGGAACTTTTGATGTCCTTTTTACAAATTCTGAAATTTGTGTACAGAGTTTCTCTCTTGTTCTTGTGCAAGAACCTCTTGTTTCTTATCAATGGCTTCATGCTATTGTGGCGATTCTTCCTAGGCTTATTGTAAAGCTTTTCCATGGTGTCTTCCATCTTCATCTCTTTCCTTCTTCCATCTTCCATTGCTGAAAATAAAAGCTTCCAACCAGCCATGTGTTCATGTGAAGTGCTGGAAGTTTGAGTTCTTGAAAGTTTCTTGAAGAGTGGGTTTCATTGCAAGGTAGATTTGGGAAACTTAATGGCTAATAGGTTTAGCCATACATCAGTTATGCATAACTTCACATATCCTATAGGATTTATGTGGTGACCAAAAAAAACTATGAGGTCCTTACATTAAGGAAGCAACTCCGAGTATGGGAATCTGAGATTCCTAAAGAAATCCCAAAAACATTATATTCGTAGAGCTACTTATGCCTACTAGTATGTAACTGATGTACCACATTGTTGTTTATAAAGGCTTTAAGTAGTAGAGGATTATCATGATTTGGAATGATTGACATATCTATGTCTTTGTCATAAAAAATCAATGGTGAAGGCCTTTTTTTAATCGACTCATAAATTCTTTCACCATACGCTCCGGTCAAGACTTCTCTTGTATGTCTTTTTCGAGCATTGTTTGAAGGAACCCCACCAACGAATCCTTTTGCAATCACCTATACCACCTTGTGCTCCCACTAGGGGGAATTTGGCTTGTGTCTTAACTCGAATCCATCACGATGTATAGTTTGCATGTGATTTTCCACTTCTCTTTGTGGTGTCCTATTTTGGTACCTCGAATGTCGTTCTTTAGAACGTCCTCTTCTTTGGTTTCGATAAGGACTTCTTGTTTAGTTTGCACATGATTTTCCACTTCTCTCTAGTGTCCTATGTTGGTACCTCGAAGATCGTTCTCTAGAACGTCCTCTTCTTTGGTTTCAATAAGGATTTCTTGACCTTTCTCACTACTCATCACGAGGTGGCTGATTATATTGAGATATAATGTTACCTCCTTGTCCTTGCACGTATATGTCCAATTTTCCCCGACGAATGAGTTTTTCAATAGCATTTTTAACTGAAAGCAATTGTTGGTGTCATGTCCAGTTGCTCAATGATAACGATAGTATTTTGATTGATCTTTTTTTCCGTTTTCAACCCTCAATGGTTTAGGAACTTTAAGATCTACATCCTACAATTCAACATTCATGATTTTGTTAAATATTCTTCCTCGAGATGCATTCAAAGAAGTGTACTTGTCGTATTTCGACATAACTTTGTAATTTGGTTTGTCATCTAACTTAAGGTTTGTGACTTTTAGCCTACACCGAGCCTTTTTGTGTATTATGACTTTCAACCATTTTTTAATTTCCTGCCTTTAGGACATTTTCATAGTTAATGTACTTTTACTCTTTTGTTTGAAACTCCTTCAAGGTGTTAGGTGGAATTTTTGAAATGAATACAACTCTCAATTGTAGGTTTTCTGCAACTTTATTAATTTGTGAGATGTATCATCTGAGCGATTCCTTTGGCCCTTGTTGGATTATTTTTAAGTTAGCCTCTGTCTTTGGTCTTTCTTTACTAGTTACATAGATGAACCTAAATTTCTCTCTCAAATCCAATCATGAATCAGTGGATCTCGATGGAAGAGATTGAAACCACTTTAGCTCCATAGATTTTAGCGATAGCGGGAATGCGCGACACATTATTGAGGTTGAAGATCCTTTATACAAAAATGATGACTCAAATGCCAACAAATGATCTTTCAGATCAAATGATCTGTCATACAATTCCATAGCCAGAAGCTATCTCAATTATTTCGGGACATGGAGCTCCATTAAGCATTTTGAAAATGGCATGTTAAAAGTGATAACTTCATTAGAATTCACCTCTTCCTCTTCCTCCATATCTATGGTGATAGTGATTAAAGATTCTCTCTTTCTAGACTTCGGTGGAATTTGGGATTTCGATTTGCTCAACTTGTTTTCTACACGCTATTTCTTCACCGGTGAGCCTCCTTCGTCTTCTACTACCTTCAAATGTTCATTTTGTGCATCATCATTTTTTTTCGTAGACATGTGATCAATTTTTTATGTTCTTCAAGCATTGTCTTCTGCCGTTTCAGCGTATTTATAAGCTCAACTAATTGTGTGTTTATGAATGCTATGTTCTCCTCCATCCTTGGAGAGGTTGTGGCTTCCATCACAAGTGAAGAGTGTGTTACTATTGTTGAAGCTTCTCTATTTCACATGCTCACCATAACAAAGATCCACGAACAATATATCCTTTCATCCAAGAGAATCAACATTTCCCATAGACGGTACCCTTGTTATGGTGTAGGACATGAAATATGAGTTTATTTGTGCAGTGTGAAGTAGGTTGAGAGAAAAGGAGGAAATCATAGAGAGAATTGACACAAAAAGAGATTTTTAAAGACTCGTAGCCTTGAGTTATGTTGTGTCCATATGTGATTACAAAATGTCATTTACAGTGTTTCCTTGTGGCATTATCATTCACGTGGCTTATCACAAGTATTTGCGTTAAATATCCTATTTTGAAGGTTACATCAGGCTTGTCCAAAGTTAGCTTGTCATTAGGGCACCTCTTTCTTTAATCAGCTGCTTGGATTTATATTCGACTTATAATTTTTAAGTTGTTTGCCATGTACTCGTGTTCATGATGTGTGAAGTTGATATTTACCCCAGAACATTTTTTATTTTAAAATTCCATACAACATTTAGGCCAAGGAAAGTTCTTTATAGTATGAAAGAATTTTTGTCCTATTAGCATGAATGATATAATTGAGCAGACGTGGCCTATTTTTAATATGAAAATATGATCTTTTGATTAGCGTTCTTGTTCAATTTCGAGAGTTCTCATTGCAAAAATATGTTTAATTCCAATCAAGAACTTCAATGCTAAAGAATATTACAAAAAGATTTCTAATGACAAAAACTTTAAAGCATTGAACAACAATAGAGCAACAATAGTGGACAAAATGCATTTTACAACAACCTTTTACATCGGCTGTACAGGAACCATTTTAGTAAAAATGCGGTGATATTTTTGTAAATAAAATGATGTTTTTAGATCAGTTGTTAAGAAGCTGGTCCAAAAAGGTATTTTAAAGTTGACTAAAAAATAAACTGATCTAAAAAACTATCTTTTAAATTAGATGAAAATTCAATTGATCTAATAATAGACTTTTAACAAAACCCCCAAAAGAAACCCCTTATTCGTTCTCAACACAAGCCTATCTCGCAACACCTACACACTACCCTTGCAGCACTGATATGAATCAAGAGGAATGAATAGAGCTAGTTAGGACTTTACTTAGCTTGGATTTTACATCAAAGATTGACTATCTCTGCCATTGAATTGATTAATAATAGGAAAAGCACAGAGAAATTGCTAGAGTAAAAAAGTAAGCATGGGAAGTTGAACTCACTTGGGATGACTGCAAACAAATGGAATTTACTCATTGTGTAAGTGACATGATAATAAATGAATTATAATAGTAATTATTATTTGATGAATAAGTTGCTAGTTTGGAATACTATATGGGATGATGAAGTCGTTTAAAGTGTTTACAACAGAACAACATTATCAGTAAATTTGATAACACAAAATTGTTGGGAATAAGAGAAAATATTATGTGTGTAAGTATGTAGACTATTGTATTTATGAATTATTTGTTCTGTTTTTTGAAGGTTGTGAATGAGACACTTGGGATGGGAAATGTTATTAGGTTTCTCCACTGGAAGGTTGTGAAAGATGTTAGCTATAAAGGTATGCTTGAAGGATACAAATTAGCATTTTTTTTAAAGTAGAAAGATTAAAAAACAATTTTTTTGTGGAAAAAGCAAAAGGAAAATAAAAAGGCATATTTTAGGAGTTATAAAAAAGGGAAATTAAAGTCATCAGAAATTGAATTGAAAATGTTGTTTGTATTTGAAAGGTTATGACATTTCATGTGATTTAGTTAGGAATGAATATAAAATGTCATTGCTAAGGATTAACTATAAATTGTGTGTGATAGCTAGTGTTCAACTAGATTTAACATAACATATATTTTGTCTGTATAATCATCCATGTAACAAAAAATGGTTAGTTTCTGGTTCTAGGTGTTTCCTGTATTTGTTTGCTATTCAAATTTGAATGCTAGATCCTAAACTCTTATATATTCCACTTTAAACCCATTGGTAGGTGAAGCAGTTGCTTTTAGCTGAACAAAATGCTACAGATTATCGATCACCTAATAATTGAATGGCTCCATACTTATCATTGAGCAACTAGTGCTTGCATAAGGTGGATGTTATTAAAGCTGGAATCGAAACTAGTATTAGTACTAATGATATTGATATTTTCTATAATTTATATCTCAATATGTATGTGATCTCAATTGTTTTTACTTTTCTAAACATTTAAAATTTTATCAATTTCATTCTTGATGTGTATTTCTATTTAGCAAGATTTCAAAAACTATATCAGTTAAAGGTCCAATCGGGCTTATTTGTATATATACCTATTTTGATTACTATGAAATGTTAGTTAATGTGATCACAACTTAATACTTCCTTGCCACGTGTCAAAAATACACACCAGTTTAAAAATTGAAATGATATTAAATTTTATTAAAAATAAAAAATTCATTAATATCTAATGGATATGTTGTTTACAATTTTTTTGGAATTCTATCTATGAAATTATGAATCTTCATGTTCTTGATCTTGCATAACTCATTTCAATTAAATATGGATAGGAGGATATTGAGTAGAAACTGTCCAAAGTTTCGATGGCATTTAGAGGACATGGTGTTTCTTAGCATATAACGATATAGAATTTGTCATCTCTTATTTATTTCTATTATTATCAAATGGATTTTTCTTCTTCTATATATGACAATGTCGTAATGACATATGAGGCACAACTTTTTACCTACATCATCATATCAAATTGCTTCTGATTCATTTGAATTTCCATCCACTTTTTGGTATCATTATTATCTTCTTACTTTAATATTCTTCCAATGGAATTAGGAAGCATAATCCACTTCCTTTAGGACAAGAATATTTTGGTCATTGGTGCCACAAGATTCCTTGCTAAAAGTGTTTCTCTCTTTCTCACTCTCTTTGTAAAATTTCTTATTGTACATGCACTAGTGTTAATTTGTCATGTTGTGTGTTACTCGTGCAATATTGCGGTTTTTGAGGAGAAGATACTAAGAGTGAAACTAAATGTGAAGAAACTTTATCTTCTTTGGAGAGCAACATATGCTAAATCTGCCACTCAATGATTGCATAATGAGGCGAATGTAGAAATGTTGAATATAAAGTCTTAATTTCACCCTAAAAATAAAATGTTATATGTGTGTGTGTGTGTGTGTGTGTGCGTGTGTGTTGCTACCTTTTCAGTTGGGTGGGAGGGGCTGGTTATTCATTGTCTCCAATTTTTGTTGTTGGCATTGTTTTTTACCTTTTCATTTTCTTCACGAGATATGTAATACTTAATAAAATAAGTTTTACTTCTATGGCCAACATTATCAAGGTGAGTTGAATCTATAAACAAATGGTGTCATTCTTCTTATGTTAATGTTTTTTCTTCAATGACTAGGTAATTGGTGTATGTAGCCTACCATTTCCAGTGCCAAAGTCCATGAAAGGTACTCTATAATTGGATGGCTCCTGAAGTTATTCTCGACATTAGGCATAGCTTGTAAGGGCATTTACCCTCTTCATATATTTTATAATTACAATATGTTGCTTTGTTTTTCCTATATGCAATGTGACTTATGTTTGTTGATTAGGTAGTTTGTTTATCATGTTTTTTCACTTAATAACTTAAATTAATAGTATAACTATGTCAGGAGTCAAGACATAATATTAGATTTGTTATGATTGAGTTTAATCCTCCTTGTAGTAAAAGGTACAAGAGTCTACATTATACATATACGATTCAAGGTTTTTAGCAAGTCATATTAGAAATTTAATATAAAGTGATTTATACAATTTTTTTTAATATTTTTAACCTTTTGAAATTGTTGGTTAATTACAATAAATACTTCACCCATGATAGCACAAATTAAAGAGTAAACACTACTACAAAAAAGGCATTCAACATCGGTTCTAGAAGACATTTAACATCGATTCTAGAACTGATGTTGAATCAAATAATGCTAATAGTGACAACCTTCAACATCGGTTCTTAAAATCGATGTTGAAAACTACCTTGCTACATCGGTTTTCACTAGAAACGATGTAAAAAGTGCTTTACAACATCGATTTTCACTAGAACTGATGTTGTAAAGGCCATTTCTATATTGGTCATTGCTACAACCGATGTAGTTTTTGCATTTTTTTTTAAAAAAAGACTTATTTTGTTTCACAAGAACCATTGTCTTCTTGATCAATTAAAAAAAAACTTATTCTCCAATATGTACTAGTAGTCTAGTAGTGGTAGTGCCAAAAAATCTTCCAAATTTATATAAATCAGACTAGTATTAAATATGATTATCAACTAATACAAAAATCATAAATTTATTTATTATGTCATTAACAGAATAAGGAAGCAAAGCACTTTCTCATATAAGTTATATTCTTTGATATAAAATGCAGATTTTTGATTTGCAGAATGATTCATCACAACATATTATACGTCAAGTAGAACAAGGTTACCAACCTGGATTATGATCTTAGCACATTCATTACACGGAAACATGGTCATATATAGCCGCTTCATTGATCAGACAAGATAAAAAAAGAATAGAGTTAAGTGGAATCTCTTAGTATCAGGTGGTTAAAAAAATATTGTTTGTTAATAACTTAAAAGGAATATTTAAGAAAATTCTTTTATGTGCCAAGTAGTGTGGATGGTATGACATGCTCACTGTGTGTGCCAATATACAGTCCAAATGGAAATTACAAAAGGAAAATGATAAATAAACCATAAGTCGGTATTTTCAATTAAGACACTTAAATGACATGTTTAACTAGAGAGTGCAATGGAACTCACTTGTCCAGCAGCAGAGGCATGATCAATGTTGAGAATAACATTTACTTCTGCATGATAAACATAACTAAAGTTGACCAACAAAAAGAAAAACACAGTCAACAAGATCACATTTCATGAAAAATACAATGACTTGAGCAATAAAAGAATTCATCTCTGTAAAACAAGCCTATGGATTTAAGGTTTCAATCAACAAAAGTGAATGGGCAGAGGAAAACACTTACAAGTACTTTGTCTCCAAAGGATTCCAAGTTCTGGATTTTTGAAACATGAAGAGATTTCTAAATGAGAATGTTTAATGAATACTCCAAAAAGAAAAGAAAAAGTCATTCTCTTAAATACCAACCTTTGCCAAGGGTAGCTTGTAATCAGAACAACCTCTTGGAAATCCATTATAACCAATTCTTGACAAAAGAAAAATAAAAGTAACAAACCTAAGTTTTAGAGAAAAAAAAAGATTGAATAATTGGGATATGAGAACCTAATGAACTTACCAAGAATTACACCATCTTGACTCACCAAACAAGCCCCAACTTGAAATGTTAATAACACCAAATGCATAAACTTTTAATTAAAAAACCAACCCAAGGGAGCAAACCAAATTCAGAAAGCAATTACATTTACAAAAATGAAATAAACATTACCTGCCTGTTAAGGTCTTTGGACTTCTCAGCTGACAAAAATGAAATTGCCATAAAATAGTTGTCCCACGATAAGTATCTATAAAAATTATAAAATATAAATTAAAGCGAAGGAGGGACGATAGCTAGGTCACATGGTGTGAAGTCTCTGTCATGGTTTTGTCTCATAACTTGGCTTGGCATCACCTTAGTCAGTCAGACTTAGAATAGTGCCTTGCAAGCCCAAATCTATGGTTTCGATGCACTTATGCTTCACCAACTACGACACCATGGTTCTAAATAAAATGGGATTCAACATGTTTTCGTTGCAAACCAAAAAAAGAATGAATTGAAAGTATTAAGTAACTAACCTGAGTATGTACATTCAGTGACTGATGGATCATTTTTGCACAAACCCTAACTTTTGATTTTCTACCACTGCACTCTACACACAGATGAATGGGTTTTATCTCTTGAAGGAAAAATCCTATAGCATTGGTCTTAAGGTGTTTGTTAGGGCGGTCATCGACGGTGGTGATGAGAGGATCGAATTATGGGAGGGAATTTTTGGTGTGTGGCGAGAGGAAGAAAAAAGGAGAATGTATTGTATTTCGGAAGGATGAGGAGAAGAATTAAAGAGGGCAAAAGTGGAGAGAGTTGGAGGGTGATAGTGATTTTAATATAGAAATAAACAACATTAATTTTTAAAAACCGATGTTTGTGAACAATCAATAAAAAATTGATGTTGTGAGTGCTTAGACAACATCGATTTTTAAATAACTGATGTTAAAATCACCCTGTTAACATTTTGTAACATCGATTTTTATCATAACCAATGTTAATAGGGTGATGTTAAAACCTATTATTTTAGTAGTGAAACTTAATAATATTATATAATTGCTTACATTCTTCTTTTGTGATTTCTTTTTGGCCTTCCTCTACTTATGAAGTTTACTTGCTTAAATTTCCAAACATACGACTTTTTACATTGGGTTGTGCAAAAACCGATGTAACAGGTAAACCTTTTTATATCAGTTATAAGACAAAGCCGATCTAAAAAAAAGGTGTTTTTTAGATCATGTAATGAAATAACCAATAGTCATAAGACAAAACTTTCAGATTAGTTTTTAGGTCAGTTTTATGGGAATCGATTTTAAAAACTAACTTCTTAGGATCAGTTAAAATCTAATGTAAAAGGTTTAACTTCTACATCTCCTACATAGACATCAGTCGTACAATTGATGTAAAATGTCATTTTTAATCTATGTAAAATGTATTTTTTTGTAGTACTGAATAATGACCAACAATAGAAGAGGACTTTTTTTTACAAAAATAGGTAAAAGTGAAAAATTATCTTCGTAAAAAGTGTATTTTAAAAACTATTTATGGGACATGGGTGATATTATTTTTTTTACATCAATTGTAACTATAACTGATGCTAAAAAGTGACTTTTTACATCAACTATAATTACAACTGGTTAAAAAAGCAGAATACTCATGGCTCAAAAATAGCTTTCAAACTACACCTTTTACGTAAATAGTTTTTTCTTTACATTTTTTTATAAAAAAATAAGTTCCAACGATAGTGTTTTGGTGCAACAAAGATTAACAAGTGTTAGTTGATGCAACATTGATCAACAAGTATTTTGGACTTTTTTATTTATCAAATTAAGTGGTTTCATGAATCTATACCAAACTAGTATAGTTTGAAAACTACTTAAGGAGATAGATGATCTTTACAATTGACATCAGTTGTAATTATAATCAATATAGAAAAATAACTTTTTACATTGATTGTAACACAATTGATGTCAAAAATCATTTTTCTATATCAATTATAATTATAATCAATGTCAAAAGTCCAAATTACCCATTTCCTTAAATAAATTTTAAATTATATTAATTTGGTATATAATTTTGCAAAACCATCTATTTTGGTAAAAAAAACAAACCAAAAGAAAGAATAATAGAATTTGCTTCGTGAAATTGTTTTAATTTTGGTGAGATGATTTCCACAATTAATGAGATAAAATCTGGAATAAAATCAAAAGATTGTGATCTTGTTTTTTCTTTTAATTTATTATTTTTTAAAATAATTACACATAAGTAATATAAGACGTTAACTTTTTTACTATGAAGGAACTTAGTGAATTAATTAATTTCGTACTCCAATCCTTTCGTACCGTATAGCACCATTGGTATGCAAGATGGAACATCACAACAGAGAAAGATTCTCAACTCGGCAACACAATACAAGATGTCCTAGTCTTCAATTATGCAAGATAACGAGCACAAACAGATGAAAAGCTTCCAGCTCAATAATTAAATCTGTTAAGCATAATGCATAATGTTAGTGCTCTACAAGATTATAACACCCATTTCCCTCGTAAGCCTATAATCTTCTATCTCAAGTACAAGCAAAATTAAAACATCAAAATCTTTTAAAAAATAAGAGAGAGAAAAAAAGACAGAAGAGAAAACTCAAAAGAATAGAGAACAACAACAAAGAATGTTATTTTCGAGTATGGTCAGGGGAGGTGCCAGCTGGAGGAACTGGTTGAACAAAGCCACAATTACTACAAGGTGCAGCAGCAGCAGGAGGAGCAACAAGCATGGCCATGTCCTTGTAACTTGTACAGCTCCTCGTACAATTGTGCTTATTATTATGCCTCGCTCTTAAAACATGCTCTGGCAATCTCAACGTATACTTTTCATCATCCTTTCCCTCGTCTCCATCTCCTCTAATCAAAACTATCGAATGCCCCGTCGAATGCGACCGTGCAAACATCTGTTCCCCCTGTTGATGAATCATCACCTCGTGATTGCCATGACAATGTTCATGTTCATGCTCACGTTCATGCTCTCGTCTTGGATTTCCATCATTATCATCACCACCAACGCAATCTTGCCCTTCTGTTACATCAATGCGTATCTCCTCGCTGGTGGACGTCACCACCACACACTCGTTAGCTTTCTGCGTTCTGTCCAACGGGGGCGAATCGAGGTTTCGCCGACAGACAGGGCAGGTCTTGTGCGAGCGGAGCCAGAGGTCAATGCAATCCTGGTGGAAGATGTGGCAGCAGAGCGTCAAGAGGCGAAGCACGTTGTCATCCTCGAACTCCAGCAGACAGATGGCACACTCAAGGCCGTACTTCTGATCCTTGCGGAGGTCCTTAACGGAGGAGTAAGGGAAGGTAGGGAAGACCTGGAGAAGGTCAGGGTCGAGGCCCCGAGGAGGGGACCTGTGGGGCATGACGCGAATGAGGGAACCTGTAGCGGTGCGCTGGATGGCCCAAGTGTGAATCACGCTCGAGAAGCAGTACTTGCACATGTAAACGATGCTGAACGCCACGAAGCACAACACGAGCACGCTTAACGTGAAGGCGATCAACGCTGGTGGGGTGTTGTACGGTGCTGCTGCGGCCAGCGATGACTGCGGCAAAGACATCCTTGCTAGTTCGTTGGTGGTTTCGCGTCGGAGAGTGGCTTATTCCGGACTTGTCGTTCTTGGTTGTTTGCATGGATGAGAGGCGTTTGAGACCATTACAAGGTAGGCAAATGAAGCTTGGTAAAGCCCGAGTTCCTTTCCTTTCTTCTTTTCTTTCTCTCTCTTTTTTGTTACGTATTTTTCTGCCTTGATTTTCTGTTGGTATTTTTTTTGGGGGGGGGGGGGGAATAATAGAGACAAAACGTAAAGAGAGATTCAAGGAGCTAAATGGTATTCTACGAGTGGTATATGGTGGGTCAATAAACGAGAACGGTGATGCGGAGGATGGGAAGGGTTGGTTTTGAGCCAGTCCTTCTGAGAAGGATGAGAGGACTAGTGTTCGAACATTATTTACTGTGTACAATTTTTATTTATTTATTTTTTATTATTATTATCTATGATTTTAATATGTAAAGTATAAAAAATGATTATTAATTTCGATAAAAATAAGTATTTTCTAAAAATAAATTATATATTAAATATAAGATAAATAATATAAAGTTATTTTGTTTGGCTAAATTATAATTTGTTTTTAAAATTTAATTTAATCCTTTAATTATTTCAATTTGATTCTATAATTTTTTAAAATATTTCAATTAAGTCTTTTAGTTAAAATTAAAGTTAACTTTGTTAAAATGTAAACACATGGGCTTTTACAATTTTTGAAGTAGTCATTTATTTATTGATTTCTTCATACTGAAATGAACAAATTAAATCAAAGAAGCCATGGTCATTCATTCACCAACAAAGATGACCCCAGAAACCCAAACCCACCCCCGAACATACATTCACACACACTACATACCCTTTTTCATCCCGATTGGATCTGGATTTAGATCTGCAATGACACCCAACAACAACAGAACTAAGGGATCCCAACCATTTCCCTCTTCCCGTTCCTCCTCTTCTTCTTTACATCCCTTCACTTTATTCACGGCCTAATTCAAGGGGCACCTTCATGACTTTCCTAAACCTCTGGTGCCAAGGACCACCAATATCTCACTGTCGCATGCCTCACAGGAGATGTCGTTCAACAACATTCACTACTACAAACGCCGATATCTACTACGGTTAAAAACAATTATTTAAGACGGTTCTTAGACCGTAGTCGATTTGGGTGTCGTTGTTAAGCAGTCGATTTCAACGACGATCATAAGACCGTCTTCGTATATCCTATTTGTACGACGGTCCTTTATAGGAACCGACTTTATTTTAAGGTTTCTTTTTTTTTTTTACACTAAACAAAGACAGTTCTTGATTGGAACAGTCTTTGATTTAGTTTTTTTTTCACACTAAACAAAGACTGTCCATGATTGGAACCGTCTTTGATTTAGTTTTTTTTTTCCACACTAAACAAAAACGGTCCTTTACAGGAACCGTCTTTGATTTGCTTTTCACACTAAACAAAGATGATCCTTTATAGGAACCGTCTTTGATTTGGTTTTTTTTTTTAACATGTAGTTTTGCTTTTTTTTTCGCCTTTAATTTATGACTAATTTATGATACAAATAAAACATCCTCATAATCACAGGAAACACTGTAAAATAATTTAAAAAATAAATAAACATATAAAAACACTATTACTTTTTGGTTTCCACTTAGAATAAAATAAAGTACATCAAGAAAACATCTAAGAGATTTGGCTACACTTGTAGTATAAAATACTTAAATATTTTTAATTTTTTTCTTAAAATTTCTTGCTGTCCAATAACTTGTAGTATTTACTAAAAATATCTTAATTTAGACTTTAACTACTAACAAAAATCTGAATAGCATAAGCGTGCAGGTAACCAAGTTGGACAGAAATAAAATTAAAAAAATAAAAAATAAAACCAACCTCATGCAGCTGCCATTGAAGAAATAGCAAGGTGTTAATATTTTCCATGTCAAATTCAGCATATGAACATTCAGACTATACATAATGTTTATAAACCAAGTGATATTGCTTGATTTAGTAAAACTAACGGAAGTTGGCAATACCAAATATTTTTCTTGCTTGCAAATAATATATATGATGATTAACTACTAATAAAAACACAAGCAATTCTAAAGAAAGATACCTCATGCTTATCAGCAGCTATCCTTTCTATGACCTCATTAAGACGATTGTCACATCTGCCGCTTAAAAATCAATCTTCCGCTTCCGCTTCCGCATACCTATGATATAGATTTATTGATTTAGTACCGATGAACCACCATGCAAGCACAATTTTATAGTGTGTATTTGGATTCTACTTTATGGTATAAATAAATATTAATTATTTTTCCGACTGAGAGGGAAAATGTGCCTAGCATTTCAGATCAAGCTTAGCACCATGGCCCCATTCACTCTCAACAACATCAACATTGAACTTCAGGCGTTGCTGCTGATCAATCCAAAGCAAGCTCAATTTCCGTAAATTAAAATCAATTGATACACTTTATTTTAGTAGACATCTGAAATTTTATATATGTTAACCCAGTTATCCAATATCAAAGAGAAGAGTAACCAACCAAATGAAAATCTTGAATATTTATGATTCAAAGGAGTGAAAAATAAAAAACGTAGGGTAAAATAAAATCCAGTCTCCAATAAATTAATCAAGGAAAAATAGGAAAGTAACAAACTTGAGATTAAGAAAAGATGATATAAGAAGAATGACATAATACATACTCCTTCCGAATCAGAATAGGGAGGCTGCCTTGTTAACATCTCCAAAACTGTACACCCTAAGCTCCATATATCAGCTGCTAGCCCATAACCACCTTGGTTCTTTAAGTTAACAACCTATAAATTATTGTTTCTAGTATTTTTGGATAGTATCAAAATTGATTCACTAGTGTAAGTTACAAAATTAATATTCTTCCTGTGATTAATGTAATAATTCTATAACTCTTGTTTCTTTATATCCATTAAATATGCCCTTGTGAAAAGTAATGTTTACACAGTCTATTACCTTTTTCCTTTGTTCTGAATTTCCACCTCAAGTCATGATACGCTTTTATCACTTCCAAGTTTCAAAATAATGAACAATATGCAAGAGACCAAATTAAAAAAAATGAAAAAATGAGATTAAAAGAGTGATGAGTAATTTATAGCAGTTAAAAGGTAAATTGTACATTTCTTGATCCTTGATTAAATACCTTATCCTATAAGCCTAACTACAAATTTGATTTGGCACTTGCAGGTTCTAGTCAGATCATTGCTCAATATTATCAACTAATTCGCCTTGGCTAAGAGGTGAGCTTATACTTAAATAATGAGAATTCTAGTTTATTGATTGAACAATTTTTCCTAAGATACATTTGTTGGACTTGAAAATTCCCTAACCTTCTTATTGGACTTATAGGGGTACCGAGGCATAATGGAGAACTGCAGAGACAATGCAATGGTGTTTGAAAATTTACTAAACAAAGGATGGGGAGATGCACCATATTAGTCTGTCATTGTAAGCTCTGCTCCTTTCTTAATATCACCTTTGCCATTAAATAATTCCTCAAGAGCCAACATAGTAGTGCCTGAAACAACCAGAGGTGCAATTTACCCACAAAATACATAAAACATTGTCAGTAACTAATAAATGGAAGAATCAAAAGCAAAAATTGGATAGAATAACAGCTTTTTACTTCTTCCATGAAGCACAGGATCAGACAATGAAAAACACATCAGATCAAATAAAGGATCTACTTACATCAAGCACGGGTTCAAAACACATTCAGAGAATGAAGCTGAAGCTGCTGAGTTGAGTTGATTTTCTGCTTCAACAAAGCTCAACAACTTCCCCTAAACCTGCTTAATTTTCAAATCCAAACCATATTTGAAGAAACCAAAGGGACCAGACCACAGGTCAAACAAAGCCTCCAATTCTTAAACTGAAAACAAAAACAGCAACAAAATAAAAAAAGAACAGTGACAAAGGTAAGGCACCTGATATAGCAATAGCGAAGAGGTTATGCTCTCTTCAACCAAAGGCAAAACCTAAATGTACAAGAGAGACAAAGGAAATTATAAATGCAATCAATAATAAGACTAAATTACCCTTACAGATAAGTGAAATAAAAAGAATACATGCATATTATTTAACAGAAATTATATCTTATTTTTCATCTTATTCTGACATGTTCATAACGTGAGGTTTTAGAAAATCTACTATTTTGTTTCTGCATTCGACTTCCGCAAAATCTCGTTATTTTATTTTATTCCTTATGCTAAATATGCTAGAAATAAACAAACAACTATCTGGTTTTTAAATTTATTTTTTAATAAATAATTATTTTTACAAAAATTCAAAAGAAAACAGTGAAAAATATATATGTTAAGATTTACATTGTCTCTATAGCCTTCATCTACTTGCCTTAAAAGGAAAGAGCCTACAAACATTTACAAGATCACATGCAGTATGATTATTGCATAAAATATGGCTACTTAGATTACAAAACTATTAAATAAGATTATTTTTATAAATTCAAATTAAGATTGTCACAAAACCACTACTCTAACCACGAAACTAGCCTTTGGTTTTTAACATAAAGGATAAAAAAGCATATTTATAGTGAATTAATGCTCTCTAGGAAGTTCCATTGCTCACTATAAATATGTGGACTCACTAGTTGTATTAAAAAGCTAAGTCAAAGTTTAAATAAAATCAGAGAATTATTTAGCATTTTAGCCTCAAATAATCTTCCTCTTATTCTATTTTCTTTGAATTTTCACCTCTAGAATACCACCAACAGAGTGGTATTAGAGCTGCAGATCCTTACAGTAAAAAATTAAATAAAACAAAGGAGAAGAGAAAGAGGAGATTGAAAGTGAAGAGCCATGGCTTCCTCAAGCAATGTTTCTACCAGCATCAGCTCAATGTACAACAATGTCCAAGTTCCTTTATTTGAAGGAGAAAATTATGATTTTTGGGCAGTAAAAATTGAGACTTTGTTCAGTTCTCTGGATATCTTGGAGTTCTAGGCATGTTATATACCAATATTACTAAACACTAATGTATAGCTATGTAAAATTTGTTCTAAGAAGGTTAAGATGTTTAGTTGTCAAGCTCTTCAAGGCTTAAAATCAATAAACTATGTTTTACTGACTTGAGGTAAAGATCACGCTTTTTACAAATAGAAATCAATTTAAGAGTATCAAAAGCTTAAACAAAAAGTAAATGACTCTGATGCGAGATGGAACATGTTCTCTTTCTGGGTATTGATGACTGATTTCATTGGCTTTGAGGCTTAACCATTTGCACAATGTAAAATAAATAGAACCACTTGACCAACCAGTAATCCCTGAATGAAAATGCTTTAACCTTACACAAGGCACCTTTCCAAGAGCAGGCACCGAAGACATTGCAAATATTGAAAACACAACTGCATTCATTCCATAGTTCTATAGATGTTAATTGGTACAGTGACAAACCATCAAAGTGCCAAATAATCTTCAGGTGAACAGTTTCACAATCATATTCGTAACTGGTATGCTAGATCTTATAAATTGATTTTATTTATTCATCTTATCAGGCTCCTAAGAACTAAGACAAGAAGCACAATCAACTTATCAACATGCTTTTTCCATCTCATACAAATATCAACAGAACTCAACACTTGACCAAAATTGTTTATCTTCAAGTCAAAGAGATAATCCAAAGGATAAATATCATATTAAAATTTCACTTAATCCATTAAGCAACACTACATTTTCGAAAGATTTCAGCCGATGAAATAGCATGTATATAGCACACAACAAAACCACAAATAAATAATTGATATTAAGAAATTGAAATGTAGCATATACTTTCTTCCTTCAACATTTTCCTTACTAACTACAATCTAAAACTACAGAACAAACACCAAAGTCCAAACTCATATTACCACAATCACAAGACTCACAACATACTGGACACATAATTTTTGAATTTAAATGGAAATTAATCAACTACAAAGGCTTTGTTTGTTTTCCATTTTCAAAACCAGTTCTCTATAAATTTGTTTGGTCTTTAAGCACATTTGAAAGTGTTCATCCCCAAACACATTTCTATTTCCCAAAAGCTAGTTCCCTAATCACTTAAGCAGAGCAAAACAATCCAAAAAAGAATAAAACTAAACCTTTCACCTCATCCCAATCCAACGAAACCCCACATTGAACTTGAGAAAGAGAGCAAGTAAAAACCTTTAGAGCGGATTCCCAGCACAGAGCCATGACCTTTTCAGGCGACGCTACCTTTCTATTCCTCATCTCCTTCCGCTCCCGCGCCTCCTGCGCCTTCAGATTCTCCAGCTCCTTCGCTATTCTCGACGTCCACTCGTCGGTGACCACCAATGACGCTGGCAAAGAAGAAGGAGAAGGGGGTTCAGGGTCGGAAAATGGCCGTGAGAATAGGGTTTTTTTTTGTAGTGTAATGGAGGCTAGGGCTGTTGCACGAGGTATGGCAGGAGGTAATGGCTGGGTTGAAGGTGTTGAAATTGCAAAACCCGGTCCAAGATCTAAAACGACGTCGTTTTATTCTATTCGACTACGGTTTTAATGCACCGTCTATGTTTAGCTTGATAACCACTACGGTTTGCTTCTAACCCGACTTTGATTAGCTTATTCGACTACGGTTATTAAAGAACCGACTTTGAAAAGTTCCCATTTATTACGAAAATGCCACCGCGCACATTTCGACGACGGGTTTGATGGAACCGTCTTTAAAATGCCGTCGTAGAAGCCTACATTTGTAGTAGTGATTGTCTGCATGAACATGTTTTCACCTGAGAGGTGGTTGCTACGACAGGGGATGATTAAAGAGAGGCTCATTTTGTGGCAAACCTTGACACTTGATGTTGCAGGTGAGGTTGCAGAAGGAGATGACGAATGACAGAGAGTGAGGCTCGATCTTGAAGACTATGTCAAGCATGTGGGTTGAACATTTGGGACTAACATCATTTGTGTATAAAAAAATCACTTAGTGGTTTTCAAACAAACCGCCAAAAAGTGTAGAAGTGATAGTGTTTCAACTATGCTAAAGTCGTTAATTCTAACTTGGACATAAATACTTAATTGAACCAATTTTTAAAATTATAATTCAATTGAATCGTTTAAAAATTATGGGATCATTACAAGGAAAATGATCTATGACTATAAATAAAAACGATCACTAAAAATTAAAAAATGCATAGATAAATATATTATAAACTTTGTCTTACAAATATTTTGTCCGTCAACTTTAAAGGGGTGTACAATAATTGGTAATTGTCTGTCACTATATGTTTTACTTACAAATTTTTTTCCTACAATTATATTTAACTATCACTATATGTGGTTCTTACAATTCGCAATGTGTAGGTAAAAGTCATTAACTTTTATCTATAGCTTTCAAGTGTAGGTAGAAGCTATGAACTTATTCTTACAACCTTCAACTGTAAGAACGAGATGAAAACTTATACCTATAGTCTTCGATAACATGTAAAAACTATATAGTAATAATTAAATAAATAAATAAAATTCATATACTAGTAAATAAATAAATAAAATTCTAGTTATACTCTCTAGTGTTATCCATTCATATTCTTTTATTCACAAATAATCTTGTGCAGATGATATAAATTAACTTCTATGGTGAAAGATAAATTTCATAATATACTTGGTTTTATGTGATTTTTTTATAAAAAAATTTGGTTTTATGTGATTATAAATATAGTTTATATTCCACTAAAAGCTTTAGAATTCAAACCAAACAGTAAGAGTAGATAACGTAATTGATAGAAAAATCATTATTTTTTTTTTCCAATTTCACGTGCCATAAGTGTCTTTCCAGTTCCAAGTGGCCCATAAAGAAGCATGCCCTTCACATGCTTGATTCCTAACCTGAAAGCTCAAAGGCTTTCAAGTAAGAACATGATATACTATAAAAACAACAAATTAAATGAACCACCGTATCCAATGTATTACTTAGATGTCACATGGGGAGGGAAAACATGTGAGGCAAAAGCTCTTCAAAATATATCAGTAAATTCTGCACTTAGGCCACCAATACCAAGCGACTGAAGGTTAAATTCTTTCTGCTTGAAAATGTTGCAAGTGGCACCCTTACGTGGATTGACAATATGCAAATCACAACATAAACCATTAAATATATGTAAGGATAATTGCAATCAGTAGAGTACAATCAAAAGTTTTCATATAGTGTCATTTACTTAACAATGTATTGGCTATATTATCTTACATGGAATATATAAAATAATAACTAATACTAAGTGTTCCATTTAAGATGAACGGAATATGTCCAACAAGAGTTGTTGAGTAATTAATATAGGATCAGACTCTCTCACTGAGGATGCTTATGGTGGTGAAACACCTCAAGGAAAGTGATCAGAGTACTCAAATGAGGACACAACGCAGTGGGCGTGTGGTATGTGCTCTGTGTAAATATAAAAGAGAGAGTCAGAATGTGTGTACCTTTCTTCATGGATAATACTCTTATTTATAGGCTGATGAATACTGACCTAAATATCAGTTACCATCTTCAGCCGAGATCCTTGGCTAATTTGAATAGTGGTGGTTGTGATATTATTGTATCCTTATTTATCTTTAATGGTTAAGATATTGTGCTGTTGGGGATAGCTGACTTGGCCTTAGTGGGCCTTTTTCCTAATTGGGCCTATCCGTAACAGATGCCTCCTAGCCCGGTTATCGAACACTCTAGATGACCGGGATGTATTGCTGAATAGGCCCGTCCTTTGTTCAACAATTCCATGCCGGAATGACTAGCCCGGTCTAGAATGTTCATCAAGGAGAATTCTTGTTTCTTGCCGAACTATATTTTGTCCCCTTTCCAGCAGTAACTGTCAAGTTGCACCATCGGGAAGTGAAGTGTTTTCGTCTTTGGAAATGTCACGTATCCCGATCATTTAATGCTCTGTCCTTTCTTTGCACGCTTTAATCATTTCCTCCCTAGCAAAATGACGCTTTTGCCCCGCGTGTCTTTTCACCTCCGCCTGTTACCTACTCCAATTGTTTCGTATTTGGCGGTTATTTTCCTTTTTGGCCTTATATGCATTTTCTTCTTTTCTCTTCTTTGTGCCTCCTTCCATTTCTTTGCATTCTCAAACCTTGTGCTTCTTGTGCTCTCGTCTTCTCTTTCATTCCTGCTACCCACATTTCCTCAATTTTCCTTCTTCATTCCAGGTATTTTGCACTTCTTCCTTCGCATTTGTTTTGCATTACGCCTATTGCGATTTATTTTGATTTTCCTCTACTGCTTCTGATTTATGTGTTCTTGAGTCCTCCTTGTCCTTCATCTAGTTCCACTTTTTTCTTTGCTTTGCTTTCGAGTTTCTTCTTTCTTCATTTTGTGCACTGAACTTCGTCTTAGCCTCTTAACCATGGAATTCTCTCCTGAGGAGGAAGCGCATATACGCAGGACTGTTCCCCCTCGGTCCGCATATTGGTTCTTTGGTCTTCCTCTCCCAAAAGAGGAAAAAGAAAAGATCCTTTTGCGTACCCTTTCAGGTCCTGGTAGTTCCACAACTAGCATCACCAAACCATCTAATCCCTCAAAATTAGGGTTATCAAAACAAAGGTCAAAGACATTAGGATTAGTAGAGTCTAAGGTGCCCCCTAGGGTTCCCGTGTCTTCTAACATTGCCCCCCTGGGTTCTTTAGGACACAACAATGTGCCGGGACAACATTACGAGACTCGGTTTGAGCCATGTTCTAAATGTCTTGATGAGTTTCTGTACTTGGCAAGTATTAATCAAGATAAACGGGCTGAAACTTTGCTTGACTCATGTCGGCACAACCCAGTTGTTATCCCTAAGCCTCTTCCAAATAGGACCGGGATTCCCATCTCAATTCCTACCACGGACTCTTGGACCGGGGTGCCGACTTCTCACAGAGCTACCCCGGCGTTGGTTTGAACTCTGTCAAATCTTGATTCTCATCTAACAACCATGGCTCCAGGTATTCTTTTACTGATTGCTGTTTTTTCTTTATTTTGTCGTAGGTAATTATGGATACTACCTCCCCAGAATTGGTTGCTGAGTCAATATCTGTCGGGTCTCATTCTAATCCCCCCTCGGGTTTAACTGAGAAATTTCCATGGGTCACCCATGAGGTGGTATGTACCCATTCTGAGTTGGATCCGGAAGGTATTGCCACGATCCCGGTTGGCCATCAGGATGGTTTCTGTATTCGTACCCCTAACCCGAACGAACCCATCTGTTCTTTCCGGGAAGGGAATGAACCCAACTTTTTCATTTTTTACAAAGATGTCATTACCCGTATGGGCATTCATTTTCCCTTTTCAAACTTCCAAATGTCAGTTTTAGAACATCTGAATGTAGCTCCCTCCCAACTTCATCCTAACAGCTGGGCCTCCATTTTAGCTTTTGAGCTTATATGTCAAGAGTTGGGGATTCTTTGTACAATCCGTCCTTTCTTTTATTATTTCAATGTACATACTGCTAGGACGGGTCGGGAACCGCCTAATAAAAAGGGATGGACTTCGATCCGAGGTCGTTCTGACCGAAAACTCTTTATTGTATATGCCGAGTCTTTTAAAGGTTTCAAGAATAAATACCTCAAGGTTATCGTCGAACCCGGCCAACAGCCTTTCTTCCTTTCCTCTCCTGAGTCACAGGACGCAAAGTGCAGATTTCCACTCTACTGGACCCATCGTCATCATGAATCTCCACCCGCCTCTTACCGTTTTGAGGAGGCGGATCTATCAGACTCCGAGGCTTCGTCGGTTGTTCGGATTGCAACATATAAAGAGACTTATGGCTTGTTAAATGTTGCCTCCTATATTCATGCTTACCGTTCCAGCCTTTCTCTTGAACAAAGTATGAACATATTTAATTTTGATGTGATGTATTAATGGATATTAACTGTTTTATTCCTGCTGCAGCTGACGCCATGGAGCCGCATCCCTCTGCCTTGGCTCTTCCATCCTCCACCCCGGCCACAGAATTGACTGCTCCGGCCAACCATCCTGCGTCTAAGTCAAAGCAGCCCCTTACCGCACGTCCCCACTTCCAATCTTTCAAAAAGAAATGGAAGGTTGATGACGTATCCCAGTCGGGACCCTCTTCAGATAATTAGGGCAACCCGTCCTCGGTTGCGAATCCGGTGGTCCCTGCTTCATCAAAAAACCAAGGCAACCCATCTTTGGCTGCAACCCCGGCTGTTCAAGCTCCTCTGGTCTCTTCCACGATCCCGAGAGACATATCAACTGCTCATTCTCCCGCCGCTAATATTGCCCCGCCACCTAGGCCGTTGACGGGATGCTTATGGGAAGAATGGGTTAATGATGATGTGATCCGGGTTATCAAGGCCCTAAAACAATTCTCGGACTTGAGCCCTCTTTCTCATGACGACCTTAAGGAGCTCAGTGCAATAGAGACACACGCTTTGAAGTGCGCATCCTTAGTGCAAAGCTTGGCCACCCTGAAGTCCAGGCTTGGCAAGGTGTTGGACGAGCTCCGAGCATCTCGGGAGGAGACTCAGAAAATGCATCAAGAGCTAATTGCCTCTAAGGACGAGCTCCGGACATCACGAGAAGAGGCTCAGAAAGCCCGTCAAGAACTCATGGCCTCTCAAGATAACGCCGTTTCCCTGCGCCAAGAACTCCAAACTGCTTTGGGTACTGCTGAAAATGCCCAAACAGCTTTGGAAACAGCCTGGGAACGGAATAAGGTCTTGACTGTGACCTTTAAAGAGTTATAGGGGCTGTTGAAGAAGACCGAAGAGGCGCGGGATGCTAATTATTATAAATCATTGCAGGCCGAGGCAGAAAGTGATGAGATGCGGGGGATTTTGGCTATGACTGCCGAGGAATCTTTCAATAACACATTGAATCAGATACGCTGTCTGAATCTGGGGCTTGAGCTGAACACCGCGGGTATGCATTTCAATGCCTATGTGGATGGTGATAGGTTGGTCCCCCCTTCCCCTTGTGAAGATTCACTGCTTCCGCCGGATAAGGATATACAACAGGGGGAGGAGGTGACTTCTAGCCCGGCTCATGCCCTGGCAGCATAATCTATTGAAGGTCCGGGATGCCGGTTATCTTTGTAATTTCTGAACAATCTCTTTTCCCGGGTTTAATCCCGGGTTTATTTGTATGACTTGCACATTTTATAATTGCCTTCACACTAATAGATTTCAGTTGATGTTAATATGTGCGTGCCTCGTTTGGCTTCAGTGGCCATGTATCATATTGCTCAAATTAACGATTTGAGTTGAATATCGGATTTTTGAATCCCGATATTACGAAACCGGATTCACATTCTACCAACAATTAACATGTTATATAAACATTAATCAATGAATGTAATCCATCCACGAATAAATGATTATGTCGGCCTGATCAGGGTCGAATTAACATATTGAACAACTGCTAGGTCCATATAACTTGTGCACAATATATATATAACTTCCTTGTAATAAGGATTTTTATTCATACTCTTCAAAGATATTTACATAAGTTCATGATCTCAATGAAAGATTTATACGGGCATTATATTCTCGGCTTGCAAAATCAATTAATGAGAAATGCATGAAACGAAATTTCAAATATTAGTCCATGATTTCCATGAAAGATCTACGCGAGTCAGCATATCGGGGCCCGGCTTATAAAATCAATTAAGGAAAAACACATGGATGATTATTGCGGCTAAGAACTTTTAGCTATAATAAATTTTGAGCTTGTCAGCGTTCCAAGTGTGCTTCACGTCTTTTCCGTCAAGGGTTTCTAGCATGTATGCTCATTGCCCGAGGTGCTGCTTGACTTGGTATGGTCCTTTCCAGTTGGATGCTAACTTTCCGTCTCGGGCATTCTTATTTCCAATATCAGCTCGGCGTAACATGAGGTCGCCGTTTTCAAAAGACCTCGGCCTTACTTTTTTATCAAATTTGAGAGCCGTTATACGCTTCATGTGGAGATCTCGGTGATGTGCCACAGTTCGAACTTCTTCTATCAGGTCTAGCTCAGTGGCTAATGCTGCATTATTATCCTCCTCTCCTGTTTGAAACGTATGCTTCCTTCTCCATGAAGGTTGGCCAATCTCCACTGGTATCATCGCTTCGCAGCCATACGTCATTCTGAAGGGGTCTCTTGAGTAGCTGTTTGAGCCGTGGTTCTATGTCCACATAAGACATAATAAAGCTGTTCCACCCAGTTTGGGCCGGCCTCGTGCATCCGCTTTTTCAGCCCATCCAGGATAATTTTATTAGCCGCTTCAGATGAGAAATGGTGCTTTATGTGGAACCCGGTCATCATTTCTTGGAACCTTTTATCTGTGAACTGTGTTCCATTATTATCTGTAACGATCTCTGCCGGAATCCCAAATCTTGATATTATGCTGCGCTAAAAAAACCTTTGGACTCGAGCCGAGGTGATGGTGGCCAGGGCTCGGCCTCGATCCACTTCGTGAAGTAATCGACGACTACTATTAGCCATTTCATTTGTCCTTCTGTTGCTTTAAATGGTCCTAAAAGGTCCATTCCCCACTTGTAGAAAGGCCATGGTGCTGTGATTGAAGTTAACTCAGCTGGAGGAGACCATAATATCTTTTTGTGCTTTTGACAGCTGTCACACTTCTTTACATGATTCGATGCGTCTACCTTCATCGTTGGCCAGAAGTATCCGGCGCGAAGAACTTTTAGTGCTAAAGCTCTTGCACCCATATGCTGACCGTTAATGCCTTCATGTATTTCTGTAAGTACGTATTCGGTTTGACCCGGGTTTAAGCACAACAGCATCGGAGTATGGAGGCCTTTGCGGTATAATTTGCCATCAACTATTGTGTACATGGCAGCATCTCAAATTAGCTTTTTCGCTTGTATTCCGTCGTCCGGTATTATCCCCTGTTCTAAATAGCCAATGTTCCAGTCCTCGGTTGCCGAGATTACCATGACGCATGCGGGTTGGGCGACCTCTTGTTGAATAACCGTTCGATGGTTGCCTGTTCCTTTTGTGCTTGCCAGTTTTGACAATATGTCGGCTCGGGCATTCTCTTCTCTCAGGATATGGGCGATTATCAGTTCATCAAATTCTGCTATGATTTCCTTTACCTTAGCCAGATATTTAGCTAACAAAGGCCCCTTAGTTTGGTATCTTCCTTCAATCTACGCTGAGACGAGTTGTGAGTCGGTGAAAACATTGACTTTCAGCGCTCCCTGTTCTCTGATTTGCTTCAGCCCGGCGATAAGTGCTTCATATTCTGCTTGATTATTAGATGTTGGAAAATTAAGCTGTAATGAATGTTCGAGTGGCACCCCCTCTAGATTTTCAATGATGACTCCGGCTCCGCTCCCCTTGGAATTGGACGAACCGTCAACATACAACGTCCATAAATTGTTTTTCTGATCTGAAGATGCCGGAGTGAGCTCTACCACGAAATCGGCTAAGCCTTGAGACTTAATGGCATGTCGGGCTTCATATTTAATATCGAATTCAGATAATTGAATGGCCCAATTCATCATCCTTCCCGCTAAATCCGGCTTGTGTAATATTTGCCGGATAGGTTGATTTGTCCTGACAATAATGGTGTGGCTTTGGAAGTATGGACGAAGCCTTTTAACTGTTGTTAGGAGAGCAAAAGCCACCTTTTCGAGCTTCTGGTATCGTAATTCCGAGTTCTTAAGAGCTCGGCTTACAAAATAGACCGACGACTGAGACTTGCCCACTTCTCTTACTAATACCGCACTTATAGCTTCTTCTCCAACTGAGAGATATAAAATCAATGTTTCTCCGGGATCTGGTTTTGAAAGCATTGGAGGTGAGGCCAAGCATTTTTTAATTTCCTGAAAGGCCTCCTCCCATGCCGGGTTCCATCCCACTGTAGCCTCCTTTTTCAACAATTTGAAGAAAGGAAGCGCCTTTTCTGTGGATTTTGGGAGAAACCGTGTTAGGGCGGCCATTCTTCCCATCAGTTGTTGAACTTCTCGCTTGTTGGATGGGAACTGCATATCCAAAACAGCCTTACATTTATCGGGGTTTGCTTCTATTCCCCTGTGAGTAAGCATGAACCCTAAAAACTTCCCAGCCTTTACTCCAAAGGCGCACTTCAATGGATTTAAGCGTATGTTGTGCTGTCGCAGTTTGTGGAAAGTCTTTTCTAGATCCCGGATATGATCTCTAGTCGCAACCATTTTTGTTATCATGTAGTCAATGTATACTTCAATGTTACGTCCGAGCTGATTGGTGAAAACTTTGTTCATCATCCGTTGATAAGTGGCCCCGGCATTTTTCAAGCCAAACGGCATTACGTTGTAGCAATAATTGGCTTCAACACCCCGGAATGCCGTCTTTTCTTGATCATCTGGGTACATGGGGATCTGATTATATCCGGAATAAGCGTCTATGAATGATAGTAGTTGGAATCCAGCAGAGTTATCTACCAGCTGGTCGATACTCGGCATTGGATATGAGTCCTTGGGGCAAACTTTGTTTAAATCCGTGTAATCAACACAGACTCGCCATTTCCCATTTGACTTCTTCACCATTACCACATTGGAGAGCCATGTGGTATATTGTATCTCTCTTATGAATCCGGCCTCCATAAGCTCCTTGATATGCTTCTCCAAAGCCTACCTTTTTCTGGGCCGAGGTTCCTATTCTTCTGTGATACTGGTTTGGAACTGGGATACATAGCCAGTTTATGGCAGCAGAAAGTAGGCTTTATTCTGGGGATCTCGGACGCTTTCCAAGCAAATACGTCTTGGTTTTCTCAGAGGCATTTGATTAGTTTGCCTTTGATTTCTGGATCATTTTGCTTGCCTATTTTTGTGACTTGTTCCGGGAAACTTCCAATCTGGACATCTTCAAGCTCATCTACCGGTTCTGGTCTCCAGTCTTCAACATCCCACATATCTAGCTCCACCAGATTTACCGGCTTCCGGGATGAACATTTCTCGGTCTTTTGCTCAACCCGGTCTCCTTGCCTTATTCGAGGTGGTGAGGAGGGGCCACCTTCGTTGTCTCTTACTGCATTGTAATAACATTGTCTGGATTCCTTTTGATCTCTACATATGGTGATTACTTTGCCGTTGCTTCCAACCATCTTCATCTTCTGATGCTTGGTGGACATCAATATGTCCCACTTATGAAGAGTTGGTCTGCCCAGGATAATATTGTATGGTGAAGAGAACTCGGCGACGGTGAATGTGACTCTTTCTGACTTGAAGGCCTCCTTAGTTCCCAGTGTAAGTCGGAGGTCAATAGAACCCTTGAGGCCGGTACTTCCACCGTTAAAACCTACCAACATGGTTTTGCACGGTTTCAGGTCTTCCTCGTCCAAGTTCATCTTCCGGAATGCACTACAAGAAATGATATTGGCTGAGCTACCGTTAACAACAAATATCCTTTTAACTCGGCAATTAGCTACTGTCCCCGTTATTACAAGGCCATCTTTATGACCAGGCATCACCCCCCTCATATCCTCTTCGGTAAAATAAATCGGTGAGGGTGTGGTTTCCTTCTTTCTGTATTCCTTAAACTTTGGTTGGTCTCTCACCGACATAACTTCCTTGAGATATTTCCTTCGTTGGTTAGCAGTGTCACCTCCTCCCCCCATGGCTCCTGAAATTACGTTACATTCAAATTCGGGTTCCGGAAAATCATCATCCTTCTTGGTCTTCTTTTCATCCCGGCTCTTGTGTTCGTGTTGAAGGCCTTTTCACTTGCCTTGTTGCCCCTGGGTCTTGATAACATATTGTCTTAGTTTGCCTTCATGGATGAACTTCTCTATTGCATCACGAAGATCCCAGCACTGATCAGTCGTGTGACCCGGTCCGTTGTGGAATTCGCAAAATCGGGAATAATCTAGTCCCTCCTTTTTGAAAACTGGAAGAGGTCGATCAACCTTTTTCATATCTGTCAAGGCAACTTCTCTCCATATCTGAGCCCAGGAAGTGTTCAACGGAATGTATTTGTCGTACTTTGTTTCATAGTTCCTTGGCCTGAAACCGGGGTCAGAAACATTTCCCTGGTGTCGACCGGCATTGATATTCGCAAGATGTCAGCTGGGATGCGTATTTTCCTGATGCTGATTCCTTGGTGGGGACGGCTTTCTTCTAGGTTCCTTGGAAGCCGAGTTGGCAATCTCCATCTGCTCCAACTCCAAGTATTTTTTTGACCGCATTCTGAATTCTACAAGGGATTTGACAGGATCTTTGTAGATTGATTTGGCTAAACGGGATGAACCATTGAGTCCGGCTGATATGAGATGTACGTGTACCCTTTCCTCCAGACCTTGGACTTGCAAGGCGGCCTCCTTGAAGCAATCCAAGTAGCTTTGTAGAGTTTCTCCGGGTTGTTGGCGTATCTTTCCCAGAGCGAATTCGGGCTTAGGCTATTTTTTACTGGTCGCAAAATTCAACAAGAATCTTTGTCCGAAATCTTCGAAATTTCTAATGGACCGGGGTGGCAGAGTATGGAACAATGTTTGCGCAGCTCCGGTCAAGGTGGTGACAAAATTCTCGAAATTATCGGTTCGTCAATACCTCGAATACACATCTGCATGTCAAATTCATCGATGTGTACCTGAGGATCCTGGGTCCCATTGTATTTTGATAGGAATGATCCATCAAAATCTTCTATGAACCGAGCATCTACTATTTCGTCCACGAATGGGCTAGTATTCTGCTGACCCCGGCGGTACTTTCTTCGGTAAGTACCATCTTCTCTCCTGGGCCGGGGTAAGACCTCGGCGGCATTATGATCTGTGACCTCGGTTAGGGAGGTGCGAGGTCCTTGGTCATTACGTGTCTGAGGGTGAGATAACCCCTCTGGTTCGGAGACCGAGGTTATCGGGCAACGCCTTCTTGTGATGGTCTGATGTTGTCCGTGATCCTCTCCTTGTGCCGGATTCTCCATGCTTCTAATCTGCTGCTCTATGTGTTGGATACGGCGGTTGTCATCATGCCTCCGTTTGGCACTGCGCTCGTCCAGTTGTGCAAGCAGATTCTGGACGTCTTCCTGTCGTTGAAGCTCATATCGTTTCTCTAGATTCTCAATCCGGGATAACATTGAGTCTAGAGCATTATGAATAAAATGTTGGGTTGTCGCTGGTTCTGCCACGCCAGCTGGTGGTGGGTTGTTAGGCAGATGCGATGCTGGCAGGGTTGGAGATGAAGCGGTATCTGAGACGGCGTCTTCTACCACTACGTTCTCATGAATCATATTTATGGGTGGTTTGTCTCGTCCTTCAATTTGGTGGCTTCTTGTATTGACCATTGTAATTTATGGGAATCGAAATTTATCGTCCCCACAGACGGCGCCAATGTTCCGTTTAAGATGAACGGAACATGTCCAACAAGAGTTGTTGGGTAATTAATATAGGATCAGGCTCTCTCTCTCACTGAGGATGCTTATGGTGGTGAAACACCTCAAGGAAGGTGATCAGAGTACTCAAATGAGGACACAACGCAATGGGCGTGTGGTGTGTGTTCTGTGTAAATATAAAAGAGAGAGTCAGAATGTGTGTACCTTTCTTCATGGATAATACTCTTATTTATAGGCTGATGAATACTGACCTAGATATCAATTACGATCTTCAGCCGAGATCCTTGGCTAATTTGAATAGTGGTGGTTGTGATATTGTTGTATCCTTATTTATCTTTAACGGTTAAAATATTGTGCTGTTGGGGATAACTGACTTGGCCTTAGTGGGCCTTTTTCCTAATTAGGCCTATCCGTAACACTAAGTAATTGGATTTAGCTTTCTAAATGACATATAGAAGATATTAAAAAAAATTATGTCAATATTAACATCAAGATTAGCTGAACATTCACCAAATCCCAATCAGGGAAATCTATTTAACTATATGACGCAAAAATATTTGAATCTGCGTAGATTTTACAATTTTATTGTAGATAAGCTAATCCAATAACTTTGAGGTGTCAAAACTCCTTGGCTGTAAAATTCGTTGTGGTTCTCAGTTCTATAAGGGTGAGGCAACTATAAAAATGATGCAGACTGGAGTGAGCTTTGATAGGCTTGAGACGTGTATAGAGGGGAGGAATCTTTCTGCTTCCTACTC
Organism: Glycine latifolia; assembly: GCA_013407115.1. Classification (NCBI taxonomy): domain Eukaryota; kingdom Viridiplantae; phylum Streptophyta; class Magnoliopsida; order Fabales; family Fabaceae; genus Glycine; species Glycine latifolia. The sequence continues at coordinate 19,486,816 of CM023941.1, read as the reverse complement.
TATCACTATCTGTTTGCATCATAGTTATTCCTATTCTTAGAATTTACTTTCATATACCAGAAGGCAGAAGCCAATATGAGAATTTTGTCTTCACTCACTTGCCCTCAGAATTGTTGGCAGGAAAAAGAAATGGTGTTTCTTAAACCTAAATTTTATTATTTGTATTTCTTTTACACAAGAATAGGTTAGTTAGGATGTTAGAGATTGCATTTCTAACTATTGGTAACAACTTCTATACTTACCAGATCCTGTTTATAGGTTCAGAATTAGTCATATAACAGCTTCAAGAGACCACTCTCCATCAATTCTCTCTTATAAATTTTCCTCATTTTCCCCTAGAAAGTAGAATAAGAAAATGATACTCCTCTTGGCAGTGGACAAGTTCAGTGTTAATTATTAGCATAGAATGTCATATTTTGTTAGTCATATCAAAACCATCCATCATATTTTTTAACTTTTCCTACAAATGGCTTTAAATTTTATGTTGTCCAGCAGTGATCAATCTAGACAAGAAGATTTTGAAATAAAACTCTGTCGTTAGTATTATTAACATCTAGCAACCACACAACATTGTGTGCTCTAGTGCTATAATCAGTAAAGACAGCAAGTGGGTTAATAGTCAAAAAACAACCAATCAATGATAACTACAAAACCATCACTATTAACCAAGTAAAAGACCGTACCTGGTTCATAAATCTCTTCCGAAGTTGCTTAGCCAATAGAACAACATCAATCTACAAGACAAAGCAACAACAACAGCAACAATTTTAATGCCAAAACCACCATAATGAGCAACAAATTCATGACAACACAACACAATGAGCACTTTTTCAAATCAACATACATGTTCACTCTTACTCCTCTTTTTAACAAATTCCAAATCAAGAGTTAGCATTGCAAGGTTGAAGTCTTCAGGGGGCACAAATCTTAAGCAACAAGAAGAAAAACAAATCAAATCAATGCAAAAATAATAAAAGGAGGAGATATAAGGTTCGCCCAGTAGTTGGGGAAAGGTAGATATAAGCTCATTCGATGATCAAATAATTTGATTATTCAAAGGATTACAAATCCTGGAATAAATAAAAAATTGAAATGGTAAGATGATTAAAATTCATATAGAATAAGAATTAGAAAGGTTAAGAACCAAAAACAAATCAAGGATACTGCAAGAAAATTACAAAAATTGAAATTACTACTTAAGTAGGGGCAAAAGGGATGACAAGACAATGCATCTGTTTCCCACAATAGGATTGTCTCACACATATCAACTTTCTTTTTTAACCATTTTTGGCTTTTCCAGTAAAATACTACTAAATGAAGAAAAAAAGGGAGGAAAAAGTGCTAGTTAGTGCGCTGCTACTGGGTTTCACATCTTACTAGTATGTTTGAATTGTAAGGATTTCACATCCTTAATTAAAAACACTATTTAATTTAATTTAAAAGATTAAAGTACTAATTTATCGAGATACGTTAAATAAATATATGGACCTTTATTGATGATTTTCTCTAAATTAATTGCTTTTTCATGCATTATAATTTTAATTTTTCAATAATTTTTAATTTAATCTCTTAAAACTTTTTATGATTATAATAACAATAATAAATTTTCACATTTTTATAATAAATAAATCATTATTCTTTTATAATAATTTATTTTATGCATATAATGAATTTATAAATTGCATTCAGATTTCGTAATGACAATTTTAGAGACTAGTTTCTTGATGAATGAAGCTTTGAATTTCCATTAGAATAAATATTCATTTTTAATATTTGGTTGTGTTTTGAATACGATTACCTCAGAGAAGGAGACATGAGACATGAGGGAAATACAAAATATATGGATGAATTGGTAAGGTACCTAACAGTTCACGACCGCGACTTGGATAATTATAATTTTGCAAATGTTGAATCAAATTCAAGACTACTCAGGATTCAGAAGGCAGAAAGAGACATACCCAAGTGTTGTTGGTACCTTCAGGGTATTTAAGGATTAACTTGCAATGATCAATAATATGTGCAGTGAGTCCAAGCCCCCTGTTATCCTGTTTTCATTCCCAACCTCAGATTCTATTTAAAAAAAAAGGTTAAAAAGGAAAAAACTTGGATACAATTCATTAGATATTTTAGGTGTTGTTCTCCAATCAGAATTGAAGTTAGACCTCAATAATCTATGTTGAAATTTAATGCAAACCTTTATTATGCAAATTACTAAGAAATAAGAAATTTTATTGGTATCAATAGTTATTAGTATAGTCATTCAGAATAAATTGGTGATCTTAATGTTTGTTTAAGTTGTAGAGTAATGCTTCTGTGAGTAAAATCAATCAATCAATGGCGTAGACCAATCAGGAAATGACATACAAGTTCTATTTGAAAGGTATTATGGCTACAAAGTTTCAGAGTCCTAAAGATTTATGGTAAGTATGACACTCTCAGCTAAAACAGGTATCACTTTAATGAAAGGATAAATAAGATAACAACAAGTGAGGAAAATGAAAACATGACAGACATGGACCACAGTCACAAACTCAACTCATGGCAAGATAACAATCTTAATTATGAAATGAATCTATGGGATCAAAAATCCCCTTATAATAACAGCTAAGCACACCATATAATAACATGTCGTTACTCTCAAACCCCTAATCCAATTCAGACCACAAAATGAATGCTAAACAAAATTTCTCTGTGACTACACATAAATCCTAGCAACATGTATTATTTACCATCTGTAGATCATGACTCCCAGATGTACTCTCAACTAGATGGGGTCGTGCACGGACATCATAGATAACCAGCCTCTCAAACCATGAAATTATGAAGTGAGTTCCTTCAGGATAGACCTGCACATTAAGCAACATATCAATTTTACTGCCAATACCAGAACAAAACTTAAACAATGGCCAAACACACACTTATAAGTGATAACAAATCAACTGAGAAGGTAAATAGCTCGTCTAAAAAACATCAATCATAAGTGACACCTAGTAGCAGTCATTAAGCACTGCAATGCATAAAATAGCAAAACATTTTCAATTTTTTTTTCATATAATAACCTTGTCTTTGACACCAACTAGACGGTTGAAAACAATGGCTCGATGACCTCCTTCAACATTGTATAGATTGTTTTCAGGCTAATTAGCACTTCTGCTTTTAAAAAGAATCTGCAGTCAGACTGATATAATTAAAAGAGATTTATTACAAATAATAAATAATTTGTGCACTAAATAGTGTATAGGATTTTTATATCGTAGTCATTCAATCATAAGGTCGACATATATATAATAAAAATTGGTAACTTTCATATAACAAACAATTACTTAAAGGTCGACATATATGGAGTTTTGGACAAAAAAAAGAAGAATATTTAGACTTGGTATGGTACAATAACTTTTTCTCAATTGACTAATGTTACACAGTCTTGCAATCAATAATATTTTTAATTTTTAAATAAAAATGAATTATATATTTAACATTATAAAAAATATCAAGGGATTTATATTTTTAATAATTAAAAATCATAAGAAAATTATTTCCACCAACTAGTGTAACGACCTAAAATTATTTTAGATATTATATTTTTATTTGGGTTAAATCTTTAAGAATCGTTAGATAATTACTATTTTATTTTTACTGAATAGATCCTAGTATAAAATGTATAAATTATAGAAGTTATATAGATCCTAGTATAAAATGTATAAATTATAGAAGTTACAGAAGTTGTTAAACTGATATATATTTAAGTAGTCACAGTCCATTTTTACGTAGATCATTTCTTTTGGGTTACTTCACGTTTAATACACCATAGACCTTAGCTACTAGAAAACACCTTAGTCACACTAGTTAGGATTATTATTTATGTACAAAACCTACAACCCATGTCTTCATTTCAGAAGTTCTCTCCAATACTATCTTCTTCACTGACCAAGTTAATTGGTTCCATGGTTGAGTTTGGATAGGCAAGAGCGAAATGTAGGAATGGGTCATTAGGATTAAATAGTCCGTTAAGTATAGAAACTGGAAAATGAGTGCCAAAATAAATATATGCAGATATAACTGGGTGCATGGTTACGACATAACAGTTCCTCTCCTCATCGATGTACCACCCCAGATCTAGCGCATCAAGGAATATGATGATTGAGACCATCTAGAAATAAAACATGAAACAAATCTAGTGAGAAATAAAATTTCTCAGTAGGCAAAACTAAACCACCAAACACGTTAGTAAATCATATAAAATAATTATGCAAGCTTTATGAATGCATGAAATGAATTTTCCCAGGGTGCACAGGGCCTCTACATATCGTACTGTATATACCTACACCTCGTACTAGATGTAGACACTGCGATCGTCTTATGCAAACATGCATGATTTATTCCATGTATTTGCACCTGGTCACTACATATCGTACTATATGTAGTCTCAGATTATGTCTCACAAATCTCGTACTGGACTTGGAAACATAAATCAACATATCATTAATCAAGATCCATTAATAATAAAATCCACAAGCAAAATACATACCACCTTATGGAAAAATGTTATCATAACATCATACATACCACAAGTATGGTTAAACCACCATACCTTACTCAAGCAAAATCATACCAACTTAGGCATGAAAATTGATTATCCTCAAGCTATAGACAAATCATGTTAGTATTCTAACTAATAAACCACAATATATCTTTCAAATAATTTCTAATTCCTTTAAACCTTCACAAGAAAATATCATAACCTAGCATGCATCTTAATCTCTTTTCACTTAATGATAGAGGGCTATCTGGAGTGGTGGGAAAAAAAACCGGGATGGTGTAGACGAGATGTTTGTAGCCGGGATGGTTGTAGCCTGGATGGCCGGGTTTGTTGTAGCCTGGATGGCCGGGATGGTTGTAGCCTAACTTTGATATTTCCGCAAATAGGGAAGTCATCACTTACTACTTCTTCCTCAAATTTAATCATTCAAGCATTTGAACCATTTATCTACATACCATTCAACCTCTACTTCTAAAAATCATCAAATGTGATTCTCAATATCACTAATATTTCAATCTATAAATCATCACCTATTCTATAGTTAAAATCAACGTTTCACATCATAAATAACCTTCAAATAACATGAATTTCCAACCTAATTAATAATCATAAATCTTACCCAATTAAGCATATAAGTTAATCCAAACAAATGCTTAACTAGAGATTGAAGCCTAACCTACCTCAAGTGAGCTTGATTCTTGAAAAAAAATGAAGTAAAGGCTGTCTTCCTTGGGAAAATACTCTAAGAAATGAGGTCTTGAAAAAGAAAATGGCTGATAGGTGAGGTGGTATAAGGATGGCATGGTTAAAACAAGTAAAGGAGGTAGAAAATAGTAAGGTTGGTGCAGGAGCAAGTGGTAGTATGATAGTTTTTGGAGCTGAAATTTACGTGCATAAATTTTTTAATGCCAAGGCTATTTATACTACTTTAATTGGTTCAGTTTGAAGGATTTTAGTTGGGTTAATACTGATTTTACAAGTTAATTTAGTTAGGTTTTAACTAGGTAATCATTTCATTAGAAGATATTTAACCTTGAGCCTTATCTTGACTTTGACTCTTTTAATCAAGATTCTTCTAATTATTGACTTGGGGCAGCTGGCTTATCTACGTGGAAATGGCTGAACAAGGAAAGGAAATGTTTGGTTCAAATTGTTCCACATGCACACAAAAGGCTCAATTTAATCTTTTTACTTCGGCCAAATTTTTTTTTTTACAGCAGCCTGTATTGTCAATCTTTGCCTTTTGCTTATAGTTAAAGTGCATTCTTTGTCTTATGGATGGATTTTATGCACGTGGATAGATCTTGGACTGAGGCAACCTCTGATTTATCACCCTTTTAGGGCTTAGATTTTATCCCTTGGGCCAAAATTCAAGAGTTACAAGTTGTGCCCAATCCAAGGGTCAAAAAGGCTAAAATCACTTAACCAGATAGGTTTGTTCATTGTTTATTCTGTACCAATCTACTAGCCCATAAATTCTCATATTTTAGTATGTTAAACTAGACTTCCTAAGATTTCTAACAAGGTATCACATACATTATTTGGATTTATAAAACTCAAGATATAGCATTTTTAATCTAGTCTTCCAAAACTGCTAGCAAGCTAAGCCATTCCACACTGTCATCTCTTAATGTTTTAATTACTGCAAGCAGTACACAAACTATATTTATCTGAATTTTTTTATATGTTATATTAGACATTTAGATCTTTAATTCCATATATCATACTCCTAACTTGGATAAGAATTGAGAGAGAAATAAATTTCTCAATTCGAGTGGCGGAAATGGACGTTTTGGGCAGCTTATGTTCAAATAGATTCTATACTATTGTTTTTGTATCCAACCATCATCACACTTCCATAAGTCAATCATAATTATAAACTCAAGATATAATTTTGAGGATGTTACAACCAGCATGTGTGTGGCAGTTAAAATAAATAAGATGGATGGTAGTTCCACTATTATAAAATAAAATTACTATTTAGAAACATGAAATTTTGAATACTGTATATTTTTTTATGATAGTGTTCAAAAAAATAAAAATGGGAAAAGATTGGTAAAGTATACCCAAGAGCAGTGGGAGAGATCAACCTGATGTTGATCTTTGTGCATAGTATTCAGAAATTGTTTCCTGTGGAATCCAGTTCAACGCTCTACATCTTGTCATCGGAGCCAAAACATAATATATGCTATGAACTAAAGACAGAAATCCACATACCAATAAATTTCAAATAGTAGTAAAAACAGAAAGAAAAAATAGAGTACCAGATTTTTGTATAATTTTCTGGTACAACAATATCTCCACCAAGTCCTTTTAATTCTTCAATGATATCAAAAGTTCTTGGTTTGTCACCAAGCTGGCCTTGATTAATTTGTCATCTCAATTATTATTAATGTAACTCAGTGCTCTACCTAATGTTCTATATTAATAAAATAACAATACACATATCATCAATCTATCTTAAAGTAAAATAACAAGTTGTCATTGATTTAAGGGAAATAAGAAAACCAAAGAACCTATACATGATATGATTTAAGGGAACCAAAGCAAGGTTTTTGACAAACCTTCTTCCACCAACAATATCTGAAACAAATAAATAAAAACCATTTGAATCGATTACGATTTCCATGAAACTTTTTCTTTTTAGTTTATTTTCTCGGAACCCAGCTAGTACATAATTGTTTTACAAACAAAATATCTCCATCCATGATCGTAGCACACCAATTTGGGTAGGTTTCAATCCAACATTTTCTACTACAACAAACACAAGAAAATTATATGCCATTACGAAGAATCCCCAAAGAAAAAAATCTCACACCAAAATTGAAGCAAAGAAATTAAAACAATATGGGATATAGAGGAAAAATAAGAAAGAAAACAGAGATACAAAAAAGGACCACAAAATTGTCTCATTGATAATGACTATACAAATATATAGCCAAGCTGAAAACCGTAAAGGATAAGAATGGAGACTACTAGCTAAAAAAAGAAAATGCACAAAAGAAGTCAGTCATGCAACAACTATACTAATTAATAAGGACAAGAAAGAGGTAAAAACAGAATAGCAAGGACAAAATTATTTGGGAGCATCTTGATGAATGGTGACTTGGACGTTTGTGCCTTCAACATTAGTGGTATGAGAAGATTGAATATGTAAAAAACCCCTGCAAGCTGTCATTAAACCAATTTGTAATTGACTTTTCATGTAGAAATAAATTTCCCTATAGATATTGGCAAGAAAAAATGACAGGTAAGTGGAACTATCTATTCTCATTTCTAATTGCAGTCATAAAAGCTAAAACAACTTCTGTGAATAACATGTGGATAAAACAAACAATATCAATTCCATCTTTCAATTCCACTTGGATAAAGCACTCAGCAAAACACACGCTTAGTTAAAACAAATAAACGAGTTTGAAATTGAGATTGAGATTCCATTACAAACATGCAACATCCTATTCTTCTCCAACTTCATTCGTTGCGCCTCTATCGTGTTCACTTTGTCCTCAATTTTCGAGACAGAGTTCAATCTTGCATCCCTGAGATCGAAAACACCACAATTAGGTTTTCTCTTAATTAAGCAAAGGAAAAGTTAAGAGACTAACCTATAGGCACAAAAATTGAGAAGAGCGTTGGTTTGATGAGGATCCGGAGTGAGGAGATCGACAAAGGTGAATTCCATTGATGTTGTTGTAGATTTTGACAGCGTGAACGGATTCGAAGTGGAAATCAGGGTTTGACAACTAATTTGAAAATAATAATAGACTTTCAATGTAATAAATATTTTTTTTTTGCTTTTATATAATATATTGATTATCTTTTAACGAGAAAAAAATTGTTTTTGTTTCCTTGGTAACTTTTAGATATATCTTTTATTCAGTAACTAATGTGTATAAAGTTAATTATTATTGGTATATATATTTTTAAAAATGATTAAAATATTCTTAAAATTTTATTAATAAAGTATGTAATTTGGATCATGCGCTATACTAAATTGTTTGATGATGATGAAACTTATTATACAATTGGATAACATTTGGTGATGTATAATTATTTTAGTTTTACCTACAACCAAATAATTGTAAGTACAAGATTTTTAAAGTTATACATACACCAATCGAATGTAGGTACAAATTTTATGAAATTTCATCTACATCATGTAGTTGTAGGTGTATATTTTATAAAAAATTTCCTACACTAGATTTTTGTAGGTAATAATCCTTTTGAGTTTTATTTACACTAATTGACGGTAGGCACAAATTATATGGAGTTTTACCTACACAAAATAGTTGTAAGTAGAAGTCTCTTTTTAGTTTAATGAATTTCCTTACACCAAATAATGGTAGGTACAAGTCATTGAATTTTACCTACATTAATCAATTGAAGGTAGAAGTATTTTGAGTTTTACCTACACTAATTCATGTAGGTAGGCAAAAGGCATAGGCATAAGTCATTTTTCTTGTAGTGGATCAAATTGAACTTCGAAAATAAATTAGAAAACCAAAATAGTAATTTAGCATATGTTTTTATAAAACTATTGAAATTCAATTTAAAAATTATAGATAAATGATTAAAAATATTAAATATAAATATAAAACTAAAAGAACAATAATTTGAAATAAATAAGAGGAAATTATTTAATTAATTCAATAATATGTTAGTGCATTTAAATGAAAATACTAGGCATATGAAAGAGAGAATGAGTGGGGCCTTGTACTCTGCTAGGGTTACGGAGGGATTATAAAAATAAAAAAAAATATGTTTTGAAATGTAGCAAGAATATGGAAAACTATAAAGGTGGGGGTGGTGATAATTGTTTCTTACACTTTGTTTTATGAACAATTATCCTAGTTTTGATATAACTTTTTGTTAATATTTTTTTCTTCTAAATAATTATATAAAACCATTTTAGAAAATAAAATGATAATATGTAATAATTTTTTGATAAATTTTGATGTTGCAAGGGTATAATATGAGCTTAAAGGGATGATGAGCTATAGAATTGATCTTGCCACATGGAGTTGAACTTTTGCCATAATGAAAGAGAACCAGTGATCAATTGGAAAATTTAAAGATTCACCATATCAATGTTGCTCATCATTACCAATGAATCTAAAGGCCAAAGACCTTGAGTTTGTTAGACTCAGGGGGAGCTAAAAAGGATCAAGAAGCTAAGGTTTTTAGACTATAAAATGTTTAGGTTTTTACATGCCAATTCAATTGAATGACATATGTAAATTGTGTATGTTTAAGATGAGTCATCCCATGATCCATTGCATAAAACTCATTCATGTTTGCATTCATGTTTTCATAAAAAGCTTTTCTGAAACACAAGGTTTTCATGAATGCATAAAAAGGCAAGTGTTCAATGTTTCAAGTTTTGGAAAAATATTTTCTCACTGGTTTAATCGATTAACAGTCAGTGATAATCCATAACTTGAGAACTAAGAACATTTTAATCGATTATGAGTTTGTGGTAATCGATTACACACTTCATAATCACATAATGGACTTCCTGTGATAATTGATTACAACATAGTGGTAATCGATTACTTGGCAACAATTTTGAATAAGACTTCCTGTGATAATCGATTACATTGCGATTTAATCGATTACATTGTTCATAAGTCTTTTCCAGAAAGCTCAAGAACACTTTAATCAATTATATAAGTGATTTAATCGATTACTGACAGTTAAAATAGTTTTCTATAAATAGATGTTAATTATTTTAACAAAAATACAACAACGAAATATCAACGAATTTCATAACCTTTCTGAAGAGAGAAAAGATACTTTGAGTTATTATATGTTAGACCCTTAAATCCGCAAGCTTCAAGATTTCTTGAGAGGATTTCTTTTTGGGAAACATTCTAAAGAAGAACTTGGAGAGAATGTTCTGAGATTTGTCTTTCAACCTTGATTCAAGTTTGGTAATCATTTGCATTCATCAGTAGTGCATCAGGTTGTTTCTCTTCATACTGCTTTGGTTTAATTCTTTTTAGAATTTGTGCTTTGTGTAACTAAAGCTTGTCTAGAATAGGTGTTTCTAGAGGGAAGAGTAGAGAAAGGTGTTATTTATGTCTTGATCATAGAGAGTCTAAGGGAGTTACATTTCTTGTTCTTAATCTAGGTATGATTGAGAGTGATTGTATAAGCTTGTAAGAAACAATTTGCTATTAATGGAATTTCTGACTAGTTGGTTATGAGAACTGGATGTAACTTCTCTAGGTTCAGAAGTGAACCAGTATAATCTTGGTGTTGACTACTTCTTTACTTTTCTTGTAGTTATTAATTGTCATTCGTTGGTATAACTTTTCATAATCAATTGAAATATTTTGTTGTCATTGCATTCTTTAAAGATTGGAGTTTTGTAACATCCTCAACTTTTTATCTTGAGCTTATAGTCATGTTTAAATTAATTATGGATATGTGATGATATTTTGATACAAGAAGAATATGATAGAATTTATTTTAACACAAGCTGTTCAAAACTGTCCACATTCAAAAACAACTATTGGCACCCATTTTTAAAAATTAATATCTCTCTCCTTTCTTACTCAAATTAGGCTTATGATATATGGAATTAAAGATATAGATGTTAGCTATAACATATAAAAAATTTAGAAAAAATTGGATTGTTCAATGCTTGAAATCTTTAAAATACTAAGAGATGTTACTGTCCTAATTTGAACCCGCGGGCAACTTTGGAGTTTAGTTTTTAAAATACCATATCTAGAGTTTTAGAACTCCAAATCAGGCATGTGATACCTTGTTAGAAACCTTAGTAAGTCTATTTGAACATACTAAAATATGAGAATTTATGGACTGGTAGATTCGTACAAAATATAAAAAGAACGAACCATATATGGTAAAATTTTTCTAGCTATTTGAAAGAAAAATCTGGTCTTGGCAATGTGTAGCTCCTAGAAATTTGGCACAAAGGATTCAGCCAATCTTGGACCAATCGAAAGTTGATTCATGAATACTCCCAAAACTTCACGTGCTGCAGCCAAATGAAAATACATGGGTATGTGAATTAATAGAAAGAGAAGTGTAAACAAGGGTCAATGAGAAGTCAATAAAGTGAATAAGACAAAATTGAAAACAAGATTCTTGAGAGCAAGGAATGATTTTAGCCAAGCACTTATGAACCAATCAAAATTGGTCACTTGTAGACACTTTCCACATGCATGCATGATCATTAATGAAAGGAATCTTTAATTAAACCTTAAAATATTGGTGCAGCCATGATATTTGTATGTTGCTATGAATTTTGTGAAGACAAAATAGGAAAAACTGAATGATGGCTGTGTGTGTGTAGTTGTAGGAATTTAGCAAAGAACATCAAGATTTTCAGCCATGCTCCACGTGCAATTGGGTCAAAGAATGAAGGAATATTGCAAAGCTTGACTAAAGAAAAATCTAGTGCCTAAGATAAGATCTTAGGATAATATCTCTTAAGGTAATGATTAGCTAGTTGCATTTTAACAAAACTAACTACTAACCAAGATTTAAATCTAATAAAACCCTTTCCATCCTAATAAATAGATTGGAGTGTCACAAAATTTTTGCACATAAACTTCTACCTCAAAGTTTCCTTCTACAACACACTTGATTTCCTGCTTACATTTCTCACTTATTCATAATTGTAGCTTCCCTCCTAGTGTCCTAAATTTCTATTATCTTCTTTTAAAGACTTTCTTCCTTGAAGATTTCCAAGAAGGGAAGCCACCTACTCAGTCATTTGCAAATCAAATTCACTTGAGGTAGGCTAGGCTTCAATTTTTAATTAAGAGTTTATTTGGACTAACCTATATGTATAATGATGCAGATTTATGGTTGATCATTTAGGCTGAATTTTCAGATCATTGAAGGTTATTTTATGATGTGGTTATGTTGATTTAAGAATAGGATACGTTGATGATTGAAATGCTGAAATATTAGTAATGTTTAGACTTGATTTTGATTATCCTTTGAATTGATTTTTGATGGTATTGGGACTTTTAGCTTATATATATGTGTTGGGACTGTTTTAGATTAATTTTAAGAAGTAGAGGTTGAATGGTATTTGGGCAAATGGTTTAATTACTTAAGTGGTTTAGTTTTGAGGATTAAGTATTAGGGTGGTAAATTGACAAGAGAATAAGGGCTAGACTAAGTTCTAATATTTTCTTATGAAGGTCTAAAGAAATTAGAAATTATTGGAAAGATATATTATGATTTACTAGCTAGATTACTAACATGTTGTCTTTAGCTTGAGGATATTATGTTGTCATGCACAAATTGGCATGATTTTGATTGATTGATGTATGGTGGTTGAGCCTTACATGTGGTATATTGTGATGAAAAATTTTCCATGAGGTTGTATGTATTTGCTCATGGATGGTATTATTGATGAGAATGATGGATTTGATGTGATGATATATATATTGATTCATGTTTTCGAGTCCAGTACAAGATTTGCGAAACAGGATCCAATACTACATACAGTACGAGATGTAGAGACCAGGTGCAAAAACATGGAATTAATCATGCATTGTTTGCGTAAGATGGTCGTAGCTAGACATCCAGTACAAGATGTACCTACATATAGTATAATATGTAGAGGCCATATGCACCTTGGACTTTCATGCATACATATTGTGTGAATGGTTATTAATTGATGTTATTGGAATTATTTGATAAATTACTAACGTACTAACGTATTTGGTGTTTAGTCTTGCCTAATGAGAAATTTTATTTCTCACTAAATTTGTTTCATTTTTTTTTATATAGATGACCTCAGTGATAATCTATCTTGACGCATTAGATTGGGGATAGTAACATGCTGAAGATAGGAATTGTTATGTTCTTACAATGCATCCAGTGATCCGTATGTATGTGTATTTTGGCACACACTTTTCGGTGTCTATATTAAATAATATGTTCAACCCTAATGATCCTTTTATGAATTTTCCTCATGGATACCATGATCCTCCTCTGGAGCCCATATATATTTCCTCTAGCCATAGTCTACCTGTTGTACCTAACCTTGGAGGAAATATGAATTTTAATGGCGAAGCTTATGCAGAAGAAAGCGTAGGCTGAAATTTCTAAGATAAGAAAGTAGTCACGTGGACCTATGTAAAATAAATATGGATCATATCTAATGTGGCTAGCATGGTTCTTAGGAATTCTAGGTTCTAGTGTGATATATTGTGGTGATGTAAGAAGAATTTGGTGACTTGTAGTAATGAATTATGTAACAATTATAGTAGTATGCATAATAAATTAGTTCACTAGTTATATAATTAATACGTATTTTAAAAATATTTATTAATTTACATTCATAATAATAACAATAAACAATAACAAAATTATCTAGGAATATATTAGGTCGTTACAATTTTGATTGATTAAAAGTGTTCAGTGGTTATTTTGTGATACGATCCTTTTTAACTCTGATTGCTTAAGAAATTTGTAATTGACCAAGAACAATCAATTCACCCCCTTCTTGGTTCTTATGTGTTATTCATACTATTTTCAATTGGTATCAAGAGAAAGTTCTTGTGTGTTACTCAAGATCACTACTTTCTTTTAAAGAAAATGAATACCACACAAATTACCTTTAAGGGAGAACACTTCAATTTTTGGAAAAATAGAATGCAGATTTTCATTCAATCAAATGACCCCGATGCATGGAATGTCCTTTAATACCTACCAAAAGTGTTGATAATGAAAAGATTTTCAAAGAATGGGATGAAATGACTGACATAGAAAAGAGGGTAGTTTAATATAATTTTAAAGCAAAAAAACATGATAACCTCTGCCTTATCCTCTGATGAGTTTTTCAGAACATTTAGGTGCAAGAGTGCAAAGGAGATGTGGGCAATGCTGTAGATCACTCATGAAGGAACTAATGAAGTGAGAAGATCAAGAAAACATGCATTGATCCATGAGTATGAAATGTTCAAGATGAACACAGCAGAAAACATCTCTCAACTCTAAATCAGATTCACACACATCGTCAATCATCTACTTGGTCTTGGAAAAATATTTGATGTAGAAGAACTCAATATCAAGATTTTGAAATGCTTAACAAGACCTTGGAAACCAAAAGTGACAGCAATCAAAGAATCTAAAGATCTGTCAAAGATGTCTATGACTGCACTTTTTGGTAAGTTACTTAAGTATGAATTAGAAATGTCTCAACTAATCAATGCGGAAGATGTAGACAAGAAATAGAAAAGCATTGCCTTGAAAGCTGCATCCTCAAAAGTTGAGAAGGATGATGATTCAAGTGAAGATGAAAGTGATGAAAATCTGAACCTAATTGTCAAAAGATTTGGCAAGTTCATGCATAAAAACAAGAACAGAAAGTTCAAAAGTTCAACAAAAGGAATGACAACAACAATAACAACAACTTCAATTGCTTTGAGTGTGGAAAGTAAGGCCACATCAAATATGAATGCACAATCTTCTTAAAGAAGCAATAAGGAGAAAAGAAAAGAAAGAAAGAAGGGAAACCCAAAAGAGCCTACATAGCTTGGGAAGAAAATGCATCAACAACTTCTGAATCTTCTAGTGAGAATGAAGAAGCCAATGTTTGTCTAACATCAATAATTGATGAAGAAGACTCAAGTGCTGAATCAAAAGTAAATCCTGAATTTGATCAATTAGTTGAGGCTTTTAATGAAATGCATGAGGAGGCTCAAAAACTAGCTATCTCCAATAATAAGCTCAAAGGTAACCTTAGATGGCATACCACTAAACGAGCTTCAATGCATGCTGAACTTTGCAACTTGAAAGAAGAAAATGAAAAACTTGTTTCAAGCTACAAAGCATATGGTTGTGTGTGTGCATCCTTTTCTTCAAATGTAGATAAAAACAAAGTTTTACAAAAGGAATTTGATGATTTCAAAAAGAGCCATCTTGAAAAATGCATGACTTTACAAACAAAAAACTCCTACTTGGTATATCTCTTGAAAAAGCTCTATTGAGGGAAATGTAGTTTAAACCAAATGTTAAGTGTGCAAAAGTATGCTAGTGATAAATCTAGATTGGGTTACAACTATCAATCAAAACCTTTTCAAAACACCAAGTTTGTACCTCCAAAACAGATGAATCGAAAAAGGATTTAAAAAATAAAGCATACTAAAATGACTCATTTTGAAAGAGGATCAAAATTTGTAACATGTCATTACTGCATGAAGAAAGGTCACAGATCACACAAGTGTTATGCTAGCAGGTTCTGTGTGTCTAATGGAGAATGCATATGGGTTCCTAAGAAAAAGAGAAAAATTGCTAACCCTTATGGACCCAACCTTAATTGGGTACCTTTCTTTGCAACTTGATTTGATTGTTGCAGGTGTGTCTAAGAGCTAAAGCTTCACTATGGTACTTGGATAATGGATGCTCTAGGCACATGATAGGTGATAAATCCATGCTCACAAATATGATATTAAAGGAAGGAGGATTTGTCACCTATGGACACAATAACAAAGGAAAAATAATTGGAAAAGGCAATATTGGTATAATAACCCAAGTTTTGTAAAAAAAAAAAAAAAAAAAAAAAATTATTGCCTGTGAATAGTACCGCACGATTAGCGTGGATACGGCGCCGTTAGCGTGGGAGACGCGCTTGATTGGCCCGATTAGCGTGGATTATGGCGCGATTAGCGCCAGAATGGCCCTGGAAGCCATTTCTTGCGGCTTGATGGCGTGAATAGCGTCAGTTTGGCGCGATTAGCGCCACAGACGCGCCCAGTTGGCGCTGATAGCGCCGTAGTGGCGCGATTAGCGCCATAAATGCTCAGGAAGCTTTTTGTTGCGCTAATTTGACGCGAATAGTGCCATAGGTGGCGCGGCTAGCGTGGGGACGCGGACTGGGGGCCTATAAAAGGCCATTTTTGCGAAATTTTGGGCCAAAAACTGTTTCTTCTTCTTCCCTAAGCTATTTTCCTCCATTGTTGAACTTGGAGAGCTCCATAACCGCTTATCCCTTGATCTAAACACCTTCTACCCAACTAGGAAAGTGATTAGAACCTCGAGATGAACTAGATGCTAGCTTCAATCTCTCGAAAAGATAACCAATCGGAGAAATCCCGGTCTCTAGGGAATATCCACAGAGCTTGGATTTTGAGAAGAAAGGAGTCTTTTCAGAGGTGTTCAAGCTTGGAAAAGCTATCCTCTGACCTTCCTCAACTGTCTAGAGGTAAGAAACTCGATCTTTAACCGATTGAATTGTGGAAATGATTTTGGATGAGATTGATAAACTTTTGGATAAATGAATGAGTTAGGGTCGAAACTAGGCTTGGATTCTTTAGAGATATATGCTCAGGAGGCTGTTTAGATGGATGTTAAGCCTTGAATCTTGAGTATTGATAAAGTTTAGTTTTGACTCTGACCTCTATATGAGTAGGGAGAATGTTGATATAGTGATAGGTTTGAGCCTAGGTACCTTTACAAAAGATGTTCAGGAGGCTAAATAAACGGTGAATATGGGTTGAAATAGCCTTTCTGATGAACTTGACCAGTATGGGTATTTACCTTGGCTTGTTGAAAGATTAAGCAAATATATGCTTTGAATTAGCTTATACAGAGTCTTAGAGGGACTCTAGTACGTTGGTTAGGCTGAGACAGATCCTGTTGAGGATCTATGAGTCGCCTATAAGGTGATGAGTTATGATAACCTTAAGATAGGAACAGAGAGGTTTAATGAAAGGGATTAGCCTTGTTTTATCATTCTAACGGTTGAGGACCGTTATTGATGTTTACATGCTCTTGTGTAGGGCGTGATTCTGACATCACTGGTGGTGGTGACCACGGATCCGGGAGAGCCGGTACAGTGCTGAGAGCAGGTAAGCTCTTTGTTCTTGGGAGTGTTTCCCCTTGATTGTGTTCCACCATACTCCAGAGGGAGTGATGGTTATTGTATGAATTGATGCATGTATATTGAAATTGTGTGTTATTATTCTGATTAGAATCATGTACTTGACACATGGATTGAGACTATGTGTGTTAATTGATGAGAATTCTCTGGCCAGTAGAATAGAATAACATGTATGCATATGTTTGTGTAAGTCCTGATGAGAAATGTGCCCATATAAATGGATGTAGCTTCCTCAGGCAAATAATGGGAAGTCCTGATGAGAAATGTGCCCATATAAATGGATGTAGCTTCCTCAGGCAAATGATAGGAAGTCCTGATGTGAAATATGCCTACTTAGGTGGATGTAGCTTCCTCAGGCATTGCTAAATGATATAGATACAGATGTGCCATGTACATATGATGTGTTTTAGTAGTCTGATGGCTAAATGATAATGATATATGTTGTAAAAAGGGTACTGATGAACCCTTGAGACATATGTATAAGTGTTGTTATGGCTTGAGAACTGTGATGGCTAGTTGTAATGCCAATTTTGATATTATATGCATTGAAGTGAACCAGGGGGAGGAAAGACCTCCAAGGACCCTGAGTTTACTGAGATTTTATCTCACCCCGTGTGTGGGGATTATATTTGCAGGTGAGACGCAGGGAGAAGCTGAGAGATCCCAGGGCAAGAGGCCTATGCAGGGATAGTTTGTACATACACCCTAGGCATAGTTGATGAGAGCATGTTGGCTCCATTCTTTTGTTATTTATGCCTATTGTTTTGTGGTTTTGTACCCTGAGGGGATTATATGTACATTTATGAACAGAGGATGTATATTTTGATACTTCACCATGTATAATGTACAACTGATGTTATAATGACGTCATATTTGTTTTGCTTCCAAATCAAACTGTTTAAATTGAAAATGTGCTGCGTAAATAGATATAATGGAATGTTAACAAACCGGACGCGTACGGGGCGTTACAATTGGTGAAAACTTCATAACCAAAATCAGAAATGTGCTTTACGTTGAAGGTCTAAAGCATAATCTTCTGAGCATAAGCCAACATTGTGACAAAGGATTAAAGGTATCCTTTTCAAATAATTGTTGCTGATATGTGATGGCAAAACTGGTGAGGTAATACATGTTGGAAAAAGAAAAGGAAATATTTACTTGCTTGCAATAGAACATGCATTCATTCATAACATAAACTACTTAGTAAGTAAAATTGATGAATAATGGCTTTGGCATAGAAGAGCAAGTCACATCAAAATGCATCATATGAACAAGCTCATAAGGAATGACTTAGTAATTGGATTGCCTAAACTTAAGTTTGAAAAGGACAAATTTTGTGATGCTTGTCAAAAGGGGAAATGAACAAAAATCTCTTTTCAAAACAAAAACATTGTTTCCACCTTAAGACCTTTTGAGTTGCTTCATATGGATTTGTTTGGCCCTTCAAGAACTATGAGTTTAGCTGGCAATTATTATGGACTTGTCATTATTGATGATTACTCAAGATTTACATGGACTTTATTCTTGAAATCCAAGAGTGATGCTTTTAGTGCTTTCAGAAAATTAGCCAAGCTTTTACAAAATGAAAAGGACTACAAGATAGTTTCAATAAGAAGTGATCATGGTGGTGAATTCCAAAATGAACATTTGAAAATTTTTGTGAATAACATGGAATAAACCACGATTTTTCAGCTCCAAGAACACCTCAACAGAATGATGTTGTGGAGAGGAAAAATAGATCACTTGAAGAAGGTGCAAGAACTCTTCTTAATTAAACTAATTTGCCAAAACATGTTTGGGCTGATGCAGTGAACATTGTCTGCTATACCTTAAATAGATTGCTCATAAGGCCTATCTTAAAGAAAACTCCTTATGAACTTTATAAAGGAAGAAAATCAAACATTTCACACCTTAGAATGTTTGCTATGAATGTTTTGTTTTAAACAATGGAAAGGAATTTCTAGGAAAATTTGATGCAAAAGCTGATGAAGCAATCTCCTTTGGATATTAAATGCAAAGTAAAGTTTATAGAGTTTTCAACAAAAGAATCTTATGCATGGAAGGATTTGTACATGTAATATGTGATGAAACTAACTCCTCAAAAGAGGAAAATAGTTGTGAAAATGATGCAGGACAATTGGAAGAAAATTGTTAGACTTTTGGCATGCGTACCAATTGTCGTTGCAGGTTACAAAATTTATAAAAGATCATTTCCACAGGGACTTGAGTTACTCAGTTAATCCAAATAAAATTTAACAGTTCAATAGTTATGTTCAATAAGTGTAAACATAATTTCATGAGTTTACGGAAATAACAGAAAATTATGAAAACTAGTGAAATTGAATTTAATTAATTTATGAAAATGTAGGATTGGGTTTCATCGTTTGTAACGCCCCGTATGCATCCGGTTCATTAACATTGATTTATGGTCATTAAGCACGACAATTATCACAGATAATCAATTCGGAAGCGATAAACAAAATGACATCATCAAACGTCATTAACAACACCCATTGTACATCATATATGGTGAATTCTCATAATATACAAAGTATATCTCAAAACTATACAAATCCCTCTCAGGGTACAAAACATTAGGCATGAAACAAAAGTAGAGCCAACATGCTCTCAAACTCTATGCCTAAGGTTCCCTCAGAACCATATCCCTCTACTCGGGCCTTTTGCCTTGGGGTCTATCAGCCACTCCCTGAGTATCACCTGCAAAACATAATCCCCAACAGGGGTGACATAACAATCTCAGTAAACTCAGGGTCCTTGGAGGTCTTTCCTCCCCCTGGTTCACTTCCGTGCATATAATATCAAAATTGGCATTACAACTAGCCATCATAGCTCTCAAGCCATATTACCACATATACATATGTTTCAGGGGTTCATCATCACCCTTTTTATAACATACATCATCATCATTTAGCCATCACGACCCTCAACAGTCCACAACATTTTAAAACACAATCACATGTACATGGTATATATATATATATCATTTATCAATTCCTGAGGAAGCTACATCCACCTATGTGGGCACTTTTCTCATCAGGACTTCCTATCCTTGCCTGAGGAAGCTACATCCATCTATATGGGCACATCTCACATCAGGACTTTCTATGATTTGCCTGAGGAAGCTACATCCATCTATATGGGCACATTTTTCATCAGGACTTTTTCTCATTAGCCTAAGGAAGCTACATCCATCTATATGGGCACATCTCACATCAGGACTCCCTATCATTAGCTTGAGGAAGCTACATCCATCTATATGGGCACATCTCACATCAAGACTCTCTATCATTAGCCTGAGGAAGCTACATCCATCTATATAGGCACATTTCTCATCAGGACTCTCTCAAACACATATATATACCTTCTATTCTATTCTACTGGCCAGAGAAATCTCATCAATCAACACACATAGCCTCAATCCATGTATATCAAGTACATGTTTTCAATCAGAACAGTAACACACAATTTCAATATACATGCATTAACTCATACAATGATCATTACTCTCACTGGAGTATGGTGGAACACAATCAAGGGGAAATACTCCCAAGAACAAAGAGCTTACCTGCGCTCAGCGCTACACCGGCTCTCCCGGCTTCGTGGTCACAACCACCAGCAATGTCTGTATCACGCCCTACACAAGGCATACAAACAATCAATCAATAACGGTTCTCAACCGTTAGAATGAAAGGAAACGCTATTCCTTTCCATTAAAACCTCTCTGTCCTCTATCTTAGGGTTATCAGAGCTAACCACCTTATAGGCGATTCACAGACCCTCAGCAGGATCTATCTCAGCCTAACCAAGGTACTAGAGTCTCTCTAAGACTCTGCATGAGCCAATTCCATGCCCTAACCAGACCATATTTCAATGATTATCAAGTTTATCAAAATGATTACTTCAACGCTCTTTCACCGTTTATATGGTCTCCTGAACATATTTTGTAAAAGAACCTAGGCTCATACATATCATAATACCCTTCATTTAACCCACATTTTTCCTACTCATACATATCTCAGAGTCAAAACTAAACTTCATCAATAGTCATGATTCAAAGCTCAGTATTCATCAAAACAACCTCCTGAGCATACTTTTCTAAAGAATCCAAGCCTAATTCCAACCCTATCACAAATGGGTCACTATTCATCCCAAGAACCATTTCACAAATCAATCGGTAAAACTCGAGTTTCTTACCTCTAAACAGTCGAGGAAGGTTGGAGGATCACTTCTCCAAGCTTTGGCGTCCTTGAATCGCCTTCTTTCCCTTCCAAATTCAGTTTTCTCAAAGTTCCCTAGAGAACGGGATCTCTCTGATTGATGGTTCTCTCGAGAAACTGAAGCTGGATTCTAGCTCATGGAGGAGTTCTAATCAACTTTCTAGTTGGGTAGGAAGTGTTTAGATGAAGAATGGAGTCGATATGAAGCTTTCTACTTCGTTAATGGCGAAATGAGGCTCAAGGAACAAGAAGAACTGATTTTTGGCCTGAATCTCGTGAAAATGGCCTTTTATAGGCCCTTAGCCCGTGTTCCCACGCTAATAGCGTCATCCCCACACTAATCGCGCCAAGAATGCGAAAGAAATGGCTTTATGGAGCATTCTGGCGCACCTCCCACGCTAACAGCGCCAGTTTCCACGCTAATGGCGCCACTCTAAATCCGCCGCTAAATCCATCGCAAAATTCGTCGCTAATTCCATTGCTAACGCTTTTTGTGACGGAATCTAGTAAATTTAAACTTTTCTTTCTTTTTCTTTTATTTATTTAGCCTTGGTTATTATATCATTCATACCCTTAGTATCCAATTAACATTTAACCGATATGAATCATTTTCTAACATTACTGATGTACACATTAATTCATCCCGAATCAATCCCTCGGATTCGAGAATCCTAAGAATATTTACCGAATATCGATCCCTCGCATATGAAGTAAATAACCTAGCATTAAAATCATAATCTCGTGCTATTTGCAATCACAATGTTATGCTCTATTCCTAACAATGTAATGTAAAGAGTAAAAACATTAAGTTCAAATCCTAAGGGCACTTTCCAGTCAAGCTTAGAATCTAATTTTATGAAACTAGTGATCAAGTAGAATCAAGCATTAAGAACAGAATGAAATCACCAGAATGAGTAAAAAAGATTCATACATATATCAAATATTAAAAGATATACAAAAGGGTACGACGATTACATCCAATCCTTTAGAGAAACTAGCTGATCATGGTCTAGATTAAGAGATCAACAAAAGACATGACGAAGGTGGCGATTCCCAGCCAGTTTCTGCAGAGTTTCCACTCCTTTTCTCTCTTTTCTCACCTCTCTTTAAGTCTCTTGGGCTGTTCCTCACTTTTTCTCCATAAAAATCATGTTTTCTTCTTCATTTGCATGGCTATTTATAGGAAAAGATGACCAGCCTAGGCCCACTCTCCCAGGCTAGTGATTTAGCCTTGTTTCACTCACCTGGGCGAGTTAAAACTTAATCCTGAAGAATTCCACTCATCTAGGTGAGTGTTTTCTTCATATTTTGCTCGCCTGGGCGAGTTAATACTTCATATTGAAGAAAGGTCTTTAGCCCAGGCGAGTTCTGGGCTAATTTGCTTGCAGAATTTTCCTATGTTGACCTTTTTGCTTGTCTTGATTGCTTTGGATGCTTCAGATATAATTGAAACCTATAAAAACACCAAAATTGAATGGATGAATCTTCCAAAATGTAAACAACATATTTATATATGCACTAACTATAAAACAACTAGAATTAGAGAAAATTTATAAGCAAGTTCACTGAAATCAAAAGATAATTGTTAGTATTATAATCCTGAAACTAACTAAAATATGACACTTATCAAAAATGTCTCAACCAATGAAACTGATGAGAGGAGAAAGGATGAAAAAAATGAAGAAATTGATCCTTTAACTCCAACTCAAAGGTCAAAAGATTGGAGAACTACAAGAGATTTCTCCCTTGACAACATAATTGGTGAAGTAACTAAGGGAGTATCCACTAGATCTTCTCTCAGGAATTTATGTTGTGATATGGCCTTTGTATCTCAAATTGAACAAAAAAATAATGATCAAGCATTACTTGATGAACACTGGATGCTTGATATGCATGATGAATTAAACTAGTTTAAGAGAAATGAAGTATGAAAATTTGTTCTTAAACCTCCTTCTCATAAGCCAATAGGCACCAAGTGGGTTTTTAGAAACAAACTTGATGAAAGTGGCATCATAGTCAGAAACAAGGCCAAATTGGTTGCAAAAGGTTACAACCAAGAGGAAGGCATTAACTATGAAGAAACCTATGCTCCAGTAGCTAGGTTGGAAGCTATAAGATTATTGCTTGCATTTGCATGTTTGAAGAACTTCAAATTATTTCAAATGGATGTAAAAAGTGCATTTCTAAATGGTTACATAGAGGAGGAAATATATGTTGATCAACCTCCTAGTTTTTGTAGATTTCAAACATCTTAATCATGTCTTCAAACTAAAGAAAGCCCTCTATGGCTTAAAACAAGCACCCAGGTCTTGGTATGAAAGATTGAGTAACTTTCTAATAAGTCAATCTTTCATAAGAGGACAAGTTGATAAAACATTGTTCATCAAGAAATCTGCAAGCGATATATTACTTGTTCAAATATATGTTGATGACATTATCTTTGGTTCAACTAACAACTCTGTGTGCAAGGAGTTCTCATCTTCAATGCAGACTGAATTTGAAATGTCAATGATGGGAGAGTTAACATTCTTCCTTGGAGTTCAAGTGAAACAAATGACAAATGGAATATTTCTCAGTCAAACAAAATATTGTGCAACTCCAATGGCAACCACAACTTATCTTGATTCTGATGAAAAAGGGAAAAGGTTGATGAATCAAGATACAAAGGAATGATTGGATCTTGGTTGTACTTGACCGCAAGTCGCCCAGACATTATGCTGAGTGTGTGCCTATGTACAAGACATCAAGCTAATCCAAAAGAGTTACACCTCACAGCAGTCAAGAGAATCATTAAATACCTGAAATCAACTCCAAAAGTTGGTCTATGGTATCCTAAAGGTGCATCACTAAATTTAATAGGCTATTCAAATTTTTATTTTGTAGGCTACAAATTAGATAGGAAGAGCACAAGTGGAGCATATCATTTATTGGGAAGTTCCTTGATCTCATGGAACTACAAGAAACAATCATGTGCTGCTCTTTCAACAGCTGAGGCAGGGTACTTTGCAGCTGGTAGTTGTTGTGCTCAAAGCCTATGGCTCAAGCAACAACTCCAAGACTTTGGTGTTGAATTGAAAGAAATTCCCCTGCTGTGTGACAACACAAGTGCTATCAATCTATCAAATAATCCAATTATGCACTCAATTAAGTTTATTAACACAAATAATCAATTGGATGATATATTTACAAAACCCCTTGCTAGAGATAGATTTTTTGCTCTAAGAAACACGCTAGGTATTCTCGATGAATCTAGCATTTATTAGCATGTAAATGATGTGTTTAATAACATGAAATCTAACTCACAAGTTCATTATGCATCACATAAAGCAAAATTCGAATCCTGATAAATGTCACTATTCATACTGCATAATTCTCCTTAATAATCGATTACCACATATAGTAATCAATTACCTAAGGCCAAAAATAGGCTTTACTCGCTGACTTAATCGATTACATCCTTGGATTAATTGATTACAATATAGAAGCTCACTGATGTAATTGATTACACCAACGTATTAATCGATTACATGAGGGTTTTGGGCTATTATAGTTTAAAAACTCTCTGGAGTAATCGATTACTTGAAGTTCAGAGGTATACTTTTGCTCTGGAATAATCGATTACAAGGGTTTCGTAATCGATTACTTCAGTCGTTTCTGCAACTCTGCACAGCTTTCAATGAAAAAAATTGAAACCATATCTCTAAATTCAAATTCAAATCTTGGTTCAGTGAATCCAGACTATATTGGAATGCGTGAGAGTTACTATGATTTCAAAATTCAAATTTTAAACAAGGAATGACTCTATAAATTCAGAATCCATGAGCATAATTTCTGACACCAAAAATCTTTTCTACTCCCTAAGCAAAATTTCTGTAGTTTTTGCTTTGTCTCTCATTCTTCATCACTGCTACTAAATTTCTGCCTACCCTTATTTCGAAATTACCATGTCTCAACAACCATCTTCCTCTAAGAAGCAGAAAACCAGCAAAAGAAAAGCAAACTAAAGTTCTAAGGCTGTTGAGAACAGGTTAGATAACTGGTTCTCCACTGAGGTAGAAAGAAACAATTACATGCAGTTCAATGCCACAAAACTGTTAGTATGTAGGTGTCCTAGAGATAATCTGATTTATTAGTTGAACACCTTGTACTATTTATTATTTCATGATTAATAAGAGAAAACTTTATCTTTATCATATTTATGTCTCACCTATATTTATAGTAATATGTGTTTAAAGATAAAGGCCCTAGGAATAGAACAAGTGTACACTCAAGGATCTATGATAGGGATCATGATCATGAGGATTTGAGGACACGACATGTCTATTGCCTAAAGCATGTTCCTAGTCTTGAATCATCAAGAAAGGGCATTGATGATTTCAATAAGACTAGTACGAAATCTTCTACTTGTATAGAGATACAAGGTAGGGACCTCATGGAATGCAGGCATGGTGATGCCTTAGTTGATGTCGTGGGTGGATCTGTTAGGGAACAGATAGCACTGAACTAAACCGCCAAGAGACTCCACAAGGATTCTTTAAAATATCATTGGATTTTTAAAGTCTCTCATCGTTTGGTAGTGCGGATCGTCCTAGACTTGAGGATGCCATCGAATACTGTAACATCCCGGATGTCCTATCCATATTAGTCATTTAAGTTAAACTCATCCCAGCCATCCCGGATGTCCTATCCATGTTAGTCATTTAAGTTAAACTCATCCCGGCCATCTCGGATACCCTATCTATGTTATAGTCACCCGGCCATCCCGGATACAACTATTTGTTATAACCATCCAGGTTAAATTCATCCCGGTCATCCCGGACACAACTACCCAAGTTATAAGCATCCATGTTGATCACACCCCGGCCAACCCGGACACAGCTATATAAGTTACAACCATCCAGATTGTACACACCCTGGCCAACCCGAACACAGCTATATAGGTTATAACCATCCAGATTGTACACACCTCGATCAACCCGGACATAATTATATATTGTTATAAGCATTCATGTTGATCACACCCCGGCTAACCCGAACATAACTATCTATGTTATAACCATCTATGTTAATCACACCCTGGACATTCCGGATACAATTACTTATGACACACCCATTCAGGATAAACTCATCTCGGCAATCCCAGATACAATTACTTGTGATACACCCATCCAGGATAAACTCACCCCGACCATCCCGGATACCATTACTTATGATACACCCATCCAGGATAAACTCACCCCAGCCATCCCGGATACAAATACATGTGATACCTTGTTAGAAAGCTCAGGAAGTCTAGTTTAACATACTAAAAGATGAGAATTTTTGGACAAGTAGATTCATACATAATAAACAATGAGCGAACCTCATCTAGTTAACTGTTTCTAGCTTTTTGGACCTTTTGGATTGGGCACAACTTGTAACTTTTGGATTTTGGTCCAAGGAATCAAATCTTCAAATTTGGAATATTCAGAAGTGGATTTACGTGCAACAACCATAGAATAGGCATAGCTAAGTGAACTAATAAAAAGAAAAGTTTGGTAAACCAAAGTCAATGGTAAGTCAATAGAGATAAGCTTTTTGAACCAACCTTTGTAGGTGGCATTCAACGTGGATAGCAAAGCATTAAATGAAAGAATCTTGCAAATAAAAATCTAGTTTCAACTAAGACATAAGCACCAATCAGATTGTGTTTCATGTCCAAACATTTCCACGTGGCATAAAATCAAATCAAGATAAGGTTTAAGTCATAATATCTTCTAAGGCAATGATTGCCTAGTTAACATCTAACTAAACCAACTTCTAAAATCAATTTTAATCCAGCTAAACCCTTTAAATCTGAACCAATTAAAATAGTATAAATAGCTTGGCTGCCCCAAAAACTTTGGCACGTATGCTAGCTTCTTGCAAAGTCCACATTTGCTACTTGCACCTAGCTTTTTCTTCCTACCTCCTTTGTTTGCTTCAACTGTAACAACTTCTCCCACTTTATCCATCAAATATTTTTCTTTCAAGACTTCACTCTTTAGAGGATTTCTAAGAGGGACAACACCTTAATCCATTCCATTTCAAAAATCAAACTCACTTGAGGTAGGCTAGGTTTCAATCTCTAGTTAAGCATCTGTTGGATTAACTTATATGCTTAATTGGGCAGATTTATGGTTATTATTTAGGTTGGAAATTCATGTTATTTGAAGGTTACTTTTATGATGTGAAAACGTTGATTTTAACGATAGAATAGGTGATGATTTATAGGTTGAACTATTAGTGATGTTTGGAATTATATTTGATGATATTTACAAGTGATTTTGATGATGTTTGGGATGTTTGTTCATATTTTTTTATGGGACTGTTTTAAATTAATTTTTAGAAGTAGAGGTTGAACGGTATGTAGGTAAATGGTTCAAATATTTGAGAGAAATCTTGTTGTTATGATGTTCTTGAAAAGTGTTTTTGTATGATGATGAAATTTGATGTTTTGTGGCATAATTGCATGACATGAGTTATGTAGCTTTGCATGTCATTGTGCATGTTGAAAACAAAAGGAATACCCACAATAACCAAGAGGGGGGGTGAATTGGTTAAAACTTGGTCTTTTAAAATTTTTTTTTTGAAATCAGAGTTAGGATCTTAATCACTTTAAAACCAAGAAAGCTTTTATTCAATCAATTTACTCAGCTCAGAGTCTCAATGGTTCAAAACATAACTTGTTGATTAATGATAAGAATACCAAGAACCAATGAACAAGATAGCCAATAGAGATTAAAGAACAGAGAATCAACACAAGGATTTATACTGATTCACTTCTCAAGAGAAGCTACATCCAGTTTCTTCTAATCAACACTAGATTAGAGTTCCACTATTATAAATTTCAGTTCTTACAAGCTTGATTACATTTACTCTTTATCAACCCTAGATAAAGAAAGGAAATCTAAAACACTATTAGACACCTTTTCAACAAGAACCAGAGAACACTACTCTGTTCTTCCCTAGAGAACACTACTCTAGTGCAAGCCTCAAGAACAAATTTACAACAACTCCAATTAACAAAAAATTACAAAACAAATTTATACTCAAAAAGAATGGAGAGAAACAACCTGATGATCCAATAACAATGAATGCATATGAGTTACCAATCAGGATTGAATGATCAAAAGCAAATCAGAACATGCTCTCCTATTCTTCTTATGAAACTCTTGCCCAAGAAATCATTCAAACACCCATGAAGATTAAAGAGAGGGACAAGAGGTTTGTATACTCAGAAAAACACTTTCAATCTTTGTGAAGGCTTGTATGTAATCAGAAATTCGAATATCACAGGTTACAAAACAAAACAAGCCTCACTTCTATTTATAACAAAACTTTATAACTAACTATAATTGATTAAACGCTCCCAATAATCGATAAAAATGCCGTATGTAATCGATTAAATTGCCATTTTAATCGATTAAAATGTTCATAAGTTTTCTGGGTTTGAATCACGAAGTAAATAATTGATTAATACGACTTGTAATCGATTAAACCAGTAGCACAACATTTCAGAACAGCCTTGTGTAATCGATTACAATAAATGGTAATCGATTAAAGCAGTGCAACAAGCTTTTCTAAGAACCTTGTGTAGTCGATTACAATAAGTGGTAATCGATTAAAGCAGTGAAGCATGACTTTCTTTTAACACTATGTAATCGATTACAATAAATGGTAATCGATTAAATTGTTCTTCAAAGCTTTTTCAGATTTGAAAATGAAGCAAATAATCGATTATCTTACTATGTAATCGATTAAACCAGCGGCATTTACATTTTTCCAAAAACATTGCTTCTTTGGTTCTTTTATCAAAGGTTGCTTCAATTCTTTATGAAAACATTTAGGCACATGAATGATTAGATGCATGCAATGCAAGGATCAACAGATTGACTACTCTACACACTTTATGGATTTACATTCTTCCAAGGCATTCAATGGCATGTGAAAAAGCTCAAAACATTTCTTCAATTCCTAATCTTCAAGCTTCAAGATGCTCCCCCTATTTCCAACACATGTCATGTGCATTAAGAAAGATAAAAAGATAAGACCTAAAGGGTGATACTGTTAAGCTGAGCACGACCCTGATGGTGTCCAAAGGGTGATACGGTTAATGTAACATCCTCAAAATTATATTATGAGATGTATTTATGATTGAATAATGGACGTGTGATGATAATTGGATACAAGAAGAATAGGATAAATTTTATTTGAACATAAGCTGCCCAAAACTTCCATATCTGCCACCCGAATTGAAAAATTTATTTCTCTCTCAATTCTTATTCAAATTAAGTGTATGATGTATGTAATTAAAGATCTATATGTCTACTACAACATATTAAAATTTCAGACCAATCTAGATTGATCACTGTTTGAAATAACAAAAACACTAAGGGATGTCATTGTCCTAAGTTAAATTCGCTGGCAGCTTTGGAAGTATAGATTAAAAATTCTATATCTCGAGTTTTATAACTCCAAATAAGGCATGTGATACCTTTTTGGAAAGCTTAGGAAGTCTAGTTTAACATACTAGAAAATGAGAATTTTTGGATTAGTAAGTTCGTACAGACTAAATAATGAGTGAACCCTATCTGGTTGAGTGCTTATAGCCCATTGGACCATTTGGATTGAGTAAAACTTGTAACTCTTGGACTTTTGGCCCAAGGAATCAAATATTCAGCTCAAATTTGGACTAACCAGAAGTGTATTCATGTGGAAAAGTAATAGAATAGGCATAGCTAAGTGAAATAATAGGAAGAAAAGTTTGGTAAACCAAAGTCAATGGTAAGTCAATGAAGATAAGCTTTTTGAATCAACTTTTCTAGGTGGCCCTTCAAGGTGGAAAGCAAGCATTAAACCAGGCAATTGCAACCCTTGTTCAGCCAAGTCCATGTAGAGAAGCCAGCTGCCCCAAAACAATAAATTAAAGAATCATTGACCAAAGACAAATCAAAGTCAAGATAAGGTTTAAGCAAAATATCTTTCAAAGTAATGATGAATTAGTTAAGTTGTAACCAAACCAACTCCTAATTCAGTTTTAATCTAACTAGAACCACTTAAAACTCAACTAATTAAATTACTATAAATAGCTAGGGCTGTGGAAAAAATTTCACGTAGGATCTAGCATCCAAAGCCAAAGCCAATTTCCATTTTCCTTGTACCTTGCTTTCATTTTCTTGCTTTCTATTTGCTTTCCACAAACTGTGACTTCTTCTACCACCTCATTCACCAATCAATTTCTTCTTTCAAGGCTTCATTTCTTAGAAGATATTCAAAAAGAAGCAGCCACTTAATCAATTTCAAATCCAAATCCATTTGAGGTAGGCTAGGCTTCAATCTTTAATTAAGAATTGATTTGGATTAATTTACATGCTTAAATGTACAGATTTATGGCTATTATTTAGGCTGTAATTTCATGTCATTTGAGGGTTATTTTATGATGTGGAAATGTTGATTTTAACCATAGGATAGGTAATGATTTATAGGTTGAAATATTAGTGATATTTGGAATCACATTTGATGATTTTTGTGAGTGATTTGATGACCTTTGGGCTGTTTGTTAATATTTTTATTATGGGACTGTTTTGAATTAATTTTTTTGAAGTAGAGGTTGAATGGTATGTAGTTAAATGGTTCAAATGTTTGAGTGATTAAATTTGAGGATGAAGTAGCAAGGTGGTAGGTGAAAGGAGATTAAAATGCATGCTAGGTTATAATTTTCTTGTGAAAGTTTAAAGGTGTTAGAAATTATTTTAGAGATATATTGTGGTTTATTAGTTAGGTTACTAACATGATTTTTATAGCTTGAGGATATTCAAAGGTCATGCCTAAGTGGTAATGATCTTATTTGAATAAGGTATGGTGGTTTAACCATACTTGGGGTACGTATGATGTTATGACAACAACAATTTTTTCATAAGATGGTATGTATTTTGCTTATGGATTTTATTATGAATGGATTTTGACTGATGATATGTTGATTTATGTTTCTAAGTCCAGTACGATATTTGTGAAACAAAATTTGATACTACATACAGTACGATATGTAGTGACCAGGTGCAAATATATGGCAAAAATCATGCATGTTTGCGTAAGACGATCGCAGCGTCTACATCCAGTACGAGGTGTAGCTACATACAGTACGATATGTAGAAGCCATGTGCACTCTGGGAAAATTCATCTCATGCATCCATATAGTTTGCATAATTATTTTATTGCTTCATTTGAATATATTAATTATTTACTAACATACTAACGTGTTCGGTGGTTTAGTTTTTGCCTACTGAGAAATTTTTATTTCTCACTAGATTTGTTTCATTTTTTTTAGATGGCAACAGTGGTCAATTTCCTTGATACCCTGGATTGGTGATGGTGTAGAAATGAAGATATGAAGTAGGCCGGTGTATGGAAAATTCTGTACTTGTTTAATAATGACTTTTGTAACAAGGACTGTGACTACTTATAATATATATATCAGTGTAACAACTTCTATAATCTATACGTTTTAGAATTTATACTAGGATCCGTTCAGTAAAAATAAAATAGTAATAAAAATTATTTAACGATTCTTAAAAATTTAACCTTAATAAAAATATAATATCTAGAATAATTTTAGGTCGTTACAGTTAAGCCGAACACGACCTTGTTGGAAAGACATATTGACCCAAGGGTGATACAGTTAAGCTGAGCACGACCCTGTGGGACTCCAAAGGGTGATACAGTTAAGCTGAGCAATACCCTATGGGAGCAACCTAAGTCTAGTAATGAACTCATTGTCTAGTTTAGGGTATTAAAGAAAAGTTATGCATTGTCATGATTTATGCTTGCACTATTGATGAAGTATGAGATTATTTTTAAGTGTTTGGGAATAAAATGAAACTACTTCGGAATTATATGTTCATGAAATTACAATCAACTATTATTGTTCACATGTTTTCTTAATAAACCGAAGTAGCTGGAATGATGACGATGACATTGTATGATGAGTCATTTTTCACCTACTGGGAATTCTTTGGAATTCTCACTGTTTTAGTGTGTTCTCGTGTCATTCTAGACAGGTAAATCAGGAGGAGCAGCTACAAATTGGGGACAAACTAGAAGATTTCTTTTAATGTTGCAGATTTGTAGTATTTTCCTATATGCTTTGTAATATATGGACATTAATATTATTGTATGAAATATTATTGACAAGTTATTACTAAGTTTGTAATTTATTAAAGAGACCAACATGTCTCAACAGGCTCTATATAAGCGTAATTTTCATAACACCGATAAATTTCTAATATTGAGATAAGTTTTTCTTAATCAGATGTGGTTAAAAATTTTACGTTAGAAAAGTTAACATCTTCTAGTTACGTATTATGACCTAGGCATAATATAGTAATTGGAAGGGTGTTACAAATATTGTGTCCTAGGGTTATACTTTGAGTGTATGACTCTATCCACCTGAAAATGGGGAGAACAATATACTCTTGGGTATAACCTGAATACATAAGTATAGATGGACATGCCGAATGGACTCACAATCCCTTACGAGGGATTAGTCGTTCACAAGACTAGTAGGGCTTGGATGACTTCTAGTTGACTTGGGAATCTATGCATAGTAAGAGATCATGAGGAGTCATGATCTGTCTTAGAGTCAATAAAAGAAGATTCCTTGTCCTGTGAAAGCTATATTTAGTCAATAAAGAGAGGTGGTACTTTATCCTTGCTCTCGACTAAATGTGAATGACGATGTGAGAGATAATGGAGACACGGTATCCAAATTAGAAAGGTAGATCACTTGATCAACTCAATTAGTTCTAGGGTCATAGAGCATTGCTAGTGTCTTGTGTGGTCATTAAATGAATTAGGCTCGTTAAAATAGTTTCATTGGTCAAGTTTATTTATGTCAATGACTAACTGGGCCTAATGGGTCACACACAAAGGTTATTCTTTGTTGCTAGTTATAGCGAGTTTGGGCCAATAATTAGTTATTGGGATTTATCAAGACTATGAGTTAAATTGGGTAAGAGTTGGACTTCAAGCCCACTTGAATCATGCGCCCTATTTGGGGCATTAGTGGTGAAATTGGTTTCTCCACTAATGGGCCCAAATGTGTTGACAGGTCCGATGGGCCTTGGGCCATGAATCCTAGTAAGTCAAGGAGTTGACTTGACCAAAATATGTTTTGGGCAAATTTGAAATTTTGAATTTTGAATTCGAATTCAAATTCAAATTACAAACTGGGATAAGATTGAATTTATATTTGAGTTTAAATTTTAAATTCTATGAGGTTAGGTTGTTGAGGATAATTTAAATTATCTAAATGAATTATCCAATAAAGATTGGATCAAGATTTTCTCAACAACATTGTCATTTGAATTCTGAATTCAAATGAGTTATTGTTGCAACAAACTTTGGAAAGATGAGAGAGAGAAGGAGGTGGCTTTGATGAGAGGATCTTGATAGATTCTTTTTCAAATTTTATGCAACAAATGGATAGGATCTATTCACTTGAATTTTGAATTCAAGTCTTGCAAGAGTGGAACAAACTCAAGGATGTTCTAGTAACATCTTGAATTTCGAAATTCCCAACAAACTAGGGCTGATTTGGAGTGAAAGGATAATGCAATGCAACAACCTCATCTCACCTTAAATAGGAGCCTATGTGGGGAGAATAAAGAAGGAGAAAAATTTTGCCCCTCCTCTCTTGATTATGAATCAAGTTCTAGTTTTTCCTCTCCCTCATCTTTTCTCCTCTTTTGCTGCACCTTCACCTGACCTCAAGGCACCATTATAGTCTTGAGAAAAGAAACCAAATACTTGAAAGCCTCACACCTTGCATGCGCCTAGCAAGCCACCAAGGAGAAGGAGGAATCAAGGAGAAGAAGTTCTCACTTGCAAAAAGGAGATAACTGTGTGGATCACCATTGGAGGG
>CM023941.1:19397952-19426911 GCA_013407115.1 Glycine latifolia | reverse complement strand
ACTCCAAAACGAGTAAATATATTCTTCCTTAGGAACGATACAACCACTTTTGCAGCATTAGTAGGTAAAACAACAGCTTCTACCCACTTAGAAACATAATCCACCGCCACTAGGATGTATTGATTAGAATGTGACTTGGGAAAGGGTCCCATAAAGTCAATTCCCCAAACATCAAATAGTTCCACCTCTAGTATGTTATTGAGGGGCATCTCATCCTTCCGAGATATGTTACCCGTTCGCTGACACTTATCACACTTCTCCACATAATTCCTTGCATCTTTGAAAAGCGTCGGCCAATAATAACCACTCTGTAATACCTTTTGCGCTGTCCGATTTCCTCCAAAATGCCCTCCATAATCTAAAGAATGACAATGCCAAAGGATCTTTGGCACTTTTGGGCTAGCTACACATCTGCGAATAACACCGTCAGTACATCTAAAATAAAGGAAAGGGTTATCCCATAAATACCTCATTGCATCATGAAGGAACCTTTTCTTCTGCGCCAATTAAGACCTCCAGGAAGAACACCTACAGATTTGAAGTTGGCCATATCAGCAAACCATGGACCCATATCAATCACCATCATCAGCTCATTAGGAAAAGATTCATTAATGGCTATCTCTGGTCCATCTTGTAGCTCTTTATTCTGAATCCTAGAAAGATGATCTGCTACTTTATTCTCCACTCCAATCTTGTCTTTAATTTCCAAGTCAAATTCTTGGAATAAAAGCATCCAACGCAACAATCGTGGCTTTGCATCCTACTTAGTCATCAAATACTTGAGAGCAGCGTGGTTAGTATAAATAGTAACTTTAGAACCTATCAAATAGGACCTTTCGAGTGTTATTGATTATTATTGCTTTGCATCAGATGCTAGAAAGGTTGGCTGGTCATGATTATTATTGCTTTCTTGATGGGTATTCTGGCTATAACCAAATTCCAGTGGCACCTGAAGACCAGGAGAATGGTCCTTATAAGTGCTAGAAAGGTTGGCTGGTCATGATTATTATTGCTATAACCAAAGTCCGGTTCAAACAGTTCCTAAGAAAGGTGGGATGACTGTGATTCAAAATAACAATAATGGGTATTCTTGATGGAATTTAGAGCAGCGTGGTCAGTATAAATAGTAACTTTAGAACCTATCAAATAGTAACTTCCGTTCATCAAGAAAGCAATAATAATCATGAACGGAAGTGGAAAATGGTCCTTTCGAGTAGCATCATTGAGTCTCCTATAGTCTACACACATTCTCCAACCAGTAATGGTTCTAGTAGGAATCAACTCATTATTGTTATTTTGAATCACAGTCATCCCACCTTTCTTAGGAACTGTTTGAACCGGACTCACCCATGCGGTGTCAGATATGGGATAGATCATTCCTGCATCTAACAGTTTCACCACCTCTTTCCTTACCACTTCTTTCATTGTAGGATTGAGTCGCCTCTGAGGCTGCCTCACAGGCTTCACATCATCTTCCAACAAAATCTTGTGAGTACAGAAAGAAGGGTTAATTCCCTTCAGATCAGATATAGACCACCCAATTGCGGTCTTGTACTCCTTAAGAACTTTCAACAGCTTCTCTTCTTCTTCTTCTAATTTCAACTCTTTATTGATGATAACTGGGAATGTCTCATTCTCTCCTAAAAATGCATACTTCAAAGTGTTAGGTAATTCTTTAAGCTCAATCTTCGGTGCTTCAATCACTGTGTCATTCTTCCTTCTCTAGCACCTCCATAATTAACTCCACTTCTTCTTGTAATGCATCAATATCTAGGACTTCCAGTTCCTCCTCCAACTTCTGATCATCAGTCTTATCTGCATGGATTACTGTATCTAAAATATCTAACCTGAAACAATCATGCTTATCAGAAGGATTTTTCATAACATCAAATACATTAAAAGTAATAGATTCATCATCCATCCTAAGTTCTAATTTTCCTTGTTCTACATCAATTAAAGCTCTAGCTGTAGCTAAGAATGATCTACCTAACAAAAGCGGTATTTCACTTTCACCTTCCATATCTAAAACAATAAAATCTGCAGGAAAAATAAACTTATCTACTTTAACCAAAACATCCTCTATTACTCCAGTCGGCTTTCTCAATGAACGATCTGCAAGCTGCAAAGAAACTCTAGTAGCCTTGAGTTCAAAAATCCCCAATGACTTGCATAAGGACAACAACATCAAATTAATACTTGCTCCAAGATCGCACAATGCTCTCCCCACATTGACATTACCTATAGCAATGGGAATATTGAAACTTCCTGGATCTTTACACTTTGGCGGAAGCTTCCTCTGTATGATGGTGCTACACTCCTCAGTGAGTGCAATGGTCTCGCATTCCTGCAACTTATGCTTCCTAGATAACAACTCTTTCATAAACTTAGCATAATTAGGCATGTTAGCTAAAGCCTTAGCAAAGGGAATATTAATGTGCAATTTCTTAAACATGTCTAAAAACCTGTTATATTGTTGCTTCTGAGCTTGTTGCTTAAGCTTCATTGGATAAGGTGGCTTCTCAAAGTGAGAAAAATCCATTGGCTTCTTGTCTTGCTTGCTTGAAGGCACTTTAACTACCTGTTCATCAGAAACTGTAGTGGTTTTCTCTTCAACCTTTTTTTGAATGACCTCGAACTTCTCTGGTGGTTTAATAACAATTCCACTTCTCGTTGTAACTGCATTTGCCTATTCCCTTGGGTTGACAACAGTGTCACTAGGGAAATGTCCTTGAGACCTCTCAGTCAATTGCTTAGCTAACTGACCAATTTGATTTTCAAGATTTCTGATAGAAGCATCTTGATTCTTGTGATGGGCTCGGGTCTCACTGATGAAGGCATTGGTCTCCTTAATGAAAGAATTAGTAACTTGAATGTGCTCATTTGTAGTCTTAGACAACTGCAACATAGCCTTCTCCAGTTCTGATAGCTCCTTCGGTGGAATGGCTGGAGCCTGCAAGTAATTATTGGATTTGTAATCCAAACCTCCTCCTTGAATTCTTCTTTGGAAATTATTACCTGGAGCGTAATTTGAAGTCCTCTGAAAGTTAGAATGATTCCTCTGGTCATACCATACTCCATTAACCTGCACTGGATCAGCTCCTACCAAGGTAGGACACTCATTGAACTGTTGAACCTTGCATCCTGTCAAGTTTCTCATTCAACCTTGCCAATTGTTGTGATAGAAGCTTTTGCTCAGCCAACATTGCATCACTGCTTCCTAATTGGATAACTTCCCTCTTCGGTTGAGCTGCGATGCTCTCATTTTCATTGCGAACCAGTGAATCAATTAACTCATACGTCTAAGTAGCTTTCTTTGATCTGATCGAACCTCCAGCTGCCACATTCACTATAAGTCTTGATTCTGGAGTCATCCCATTAAAGAATATACGTACTTTCTTTCCCATGGTCATATCATACTGGGGACATTTCCAGATCAATTCCTAGAACCTATTCCAAGCTGCGTATAAACTTTTTCTCCCATTCTGAGTAAAATTGGTGATCTCATTCACCAACCTGTTATATTTCTCCATAGAAAAATACTGAGAGAAAAATTTAGTAACCAGTTCTTCCCACGTACTGATACTTTTGGGAGTTTGTCTGTCTAACCAACGAAGTGCTTTTCCTTTAACAGCAAAGGGAAATAGTTGTAGTCTCACAGCATCGTCTGATACACCTTGGTGTCTGATTGTATCACAAATCCTCAGAAATCTGTCAATGAAATCATGTGGGTCTTCATCGTCCTCTCCACGAAATTGACTCATTTCCACCAAAGCGATTAACGATGGATTAATATCAAATTTGTTAGCCTCAATCGGTGGTCGGACTATGCTAGGATTGGGTCTTGTGAACAATGGAGCTAAGATATCCTCCATTAATTCCTCCCCTTGTGGTGGTCTTTCAGCCATTTCTGGTTCTAATTCACTGATTGAATTAGAGTTTCTGCCTATCGTTTCTGCTTGGCTAATCTCCTGTTCCTTCTCACAGTCTTTTCTATTTCGGGATCAAACTGCAAAGCCTCAGGTCCAACTAAACCTCGCATAAACTAAAGAAAACAGATCAATAAAACAAAAAATCCAATATTAAAGAACAAAATTACAAGTAAATTAGCGTAATCAATCCCCGACAACGGCGCCAAAAACTTGTTGCGAAACGGAAATTGCACCGCTCGTTCAAGTAATAAAATGATAAGTATAGTTATCGTTCCCACGAGGATTGAAGAACTAAATTTAATTGTAATTTATAGTCTTTAAATTGGAAGAGAAATAATATAATTGAAAGAATATGATTGTGATTTGGATTTAAGAAACTATAATAAAACTGAATTAAGATTAAGAAAATTCAAACATGATGTAAATTAAAGATTATGCAGTAATGAGGAAGAATTGTGGTTAAAGCACAATCACCTTTGATCCCTACCTTCTGTAATTGAATTGGTTATTAAATTCGCTTACTCTAATTATTCAAAGGATATATCTTAAGTAATTTAGTTAAACCCTGATTTCTCGGTCATTTAACCCTTTAATCTAATTAAGAATTCTAATTCCTTAGCAATCCCTTCTTAAATTAAGCCTTAAGCTGATATATTTATTACTTTGCAATTCTACACCCCTATCCCTAGGTGATGTAAAGATTATTACTCAACCGCTTTCAGAAACTAAAATCTCAATATCCCTATTGTGAATCCTAGCTCTTGAAACCCTAACAGATTGATCAAGTCTATTGAGGCAAAAGTAATTAAAGAACAAACTAGAGCAAAACAATTATCATAAACTGTATCAATACCAATTCAAATTACATAAGAGTTCACATTGGCTTTGGCTTCAACCACAATCAAAGAGGAATTAGCCAGACATGATTATGTCTAGCTTGAATACAATAATGATAAGGTAGATTAGAAAGAATACAAAGAATGAAGAGTAAGCAAACCCCTCAATCTTGGTTTCCTTCTTGATCTTCCTCCTTTCTTGATCTCCTTCAATGCCTCTTCTTCCTTGTTTCTGCCTCTGTGTTCGTCCTCCCAAACATCCTTCTACTTTCCTATTTATATCTAGGTCATAAAAAACCTAATATCTTTATTCTTATGTTATCTTTAAGCTATTTTGTATTTTCCAGCGTCGCCAGCGCGGCTGGTGCAAGATTTGGCGCGACTAGCATGGCATTCCAGTAAGTGTGGCGCGACTGGCGTCAGCTTCCAGTAAGTCCCACGCGATCAGCGTGGCCTTGGCGCGGTTGGGCCGAGACTCCAGAAATCTTTAGCTCTTTATTTTGCTCCTTTTCTTCCTTTTCTTGGGTCCTAACATCAAAATTGCATAGAATCAGTGATAAACACAATAATGATGAACTTTGTACTTATTCTAGCATTTATTTGACATTTTATGCTTAGTTTCTTAATGAATTTTAACCTAAAAACTACATATGCTAGCAGCATATCAGTTACAAAAGAGGTTTGAGTTGTGTTATTCTATAAACTACAAGGTCCTTACTCACTTGACCTGGGAAGATTTTTCACAGGATATGGAATTGGAGTTATCTCATTCGTGGTAAGTGGTAACTAACTACAACCTTATAACCATATTAGGAAGAATCATCATGTTTGTTTCTTTGACTAACAATAATTATTGGACTAAAAGTGATTATCATGTTTGTTTCTTTGACTAAAAGTTAAGTATCATTGAGATGCATTTTGACCTTGACACTATTTTTTCTGTAGCTTATGATTGTTATTAGATCATCAATCTCATTCTTATTAGGAAGTTTCTTAAGTTGGAGACAACTTGTAATGACCCGACTCGTTACTACTATATCATACTCTTAATCATGTTTTTAATCACGATTTATAATTGAAAATCCCTTTAAGTTGATTATATATAAAAAAAAAGAGTAGTAAATTTTTCGCGTGAGCATAATTAATATCACGAATCAAAATACGAATATTCAATGATGTAATACATCGTATTACTTATATATTGAAGAACATAATTTGGTGATGATTACAAATGACCATGTCTGTAACACCCCGTAGGCCTCCGGTGCGTTATCATTAATAATATCAGATTAGCGCTTAAGCATTAATATAAAATCTCAGCGGAAGCATAGAATCGTTTTTCTTGAATCATTATGTATGGAATAAACACATCACAGAGAATACACATGCAAATCATATAATTCACACCCCTGCTGATCCAGTTTAACATATCGATTATAAAGGTAGGCAGATAAACAAATAACCCACACTATACTCAGGAGGAAAAGTATTCCATATCAGAACCAGTTTTGTACACAAATATAAATACATTAGAGTCCACACCACATCGTGGTGATACAAAAGAATATCTACCCTCACAGAGGGTATACAGAACTGTACATATACAGGTGTGCACACACACCATCCCTTATCAAGGGTACAAAACGTAAACAAAGAAAAACTGAGCCTTCAAGCTCCTCTGCTGCTCATCAGTTAAGCAGCCAAGTCTTCTCTAGGGCCTCCTGCCCTGAGACTGATCTTCTTTTGCTGAAGGATCACCTGAAATCATAAATCCCCACACGGGGTGAGATATATATCTCAGTAAGCTCAGGGTCCTTGGGAAATCATTCCCAACCTGGCCCACAATCCACAAAGCACACACAAGGCAATCACCAACCAAATGGCCCACTGGCCTTCATATCAACATATCAAGCATCCAAACATGGCGGATCTCATCGACGCCTAAATCATATGGCAGAGAACCCTCAATGCCTAGCGGAGAACCCTCAACGCTTAAGTCATGGGCAGAGAACCCTCAATGCCTCAGATCATGTGGCGGAGAACCCTCAACGCCCCAATAATAGCATAATCAATTTCAAGTGCATAAATATCAATTTCATATCAATTTAAGTAATGCAACAACCAAATGCATGCATTATGAATCATGACCACCACTCCCCCGGAGTGTGGTGTGCAACCATGCGGGAATTCATCCCCAGGGACACAGAACTTACCTGGCAAGGTCTCAGTCTGTGGTCCAGTCCCTGCTCTGTGGCTCCTGCCACCAATAGTCTCAATATCACGCCCTAATCAAGGCATATTCATATTACACTCAATCCAAACAAGTATCAATTACAGAACAAAACGTATCAGAATTCCCCTACCCTAGGGTTTAATCAAGTTCAACCACTCTGGCTATCACAGACCTTCTCAAGGTCCTTCAAGGCTGCATATAAAGCATCTGAGTCATCACAGACTCAATGTTCAGTACATACAAAGCATAATCTCACAGCCTCATAATCCAATTATCACTAGAATGGACTGAGTTCCACTCAAAGTCCCGTTCAACTAGCCTCTCAGGCTCAGAACAACACAATCAAGGCTCTGGAATGGCCTTAAGTCCACAGATACTTTATCATAAAGGGTACACATACAAGTCACAGAGCCAAGATTCAAAGTCATCTAAATCAAAAACTGAAAGCTAATCCTTCATCATTTCATCGTTTTAAACAACATTCCCTACAGGACCCTGGGCTAATTCTAGCCCCAACTCAAGATGGGTCACAAAACATAGAAAACCCCCAGATTCAAAATCAACCGGAGAAACTTGAGTTTCTTACCTCAGTGGCGACCAGAAAGGCTTCAGGACAGCTTTCCCGAGCTCTGATGTCCTTAACACGCCTTGGGTCTCAGCCAAACTCAAGTTCTCTGAGCTTTTCTTGGAGATTCCACTTCTCACTCACAAAGGGGTTTTCAAGAGAAGAAATGAAGGATTAAGGCTTTCCAAATGTTTCTCTCAAGTTCAACAATCAAAAGGAGGTGTTTAGGCCAAGATATAAGGTCACAAAAAGCTTGGGACAAGCTTCAATGGAGGTTTGGGGGTGTGGGGAAGAAGAAACCATGACTTTTGGGCCAAAATCTCGTAAAATGGCCTTTAAATACAGGGTCTGCCGACCTTCCTGCGCTAATCGCGCCATATATGGCGCTATTCACGCCAAATTAGCGCAACAAAAAGTTTCCTGGCCACTTATGGCACTAATCGCGCCATTATGGCGCTAACCGCGCCAACTGGCCGCATCTGTGGCGCTAATCGCGCCAAACTGACGCTATTCGCGCCATCAA
The DNA here is from genome assembly GCA_013407115.1 of Glycine latifolia. NCBI lineage: Eukaryota > Viridiplantae > Streptophyta > Magnoliopsida > Fabales > Fabaceae > Glycine > Glycine latifolia. The sequence continues at coordinate 19,418,825 of CM023941.1, read as the reverse complement.
GCCGCAAGAAATGGCCTTCTGGTGCAATTTCACGCTACTGGCGCCGCATCCCACGCTAACCGCGCCGTTCCCATGCTACTGGCGTGGCATTCAGCCGTCGCCAAAACCGTCGCTAATTCCGTCACTAAAGCTTTTGCGACAGAAAATTAGAAAAATTTTAAACTTTTCTTTCTTTTCCTTTATTTATTTAACCTTGGTTATTATAATGTCTGAAGTGTACAAAATTTTTCAAAAGAAACAAAGAATTAAATAACTAAGAGTGAGTTGTCACAGTACAACTCTTGTCCGGGATCTAGTCCAATGCCATCCTGGCAACAAAACACATCTATAAGTCGGGATCTAATCTAACAGTACCCCAGCTACTTGGCGGCTCCATCAAAAGAAAGTATTTCCCAAACTGCCTGCTACTGCCCGTCTGCTCACACGAACATGGTTCGTGATCATCATAGGTACCAAAACCACATGGCACAAGAAAGCAAAGGTGAGTTCATCATGTAAAATAACAATAGATAACATCAGTTAAGAACAGACAATTCGGTCATCGCAATATTACAACAATATCCAAGCATTTCATCACGCAATCAATTATGGACAACCCATCCAAAAACATTTCACAACCCACATAATGACTAGTCATGATGCATGTTCCTGACTTTTCTCTCAGCATGTAATGTGGTACCATCTCGGAAATAGGCCATCTCAGCTGTCCAAATGATAGCTGCAACTACATCGGGTCACTCTGTTGTGCATAGGACTCACCCCCCATGGTGATCAGCCAAAATGGGTGTCATAAGGATCTCCCTACAGACGTGGCCCCCCAGTACCTCTGTACTCTACAGTCAATCATCCTATTTCCGTCATGCAAATGAAGTATGTTACATGGGCTCCATCAATGTATGACCCGGCCAGGGATACTCTCTTCCGGCTAGGATCTACCATACACCCTCATGTACATACATATGTCATAAGGGCTCTATCAATGTATGGCCCGACCCGGAACATTCTCTTCCCGACTAGGATCTATTATACACCCCCCATGTACATATATGCTGACCCATTTATGGGCCCACTAATGCACTAACTGTGGTCCTTGTAAGGTTAACCACCCGGTCCTGGCATCTCGCATCTATACATAGAATATCACCAAGGCACCATCAATGTATGGCCCGACCCGGGATCAACTCGTCTTCACTAGGATACTGCCATACACCCCGTGGGTATTTATGTATATCCAACCGCATGCAGATCACCATGGGCACCATCAATGTATGGCCCAGCTCGGAAACAACTCGTCCTGGCTAGGATAATGCCATACACCCCCATGGTATCAATGCATTCAATATCTCAAGCCATCACATAGGCCGACCTCAACTATTATCAATATAGACACATATGTCTCTTACACGTCTTTCACAAACACTACAAACAAGTGAATCAGTGTGAAGTATTAGGTATCCGGGTTGGCACCTAGCTATAACAACTTTGATGTAAGAATTCGAACAAGGTCGGATGAGGGCGGACAAGGTCCGTCCAAGTCGGTAAAGATCGAACAAGGTCAATCAAGGTCAGTAAAGATCAAACAAGGTCAATCAAGGTTGAACAAGGGAAGGCAAAGATGGACAAGAGCAGATAAGGTTGGAAGAGGTCGGACAAGGTCGATAAAGATCGGTCAAGGGCGGTCTAGAGGGTCCTTAGGTTTCTATAAAAATACCAAGGACGGACTCAGCACTATGCAATGGATTACATAAGCGTTGTAATCGATTATAACAGATAGCTCTTGCAAGACTCAGGATTGTATTAATATCACCAACCTACACAAGGTTGTCTGGGTAAGGAAAGCTGAGTAAGGAAAACCCGGTGGCTTTACAAAGAAAAGGTATGGGCTCTACCGAGTAGGGAAACCCTGTAGCTTACAAAGAAAAGGGTTGAATTTGCAATTCTAAGGAGAATAGCTCATCCCGGGCAAGGAACCTGGTAGCTCTAAGGAGATGAGCATAACAGCTCTAAAGAAACGACCCCAGGTAGAGAACCCGGTCGTTCTAAAAGAAAGGAACATAAGCTCAATCGAGTAGAGGACCCGATGGCTCTTTTCCCGAGAAAACACGAGCTCATCCGGATTGGGGAACCCGATGACTCTTTTCCTGAGAAAGCATGAGCTCATCCGGATTAAGGAACCCGATGGGTCTTTTCCCCCTCTCTCGAAGTAACTCGAGCTCGATAGCTCCAAAGTACAACCCCGGGTTGTAACACCCTAAAATTTTACAAGTAGAAAGATAGTTGTGTTGATTAATTATTTAATATAAATCCTGTAAACTGTTAAAGTGTATTGCATGGGTGTTTGTGCGAGAAAGGGAAAAGTCAAATTTTGTAGCTAAGATAAGTTGTCCGTACACGCATAGTAAAAGCAGTGGTGGCTCTGGTGGCTGTTTAGTCACGCAAGTTGGTAACTATGGTGGTTGTGATAGCTAGCTGATTCAACTTGTTGGCAACTTGCCTCAGTGCATGCAGCGGAAGCATGATTCACTCTCACTTCTGTGCATGTTTCTCTTCTTTTCTCTCTCTAAACTCTTTGCACTAGAAATCTCTCTTCTTCCACCTTCTGTACCACTTAAACTCTCAAGAACCACTGTAGCAGCGACGCAAAATCCTCTCCGTTAAGAAGAATTCGTGAACGGAGCTTAACCTTTCATTCCTGGTCACTGTGAGAACGAGTGTTCAAACAAAACCCACATTAGATCGAAAGAAAAGAATCCCTGTTGAGGTAAGGGGAGTTTTATTGTGTTAATAATGGGTTTAGATGTCATGGTTGAGATGCAGTACGTATATGTGTTCTGATGTTTTGCGTAAAATAAATTGATGAAGTTTTTATGTGATGTTTTTGTGAAGAAGATGACTACCGGATTGAGTAAGTCGGGCTTGGTCGAGTTCCATATATGTGTCAAACCTTTGTTTGAGATGTCGGCTACCGGGAAGGGTTGGCCGAGTTCTATACAGGTGTCAAACTTTTGTTTGTATTATCGGCTACCGAGATGGGTTGGCCAAGTTGAGCGATTTACGTAGCATGCATGTATGCATGCAGGACATAACTTAGTCCTTGTTGGCGGACGTCAGTATACTGGGTTCCTTACCTGGGGTTGTACTTTGAAGCTGTTAAGCTCAACTTACTTCGAGAGAGAGAACTACCGGGTTACTTACTCGGTAGAGCTAGTATCAGGTTACTTACTCAGTAGAGCTCGTACCTTCTCAGGAATAGAGCTACTGGGTTTGTTACTTGGCGGAGCTCGTACTTTTCTTTAAGAACTACCGAGTTCCCTTACCCGGACAACCTTGAGTCTTGCAAGCATAATCAATTACAGTGCTTATGTAATCGATTACATGTCCGACCTTGTTCGGATTCTTACCTTAGGACAATATGTCCAATTCCCAACCCAGACACCTAATACTTCACATTTATTCACTTGTTTGTAAGATTTATGAATGACGAATGTGATTACATTGAGGTCAACCTATGTGATGGCTTAAGATATTAAATGTATTGATACCATGGGAGGTGTGTGGCATTATCCACGCCAGGACGAGTTGATCCCGGGCTGAGCCATGCATTGATGGTGCCCATGGTAATCTAAATGCATTTGGACATATATAAATACCCACGGGGGTGTATGGCATGATCCTAGCCAGGACGAGTTGATCCCGGGCAGAGCCATACATTGATGGTGCCGTGGTAATATTCTATGTATAGATGTGAGATGCCAGAACATGGTTGTTAACCTTATGAAGACCACGGTCAGTTCATCAGTAGGCCCGAGAATGGGTCAGCATATATGTACTTGGGGGTGTATGGCATTATCCTAACTTGGACGAGTTGATACCAAGCCAGGCCATACATTGATGGTGCCCATGAGACATATGTATGTACATAGGGCGTGTATGACACTATCCTAGCCAGGACGAGTTGATCCCGGGCTGAGTCATACATTGATGGTGCCTATGTAACATATTTCATTTGCATGATGGAAATAGGATGATTGACTATAATAGTACGAGAAGTATTGGGGGGCTATATCTATAGGGATATCCTTATGACACCTATTATTGGCTGATCACCATGGGGGGATGAGTCCTGTGCACAACAGAGTGAACCCGATGACAACTGCAGCTATCTTTCGGACCATGGATTTAGCCTATTTCCGGAGATGGTACGACATTGCATTCTAAGAGAAAAGTCAGAAGCATGCATCATGACTAGTCATTATAAAATAAATTGTGAAACGTCTTTGGACGGGTTGTTTGTAGTTGATTGTGTGATGAATGCTTGAATATTGTTATGATAATGTGGTAACCGAATGGTCTTTTCATAATTGATGTTATCTATTACTTATTATTTTACATGATGAACTCATATTTGCTTTGTTGTACCTTGTGGTTTTGTACCTGTAATGATCACGAACCATGTTCGTGTGAGCAGATGGGCAGCAGTAGGTGACCGGGAAGATGACCTATGTTGATTGGAGCTGCCAAGTGGCCGAGATGTCTATGGATTAGATCCCAGACAAGGGTTGTGTTTAGCTAGTTAGACCCCTTGTTCTAATGGCTACATCCCCATTGTTTTGCTAGTTATACCCCGACATTTAATCCTTTGTTTCTTTTGAAAATTTTGTACAAATTCAAACATGGTTATTTGTAATCACCATCAAATTACGTTATTACATCATGGAATGTTTACATTATAATTTCATGATATTAATTATCCCCACGCGAAAAAATTACTATTGTTTTCGAAATCAACTTAAAGGGATTTTCAATTACAAATCGTGATTAAAAATATGATTAAGGACATGATACAGTAGCGACGAGGTGAGTCGTTACATTAGTGGTATCAGAGCAAGGTTGAACCTTCCAACCAATGAGTTATGAGCTTGCTATGTTTCTTATGTGCATGATATATTGATTGTTGAATGCCTGATTGTTAAAGTGACTAGTTGTTTTGTGTTGGATTTTGTTGTTTATGTTTGAGTTTGTGTAGGATGTTAGTATGGTTATAGCAAGTTTGTACTTCCATGTCTGCTATACCATAAGTTCTATGTTTTATTATGAGTTATCAAACTGGCCATCTGTATAATTCGGGACAACGCAAAGGAAATTATGGCAAATAGTCCGGAATACAAAGAATAGGGAATCTGTATAGTATAACTTGGTGTTTATTTTGTGTATATTCCTTCCGGGTTCTCACTTCTCGCTATGCGTAGGAAGTGATGGCTGGTAGGAATGACCGTGCTATCCCCAATGCTCTCCAAGCCTTAGCTCAGGCATTGGGGAATCAGAACCGAGGAGAAGCTCTAGGAGCTGCGGAGTACCAAGGGTTGGACCATTTTCAACGCAATAATCCTCCTTCTTTCCGTGGAGGATACAACCCGGATGGTGCCCAAACCTGGATTCGGGAAATTGAGAAGATTTTCTGGGTTATGGCATGCCTGGAAGAGTAGAAGGTTACATTTAGCACTTATACCCTGGTAGAAGAATCCGAGTATTGGTGGGATAATACCCGCCAATGCATGGAGGCAGAAGGCCGGGTAGTAACTTGGGAGACCTTCAGGAGGCATTTCTGGAGAAATCCTTCCCAAAAGACGTGAGGAACAAGAAAGAGATGGAGCTCCTAGAGCTTAAACAAAGGAACCGGACTGTGGTCGAGTATGCAGCTAAGTTTGAAGAACTGGTAAGGTATTTTCCTCACTATCAAGGATGGGATGGTAAGAGCTCAAAATGTGTAAAGTTCCTTAATGGTCTATGGCCCGAGGTAAAACAAGTCGTAAACTATCAAGGAATCCGTCAGTTCCCAGTCTTGGTCAATATGTGCCAGATATAAGATGAGGATTCCCGGGAAAGAGCGACCTATTACCGGAATGCTGGTCTGGTAAAATATAAGAAAGCCGGGTCACATAATCATGGGAAACCCTACACCATCACTTGTAACCCATACAGTAACAACCCCAGCCATCCAAGAATGTCTGCTCTAGGTTCTTCCAGTGGAAATGGTAGTGGACCTCCTACCTTTCCAACCCGGGTTACCTGTTTTAAGTGCGATAAGCCCGGGCATATCTCTACTAAGTGCAAGCAAGGGGGCCGATCTATTTTAATTGTAAAGAGAGAGGTCACTTTCAAGTAAACTGTCCATAGCCTAAGAGAGAGCGGAATGAAAGTGGTCAGCAGGACCAACCCAGACAACCGAGGACCACAGGGAGAGTATTTACTCTTAGTGGTGCTGAAGCCTCAAATTCCCGAGATCTAATTCAAGGAAAATGTTTCATAAACAGGATTCCTTTACTTGTGCTTTTTGATTCTGGTGCAACCCATTCTTTATATCCCAGTTATGTGTAGGAAGACTTAAACTTCCCGTGTCTCCTTTGAATAATAAACTTGTAGTTGAGACCCGGGCTAGTGGGTCGATGGTGACTTCCGAGGTGTGTTTAAATTGTTTTGTTGAAATTTTCGAGAGGAAATTTCGTGTTGATTTGATTTATTTGCCTCTTAATCAAATCGATGTTATTTTGGGAATGAACTGGTTATCTTCCAACCATGTTTTATTGAATTGATTTGATAAAACGGTCATGTTTGGCAACCCGGACGTGAGTGATAAAGGGATGTTTATCTCGACCAACCGGGTTATGTCCTCTTTAAAAGAAAATGCTCAAGTATACATGATCCTGTCAAACCTGGGTGCAGAAACCAAGGTTTCCTTGGATGACCTTCCTATTGTTAGAGAGTTCCCCAAAATATTTCCTAAAGATATATCCGGATTACCCCCAGAGAGAGAGGTAGAGTTTTCCATAGACTTGGTGCCTGGTGCTAGACCTATATCTATAGCCCCTTATAGGATGTCTCCAATAGAAATAGCCGAGCTTAAGAAACAGTTACAAGAACTGTTGGCTAAGCAATTTGTACGACCTAGTGTGTCTCCATGGGGAGCACCAGTGTTGTTAGTAAAGAAGAAGGATGGAACCATGAGGTTGTGTGTAGACTACCATTAGCTGAATAAGGTGACAATTAAGAATAAGTATCCTTTGACTAGAATAGATGACCTTATGGACCAACTGGTAAGAGCTTGTGTGTTTAGTAAGATAGACCTTAGGTCGGGTTACCATCAGATCTGAGTGAAGTCTGAGGATATCCTGAAGACTGCTTTTAGGACCCGTTATGGTCACTATGAGTATTTAGTTATGCCCTTTGGTGTAACCAATGCTCCTGGTGTGTTCATGGATTACATGAATAGGATCTTTCACCCTTACCTTGATAGCTTTGTAGTAGTTTTCTTAGACGATATCCTAGTATATTCTAAGACTCAAGAGGAGCATGAGGAGCACTTATGGATTGTGTTGCAAACCCTTAAAGATCGACAACTATATGCTAAGTTGTCTAAATGTGAATTCTGGTTGGAGAAGGTAAGTTTCCTTGGGCATGTAATATCCCAATGAGGTATAGCAGTAGATCCCATGGTTGTTAAAATCGCGATTTAAATCATAAAATCATCGGATTCTACGAGCCTACCACCCCTTCGAAAGTTAAATCGGAAGCAAACTCGATTTTGGAGTAGAATCGTACGATTCTACAGTAGAATCACCCAATTCCAAGCAGAATCGTGAGTTCGAGTGCGAGTTTGCAAGTTCAGATGATTGTAAAACGGAAGTATAAACTTAAAGAAAAAACTTTCGCAGCCAAGTATAAACTTTCGCAGCATGTGGTATGACAATGGTTATTTGGATTAATAAAGTATAAACTTTCCTCAGCCAAGAATAAACTTACCATTAGGATACATATTCTTCTACACGTTATCTCTTCAATTATTATTCTTGTCCTCTGTATTGTCAACCTCTCCTTCATCCTCAGCTATGGAAGTATAAACTTTCGCAGCGCAGCAATGGAAGTAGGCAAGAAAAGATTGAAGCAGAACGCGCAACAGTGGAAAGTTAAGGTTTTATATGGGGAGAAATTAGGTTTTTTTCATATTGGGCCAAATCCATAAAAGTGATTTTCTTCCTGCACCCCTTTTTTTATTAATATACACCCTCTAGTTCGTTTTTTATTAAAAACTGGGCTAGTAATTGCTATTTACACTCTTTTTTTATTAATACACTCTTTTTTATTTATATATAGATAATTTATTTATTTTTGTCTGAAGTAAACTCTTACGATTCTACGATTCGATTCTACGAGGCCTCCACGATTCTACGTAGAATCGCGATTCTGACAACCATGGTAGATCCTTCTATGGTAGAAGCTGTCCTTGAGTGGGAACGTCCCAAGTCCGTGTTTGAGATTAGAAGTTTTCTGGGCTTGGCCGGGTATTACAGGAGATTTATAGAAGGTTTCTCTAAGCTAGCATTACCTTTGACCAAGTTGACTCGTAAGGGTCAGGTGTTTGTATGGGATGACCGGTGTGAACATAGTTTCCAAACCCTTAAAAAAAACTAGCAACCGCTCCTGTGTTAGTTTTGCGTAACCCAAAAGAACCCTTTGAGGTGTATTGTGACGCATCAAAGATGGGCTTAGGAGGAGTGTTGATGCAGAATGGCCGGGTTGTGGCTTATGCTTCCAGGCAGCTCAAGACGCATGAAGGAAACTACCCTACCCATGACTTGGAGTTAGTTGCCGTACTGTTTGCCCTTAAGATATGGAGACATTATCTTTTTGGCTCCAAATTTGAGGTATTTAGTGACCGTAAGAGCCTGAAATATTTGTTTAGTCAAAAGGAATTAAACATGCGTCATAGGAGATGGTTAGAATTTCTTAAGGATTACGATTTTGAGTTAAGTTATCATCCCGACAAGGCTAATGTGGTGGCTGATGCATTAAGTACAAAATCTCTGCATGTATCCGTATTAATGGTTAGGGAATTGGATCTTTTAGAACAGTTTAGAGACCTAAGCTTAGCATGTGAGTTCACTCCTAATAGCATGAGACTAGGAGCCATGTGAATTACGAGTGGACTGCTAGAAGAAGGGCAGAAGTCTGACCCTTTTCTGAAAACTCAGCTGGAGTCCATAGCATCAGGAAGTGCTAGTAGTTTTCATGTAGAACCGGATGGAGTTTTGAGACTTCAAGGAAGGATTTTTATTCCCAACATATCCGGCTTAGAAAAGTGATCTTAGAGGAGGGGCATAGAAGTAACTTAAGTCTTCACCCCAGTGCCACCAAGATGTATCAAGATCTTAAAACTATGTTTTGGTGGCCAAACATGAAGAAAGAAGTTAATGAGTTCGTATATGCCTGTTTAATCTGTCAGAAAGCTAAGGTAGAACACCAGAGACCATCGAGTAAGTTACAGCCCTTAGAAATACCCCAATAGAAATGGAATGTATTTCCATGGATTTTGCTGTGGGGTTACCTAGAACCCGGGCTGGGTTGGATACGATCTGGGTAATTGTGGACAAATTGACTCAGTCTACTCACTTTATTCCTATCAATATTTGGTTTTCCTTAGAAAAGTTGACTTCCCTGTACATTAGTGAGATTATCCAATTGCACGGTGTACCCTCGAGTATAGTGTCTGACCGAGATCCGAGGTTCACTTCTAGATTTTGGGAAGTTTGAACAAAGCCTTAGGAACCTGGCGTTGGCTGAGTTCGGCCTACCACCCTCAAACTGATGGTCAGACAGAGCGGACCATTCAGTCTTTAGAAGACCTTTTGAGGGCATGTGTTCTAGAACAAGGGGGTAGCTGGGATAGTTTCCTACCCTTGATAGAGTTCACCTACAACAATAGTTTTCACTCTACCATTGGCATGGCTCCCTACGAAGCCTTGTATGGTAGAAGGTGTAGAACACCCTTGTGTTGGGTAGAACCTGGTGAAAGTCTTGTGCTAGGGCCTGAAGTGATACAACAAATGATCGAGAAGGTCAAGTTGATCCTGGATAGGATGAGAACAGCCCAAAGTAAACAGAAAAGCTATCACGATAAAAGGAGGAAGGACCTAGAGTTTGAGGTTGGAAATCATGTATTTTTTAGGGTTACCCCTTGGACCGGGGTAGGTTGAGCATTAAAAACCCGGAAACTCACTCCATGGTTTGTTGGTCCCTTCCAAATTTTAAAAAGAGTAGCCCCTATTGCATACCAAATTGCCTTACCCCTGTTTCTTTCTAATCTTCATGATGTATTTCATGTGTCCCAACTTCGTAAATATATACATGATTTTTCCCATGTAGTTGGACTAGATGATATTCAAGTAAAAGAAAACCTGACATATGAAACACTACCTTTGAGGATTGAGGATAGACGGATAAAGCATCTAAGAGGGAAAGAAATTCCTTTGGTTAAGCTAATCTGGGGAAGTCCGGCAGGAGAAGATGCAACATGGGAACTGGAGAGTCACATGCAGAAAGCTTACCCGGATTTGTTTGCAACAGGTAATTTCAGGGATGAAATTTCAAAAAGGGTGGGAGAGTTGTAACCCCCTGAAACTTTACAAGTAGAAAGATATTTGTGTTGATTAATTGTTTAATATAAATCCTGCAATCTGTTAAAGTGTATTGCATAGGTGTTTATGTGAGAAAGGTGAAAGTCAAATTTTGTGGCTGAGATAAGTTGTCTGTACACGCATAGTAAAAGCAGTGGTGGCTCTGGTGGCTGTTCGGTCATGCAAGTGGGCAACAATGGTGGCTGTGATAGCTGGCTGATTCAAGTTGTTGGCGACTTGCCTCAGTGCTTCATCCATAACTAGCAGTGCATGAAGTGGAAGCACGATTCACTCTCACTTCTGTCCGTGTTTCTCTTCTTTTCTCTCTCTAAACTATTTGCACCAGAAATCTTTCTTCTTCCACCTTCTATACCACTTAAACTCTTGAGAACCACCGTAGCAGCGGTGGAAAATCCTCTCTGTTAAGAAGAATTGGTGAACGGAGCTTAACCTTTCATTCTTGGTTGTTGTGAGAACGAGTGTTCAAACAAAACCCACATTAGATCGAAAGAAAAGAATCCCTGTTGAGGTAAAGGGAGTTTTATTGTGTTAATAATGGGTTTAGATGTCATGGTTGAGATGCAGTACGCATATGTGTTCTGATGTTTTGCATAAAATAAATTGATAAAGTTTTTATGTGATGTGTTTGTGAAAAAGATGACTACCGGATTAGGTAAGTCAGGCTTGGCCGAGTTCCATATATGTGTCAAACATTTGTTTGAGATGCCGGCTACCGGGAAGGGTTGGCCGAGTTCCATATAGGTGTCAAACTTTTGTTTGTAATATCGGCTACCAATATGGGTTGGCCGAGTTGAGCGGTTTACGTAGCATGCATGTATGCATGTAGGACGTAACTTAGTCCTTGTTGGCGGACGTTAGTATACCGAGTTCCTTACCTGGGGTTGTACTTTGAAGTTGTTAAGCTCAAGTTACTTCGAGAGAGAGAACTACCAGGTTACTTACTCGGCAGAGCTCATACTGGGTTACTTACTCGGCAGAGATCGTACCTTCTCGGGAATAGAGCTACTGGGTTCATTACTAGGCGAAGCTCATACCTTTTCTTTAAGAACTACCGAGTTCCCTTACCCGGACAAACTTGAGTCTTGCAAGCATAATCAATTACAGTGCTTATGTAATCGATTACATGTCTGACCTTGTTTGGATTCCTACCTTAGGACAATATGTCCAAGTCCCAACCCGGACACCTAATACTTCACACTTATTCACTTGTTTGTAAAATTTATGAATGACGAATGTGATTACGTTGAGGTAAGCCTATGTGATGGCTTGAGATATTGAATGCATTGATACCATGGGGGGGTGTGGCATTATACACACTAGGACGAGTTGATCCCGGGCCGGGCCATGCATTGATGGTGCCCATGGTAATCTAAATGCATTTAGACATACATAAATACCCACGAGGGTGTATGGCATGATCCTAGCCAGGACGAGTAGATCCCGGGTCGGGCCATACATTAATGGTGTCGTGGTAATATTCTATGTATAGATGTGAGATGCCAGAACCTGTTGTTAACCTTACAAGGACCACGGTCAGTGCATCAGTAGGCTCGAGAATGGGTCAGCATATATGTACATGGGGGGTGTATGCCATTATCCTAGCTAGGACGAGTTGATACCGGGCTAGGCCATACATTGATGGTGGCCATGAGATATATGTATGTTCATAGGGGCTATATGACACTATCCTAGCCAGGACGAGTTGATCCCGGGTCGGGTCATACATTGACGGTGCCTATATATTTCATTTGCATGACGAAAATAGGATGATTGACTGTAATCGTATGAGAAGTACTAGGGGGCCATGTCTATAGGGATATCCTTATGACACCCATTATTGGCTGATCACCATGGGGGGATGAGTCATGTGCACAACAGAGTGACCCCGACGTCAACTGCAACTATCATTCGAACCATGGATTTGTCCTATTTCTGGAGATGGTACCACATTGCATTCTGAGAGAAAAGTCAAAAGCATGCATCATGACTAGTCATTATAAAATGAATTGTGAAATATCTTTAGACGAGTTGTTTGTAGTTGATTGCGTGATGAATGCTTGAATATTGTTATGATAATGTGGTAACCGAATGGTCTTTTCATAATTGATGTTATCTATTACTTATTATTTTACATGATGAACTCACATTTGCTTTGTTGTACCTTGTGGTTTGGTACTTGTAATGATCACGAACCATGTTCGTGTGAGTAGATGGGCAGCAGTAGGTGACCGGGAAGATGACCTATGTTGATTAGAGTCGCCAAGTGGTCGGGATGTCTATGGATTAGATCCCGAACAAGGGTTGTGTTTTGCTAGTTACACCCCTTGTTCTAACGGCTACACCCCATTGTTTTGCTAGTTACACCCCAACATTTAATCCTTTGTTTCTTTTGAAAATTTTGTACAAATTCAAACATGGTTATTTGTAATCACCATCAAATTACGTTTTGATATATATATATATATATATATGTATTTCGATGTGTTACATCATGGAATGTTTACATTATAATTTTGTGATATTAATTATGCCCACGCGAAAAATTACCTACTGTTTTTGAAATCAACTTAAAGGGATTTTCAATTACAAATTGTGACTAAAAATATGATTAAGGACATAATACAGTAGCGACGAGGCGGGTCATTACACGGGTAAGGAACCCGTTATATCTAAGGAAAAGGAAGCGAGCCCTAGCAGCTCTAAGGAGGCAACCTCGGGTAAGGAACCCGGTATACAGACGTCCGCCAACAAGGACTAAGTCACATCCTGCATGCACACCTACATGCTACGTAAACCGCTCAGCTCAGCATACCCATCCTGATAGCCGACATCTTAAACACGATGGATTAATACACGTGTTTAATTCGGCCTACCCATCCCGGTAGTCGTCATTACAAATACAAGGGGTTTATACATATGTGCAACTCGGCCAACCCATCCCGGTAGCTGACGTCACCAACCCAACAGTGTTTTAATTTATATGTATATGTAACATGCTCAGCCTGACTTACCCAATCCGGTAGTCATCTTCTTCACAACCACACCACATAAAAACATCATCAATTTATTTAACGCAAAACACCAGAAAACATATACATACTTCATCTCAACCATGATATCTAAAGTCATTATCAACACAATAAAACCCCCTTACCTAAACAAGAATTCTTTTCTTTCAAACTAACGTGAGTTTTGTTCGAACGCAAGTTCTCACAACAACCAGGAAGGAAAGGGGTTAAGCTTCATTCACGAGTTCTTCTTAACGTAGAGGTTTTTCCGCTTCAGCTATGGTGGTTCTTGAGAGTTAAAGGTGGTACAGAGGGTTGATGAAGAGAGGTTTCTGGGTGCAAAAGAGTTTAGAGAGAAAAGAAGAGAAACACGCACAGAAGTGAGAACGAACATGCTTCCGCTTCATGCGCTGCTATATATAGGCGGAGCTACTAAGGCAAGTTGCCAACATGCGTGAACGGACAGCTACCATAGCCACCATAGTTTCCAACTTGCGTGTACAGACAGCTATCTTAGCCAACAACATTTGACTTACATCTCTCAAGCACAAATACCAATGCAAAACACTTAACAACAATTTGCAAGATTTATATTAAACAATTAAGCAACATAAAATATCTATCAACTTGTAAATTTTCAGGGTGTTACATAGCTAGCTCTAGTAGGTAAGTTATTGGACCATCGTGTATTGGGTCTCTCCCTTTCTCGATTCTCTAGCAACTGGTTTAAGAACAAGATAGTTATCATCATTTATTCTTTCTATGCTTGAACATTATGAGCTCCACATACAAGATTGTATTTATTTAATTGAAATAATTATCATGGTCTTGCTTACCAACTGATTCTAGGTCTAGTAGTCTAATATCTATTTAAAATAACTTTAGGCCATGAAAATTTCATTTTTGCCCTTATTTAATTTGTTGATAACTGTCCTTATTATCTGATAAAATGGGAATTTTATAAATTCTAAAAGCTGTTGACAAACAGCAATACGTATGAACAAAAAGTCATTACCTTCTTTCAAAATTTCAATTTTTGAAATTTGAAATTTGGTCTTTCTCTTCCTCCAACAGCTAAGATATATTTCTCTTCTCCACCAAATCTTTTTCCTCCATTTTTCTCTTTCTCTTCCTCCATCTTCTCACACACACAATCATGGACTACGAGGTACAACAGATCTTCAAATATATCTATAATGAGTTTGAGCTATAATAGCAAGCAGTTATATTGAACCATTTTCTTTGAAACTAAATAATGCTCATCTAGTTTGAGCTATAAATGATGGTCCAAAAATTATTCTTGCCCCAACTCTAATGGCTAAGAATTTTATTTGCTTACTTTGAACACTAAAGTTGTCATTATTTAATGTGATAATCCTTGCTCTATTAATGTAAAATAATTTTATAATTGGACAGTCCTTGCTCTTTGAATTTATTTTCCTGAATGTTAAGCTAATTAAATTCCATTCATGTTGATTTCAACTTAATTGAGAGAACAATATGTTCAGTTTCACTATGGTTTGAAATCAATATGATATCAACAGTTTTATCTTCTAACCTTCTTATTGTTGTTAAGTTACAGCCTTATCTTTAACTAGTTTAGATGTAAGTGTGCTTTTTTCAGAGGTAATTTTTATGTTTTAATAATTTAATCATTATTTAATGTTTTAAGAATCCTGCTAAGGTACAAGATGTTATTGTTGCAGTTTGCTTAGAGGCATATTCCTCAAATACCACTGTTACTACAACATCAACTACACTAAGTAATAACAATGGAAAACCATAAAAAACTTAATGATGTTGAGGCACAACCTTATCTTTAATTAGTTTAGATGTAAGTGTGTTTTTTCAACCGTGATTTTTATGTTTTGATAATTTAATCTTTATGATTTTACCTAATATGTCTAGGTGGTTTCAAAGACTGGGAAAGAAATATCATACTCATTTGTCCGAAAGTATGATGATATGGATGATAGCATAAGTGAAATGCTAATCATAAAAATTAATTGAGTATTATTTTTCATTTTAGTGATAAGTGATATCCTTAGAAATTCATGATGTGTTTATATTGTCATCATACATATGTGTACATGGGCTGTAATTTGTTCACAATTTTAGTGATTGGTAGTTTATCACTCTCCTCCATTCTAATTGTTGTACATTAGTATGAATTAAGTGCTGAGTTTTGGTTTGGAATAGTGGTATCTGAAGTTCTGAACTGAAATCAGCCAGCATTGATAATATAAAACTAAGGATGTAGTTCAATGAAGTTTAGGTAGCATAGTCAGCAATCCTTAGCATTTACCTATCTTTGTCTCTTCTCTATGCATCTCTTACAAAGTTTAGACTTTAGAGATCATAGAACTTATTTTATTATTTAGGCAGAGAAAATGATAGTAGCATGGTCATTTACATTACATTTGTTTCTTGAATTATTTATAAAGTTATTTATTGATACAGATGTTTACTTCTTAAGTATTGCATGTTCAGGAATTTTTGTCAAATGATTTCACGAAGGTCTTCAAGATAGTAGGTTTGCCAAATTCCATTGGAGAAATATCAATTGAAATATTTGTCCTGTTTTCTGTGATATTATTTATTGCCAAAGTATAGTGTTTTTTACAATAGTAACATAGGCTGAAATGAAAGGCATCATGATTTTCAATTCAGTGTTGTATTCAATTTATTGAGTATCAATTATCATTTCTCATTTTTTTTATTCTAATTGATTCTAGCTTTGCTTGACCGAATTGATGCTGATAGAGTAACTCCCAATATGATCAATTTCTTAAGTAGCACCAAATATGTGTATTTGATCTGAAAAACCAATGTTGACCAAAAGTGCAAGGTTTAGGCAACAGAATACATTAATGCATTGATACAACACAATGTTCTTATAGGAAATTCTATACTAATTTTTATTTTAAAATGAATGCATCTGTGTGTCTGGGAAAATGTACCTGATGCATGTTGAGATAATATATGAAATGTAGTTTGAGTGTAACGGTGATTCAATCCAACTTTCACCTACTGTCTCACTTTATTTAGGTGACTTGGTTGCTACTTGCTACCTTTTTGAGAGATTTGATTCCTACATGACACATTGTTATATTTGTCTATCTCTACCTATATTAAAGTGTAGTGTGTGAGATTTTGGAAGAGGTGATAATGGTGCAATCATTTCTTATTTTACTTGAAATTTAAAAGTCTACTTATGAAAATTGGCAAAGTCACATGACCAAAAAGAAGATTACATGAACCATGATTAAATTAGATAAGATGTAGATGAAGTCTCCATCTTTTGGTTACTATTAACGTCACTGCATCTCTCTTTTTTTTCCCTTCTTAACGCATTATGTTTGAGAGGAATTATGCTAGATATGACAAGTTTTAACTGGAAAATGCCTTGTAAACTTTTCTTATTCAGATATATCAAGTGTCTTGGATAAACCAGCATCTAATTGCATCTGATTCCAAGGTTTCTTCAGCATGAAATCTGATCATTTGGTTTTGCCAAATGCAGTTGCTGATCATTGTTTTTCTGATATCATTAGTATTCTAGCCAGTTGCTGAGAAGAGCTTTGAGTTGGGAAACAAGCTTGAACTTGAGAGGAAAATGCAGTTGGCAAGGGCACTTGGCTTGCAACCTAGAAAAATTGCTATATGGTTCCAGAACAGGAGGGCTAGGTGGAAAACCAAGCAGATGGAGAAGGACTATGATCTTTTTAAAATACAATATGATGCTATTGTTGTTTTAATTTCAGAACAGGAGGGCTAGGCAAATAAAGATGCACTTCAAGCTAAAAACATAAAACTTCAGACTGAGGTTTGTAATTTTCTTCCTACTTCTATTAAGATTTTGTTGTTGTTTTAATTTTGGTTTCATATGTGAGAAGAGAACTTAAAAAAGAAGACCAATTTTTCTTAAATTACTAAGGCCAAAGTCAAATGAGTTTATTAACAAATACTTACAATAAAATAAAATAAATTAAAAGGGTAAACAAATCATACTCTTTTTGTTAAGTTAAAATTTTATTTTCCAATGAGGTACATAAGTTAAATTATAAAAGATTGATGTATTTTACCTCCTTAAATCATTTTATATATTTCTCACGAGTGTTTTGTTGAGAAATTTAGTCAAATTAAATTAGTCCTAAATTGACGAAGAAATAAAGGGGATATTCAATTTCTGTTATGTCAGATTGTAATGATTATGTACAATAAAGCTAGATAATCATGATGTTTTTCTTTAATTATTATGTTTTTTCAAAATAAATAATATTTATTATGGCTCTTGGAACCTTTTATTTCCTTTCACCAACTTCTGGAACTGATATGATGATAATAACTTTCTCCAAAGTTGCTTTTTCCAACCATCCACTTTAATTTCATAAAGACCAATTTCCAATAAGGAACTGTGATCTTAGTATTAACAGTTATGGTTTTAAAGAGGTTTGTGGTTAAATTTTTGGTTTAGCTATTGATCTTCTGTTTTTTCAACTGTACTATGGGAGTTGCTTTGCCTGTGTACTCTACGTTTAAGTCAATAGAAAGTAAAGATCAAGATGCTCAACATAGATCAAGAAGAAAGGAGTGTCTTCTTTTTGGCTCAATGTAATGAAAAATAATGATGTGTTAGCTGAAGAAATGAGTGTTGTATTGTGTTTTGTCTAATACCTCATCCTTGAATATAAACCTCTATTTCTTATATTGCCCATATAGGAGACTGTTGCCTAAATGGGATTTAAGTGTGGATGTAAGCATAGGTGGATTATCCATATTAATCCAAGATTTCAGCCTTTTTTGTAAATAATACAACAGATTTTGTATAGTAAATGACATGACAATTTAGTTTTTGATTTTCTTTTGAAGCAAAATATGATGTGATTTTTAGATGTTTAGTTTGCTAGGTGTAAATGGAATGGAAATGTTTATCCTCTTCAGAAGTGTTTCAATAGTTCTTGACAAGATAAAAGTTGGATTATAGAACAATTTCAATAACTACAAGGAGTAACTAAGAGAAGTAACTAAAATACTATGACCATGGTATTCTAAAGTTGCATATGATAACCATTTGAATAAATAAATTTCCTAATGTCATCCCGCTGTCATTTTGTCTCCAAGAAAGCAATTGACTTGGACATTTTAGTTCCAAGTATTTTATGCTTTAGAGCATGATTTCCTATGTTCTTATTTTCTCTACTTTATGAAATTTAATTTGATTTTTTGCTATAAATCTTTTGTTGATATCTCATGTTTGGAGAGATATGCTAAGGTAGGTCATAATTTCACCCCAATAAATACTTGAAGTAAAATGAAATGGTGACAATTTTAAAAAATAAAAATATTTATAGTTTTGTTATTTAAATTTAATCAAGATTTGGAATTTTTAATAATTCTTATTTAATTCAATTGTTATGATAATTAGCATAATAACATTTAGTTAATATATTTAAAAGATAATTAGCATAATCAACATTTAGTTAATATAATTTTTTATCATAGAAACTACAATTATAATTTACGAAAAATAATTATTCTCTAGGTCATCATGAGTGAATCTTTACGGGAAAAAAGTTTTTCTTTTAAAAATATTTAACAAAGTTATATATCAAATAATCAATAATATTTATTTTAATAAATATATTATTTTTTTAAAAAATTTATCATATAAAATTGTAGGTAAATAACATTAAAATGAAATGGTGACATTTTAAAAAAAATAAAAATATTTATAGTTTTATTATTTAAATTTAATCAAGATTTAAAATTTTTTAATTCTTTTTATTTAATTCAATTATTACAATAACCAATATAATAACATTTAGTTAATATATTTATTATAAAATAATAGTTTATTAGAAAATAATAATTTAATTCTTTGTTATAAGACAACCAAAGTTAATTAATTTGAATTACTTTATCAATAATATCATAAATAAAATATTTTTAGTTATGATAAAGATAAATATTTTTAGTTTTTTATTTAAATTTAATCAAGATTTATAATTTTTTATAATTTTTATTTAAATTAATTATTACTATAACCAACATAATAACATTTAGTTAATATATTTATTAGAAAATAATGGTTTGAATCTTTATCATAAGATAATCAAAGTTAATTAATTTAAATTACTTTTTCAATAATATCAAAAGTAAAAATATTTTTAGTTATGATAGAGATAAAAATTATAATTAATTTATAAAAATGATTTTTGTTACAATAAAGTTTTAAATTACTTGTTCACTATATCATGATGTAAATTAGTTTTAATTTCATTTTTATCATAGAAACTACAATTATCATTTACGAGAAATAATTATTCTCTAGATCATCATGAGTGAACCATTACCTAGAAAAAGTTTTTTTTAAAAAAAATATTTAACACAGTTACATATCAAACAATCAATAATATTTATTTTTATTAAATACATTATTTTTTCTTAAATTTTCATCATATATAATAATAATGGGTAAATAAAAGTAAAATGAAATTATGACATTTAAAAAAAATAAAAATATTTATAGTTTTATTATTTAAATTTAATCAAGATTTTAAATTTTTAAATTCTTTTTATTTAATTCAATTGTTACGATAATTAGCATAATAACATTTAGTTAATATATTTATTAAAAAATAGTTTGATTCTTTGTTATAAGAAAACTAATTTAAACTACTTTATCAATAATATCACAAATAAAAATATTCTTAGTTATAATAGATATAAAAATTAAAATTAATTCATAAAAATGTAGTGGAGCATAGCAAAGCAACCCATGTGTTCGCACGGGTTACTTACTAGTTAATTCAAGAAAAATGTAGGATTGGATTTCATCGTTCATACCCTCAGTATCCCATTATCAGTACCATGCATAAATCATTTTCTAATATTATTGATACACACATTAAATCATCCCAAATCAATCCCTCACATTCGAAAATCCTAAGGATATTTACTAAATATCAATCTCTCGCATATGAAATAAATATCTCAACATTATAATTATAATCTCGTGTTGCTTGCTGTAAGGACCCTCATTATGGCGCGGCTGGCGCCAGATTCCACGCTGATAGCGCCAGGGGATCTTTGGAAGAAAACCCTGTTAAGGGTGTGGCGCGGATGGCGCCAAACCCACTGGAACTTGACGCCCAGAGCGTCAGAGCCACGCGAGGGGCGCCAAAGGTTTCCCAGCCCACACGGATAGCGCCATGGGTGGCGCTGATGGCGCGGTAAGTGGTCTGGAAAACCATGTTTCTCTGGAATTCCACGCGGTCAGCACCAGGTGTGGCGCGGACGGCGCCATAGGCCAGGGGGAGGTTGGCGCTGACGGCGCCAGTGTGGCGCGGGTGGCGCCACAGGTTCTGGAAGCTGACGCTGTAGGCGCGGA
>CM023941.1:19333054-19344467 GCA_013407115.1 Glycine latifolia | reverse complement strand
AAACCCTAATCCACACACCCTAAACACTAAACCATTAACCTAACCCCCATCAACCCTAAACCCTAATCCACACACCATAAACCCTAAGCCATAAACACAAAACCTTACACATTCAAGCATTCACCCTACAACACACACCCTAAACCCTAAACCGTTATCTCTAAACCTAAACCATAAATCTTTAACCTAACACTAAACCATAAACACTACACATTAAACCAACATACACACTAACATCTATGTCGCTAACAAATTCATATGACCCTAACAAATTTCTAATTAAACAAAATAACATATTAAATAATTGACAAACAAAATTAATTCACTTACTTGTTGGCAGAGCTTTGCTGCAGAGATAATCCACTCACAAACTCTAGAGAAAAGGCTAACCAACTTTTAGAGAGAAGGTGAAGTGGTAACAATGGTGAAAAAGTGAATTTTTTGGGCTTATATAGGATTGAAACACGCCTGATTTAGGCGTGTTTAAACACGCCCAATCTAGGCGTGTTTGAGGGACCAATGTTTCCAATTTTTTTGCTGGATGCACCAAATTTCAAATTTTTTATTAAATTTGCATTATTTTTTTTAGCCGTCTTTAATACACTCGATTATTAATTAAAAAGTTAGAAACAATAAAATCATAAGCAATATTCGCTCCATTGTAAAATAATAGTGTTTTTACCATTTTGTTTTATTTTCAAAATTATAATTCTTTTAACTTTTTAAGTTACTATTTTTTTCAACAATACCCTATTTTGATTAAGAAGATAAATTAGCATTGGCTTTAAAAAGAAATATCAACCATAAGTTAGAGAATAATATATGAGAAGATTAATTGTAAAGTTTAAGATATTTTTGTCTAAATTTGTATCAATTGAATATTATTTAATTTGTGTGTCATAACCGTAAAAAATTTATAAAGTGAAGTAAGATTCACAAAATTTTGAAATTTTTAATAAATTTTCATTAATAAAAGAAAATGTGTTAAAAAAATACATTACTGAAATTTTGCTATTAGAAGTGTCAAATTGAAAAAAATAAATATAATCAAAATTTTATTTTCTAAATTATATATTCTAATTTATAATATAAAAATATATTTTAACGAGACTTGTACATCCTAACTATTTATGAAATTTTAGTCTATTGCTATCATACATTTATTTAATTTGGCTAAACCTGATCACTGTCTTGATTGTAAGTATATGGTTAAAATTTTAATAATTAATTATTAGTCATATTTTAAGCTAAATTCTAATTAAAGTGATTTGAAGTATCTTTCCAATAAAAAAATTGATTTTGAGATGAAATTCAATGAGCGTCTATTAAATTAATGTCAATATAGGTGTTTTTAAAAATAGTCATATAATTAGTTTTAAAAGTAATTGTACTTGAACACTTAGTAAGAAAGTTCATCTTTTGTACTTGTCTACTCGACTTAGAAAGTTACTAAAAAAATGTGATGTGTTTACTTCTAAGGTAGATTTTATTTCTTTTGAAGAAATACATTTGTTCATCCATGAATTCCTCCCTCTATGATGGTAGGATATATGTGCAAAGATACTCTAAAGCTTAAGTTAGAGGCAAAAGAATAAATAGCAGATATAAAAAATGGATTGAATTAAGTTAATTTGTCTGAACTTTGGTTACCCCTTTTATAGAGGTGAGGATTGGATCTCTAATCTCAATCTCCCTCGTTTGATAGTATAATTAAGAAAAAATATGATCTTATCTTTCCTTATAATGATAAATAATTTTTTATTTTAGGGGATATCTTATATTTTTAGTGAAAGATAAAGTTTCCTCTTGATTAATCCTGCAAAGTTCTCTAGATAGTGAGTAAACTACTCAGTTGGGCACCGAGTATGGAGGCTCTTCGATTCCGAGTAGTACCCATGTCCCCCAAGCTCTAAAGTTGGCTATAGGAGCTTTGTAAAATTTTGAACCAGTCTTTGATGTTGGTCATCCATAAGTTGAGTCTGTGTTTATACGATTTGGTCTAACAGTGGTCGAGACGAGTAGTATTTGTTTCCCTCTTTAGTCGGATGTTTGTCCTAGTCTAAACGAAAAGAAACTAATAGTTGTCTTATATTGAATTCGAGTAGTCAAGTTCTCGAAGGGGTATCTTGTCAACAGTCCTTCAAGGAAAACTTGCAACGAGTACAACGAAATTTGAAATGCTTTCAAGACAACCAAAGGTTACACCTCTCCCTCTCCTCAACCATTAATTCTTGAAGGGGAAAAGTGATATGACGGTCCAACCAAATGTGTCTTTTGACTTATATAAAGGGGATAATTTTTCCCTCTTCATCTTTTCTTTTATGTTTTTCTTCTCTCTAGCGTAAACTTTTCTTCTTCGGTTATCTTTGTTTTATCTAGTCAGCCTTTCTTTCCAACGTTCTTTCTTTCTATTCTCTAGTCATCTCCATCAATCTAGGTACATCATCTTTCTATCTATTTTATGTCTCATTCTGGTAGGGATTCTAATTGCTCCAACGAAGATGTCCCCGCCGGAAGTTCACGCCAACGACAATGCCAATGTGTCCAGTGTACCCACTGGCAATGCAACTATCACCGATGGTAATACAATTCGTCCTAATGCTAGGGAGGGAGAGGCCAAGTCACCTTTGTCTATTCCAGTTTAGGGCATTGTAGACATTGATTCAAAGACCATACTCGTGCAGGTCTTGGTCATTTGCCTTGGCAATCGACCTTCTTCTTTCCCCCCTTAAAAACATCAAAAAAACCAAAAAAAAGTATCCTCTCATACCTATTATAGACTGCTTTTGGTCCATGGTGAATTCAAAGCTTACTCCACTAGCTTCCACACTTATGACTTGATCACCAATTTTCTTGAAGGTATCAAGTTTTGTCATGTCGATTGGGTGAATGTGATGTTCGTTGAGTCATGTCTCGCCATTGAGCGCGTTTCATGCGTGCCTTTCTTGTCGAGACTCATTTAATGTGTATACATGAAACTCTTTTCTTTACTCTTCATCATACTTTTCCTTTTGATAAATTCAAAGTCGACGTTCTACGAGAGTTGAACGTTACCCCTACCTAGTTGCACTTGAATGCCTAGGCGGCCATGTGTGCCTCTAGGGTTCTATGCAACAAGTTCTTCATGACTTCGTCTGCCCTTAAATTCCCTCATCATTATAATGTTAAGGAGAATAATAAAGGTTGGGTCTTTCTCACCAGTATTTTTGGTAGAGTTGTCATTGGCCCTTATACTCCCTCTTACACAAACTTATTTTTTCTGAGTCTGTCCTGGGAAGGAGTGGATGTCAATATATTTACTCGACAAGGGGCTACTCATTTTCCTGAAATGCATATCTATTTTATATTTGTTTATATTTGAACTCAATTAATTAGTATAAATGAAATACTTTAATTTAATAGTTCAGAAATTTAAAAACCCAAGTAGAAAACAAAATGGGTACTTTGATCCCTTTCCCTTACAAGTTTCCTCGAGCTTTACATTGTAAGACCCTAGTAGAACTTCCTATTCTGAGAAGGGTGGATCAGGAGTGTGCGTCTCTTTTACTCGATCTTTTTTGCTTTCATGTTTTGCCAAGTTTTTTTTTTTACTATTACTTCTTTCTTTTTCAAGTATCATGAAGAAATATGATTACCAACCTATCAAGAGGGCTTAAACTGAGAAGGCCAATTTAAAGTTGCAAGAGGCCTAAAATGCCCAAGTGGTTGTTGATTCAGTTTCTCCTCCTCCACCCATCAACCCTGGTCTGAGTAAGAGGAAGGATTTGAGTCCTTCCAACCAGGAAGACGTTATGAGAAAGAAACTGAAGATGATGGCTACATCGTCGGTTGCTACTCCTTCTCATGTTGAGAGCCATCTGACATTCCTTTCCATAAAGGATGGGGAGTTTTCTTTTAGGGAAAGTGTAATGACCTGCCTCGTTGCTACGATATCACTAACTCTAATCATGCCAATTCAAATTTTAATAAAAACTTCATTAATTTGATTATGAACATGGTAGTAATTTTTTTGCGATAATACACTTATCATACAATGAATAAAGACATAATTGAATACACATGTATGTATATTTTAAACCAGTACATGTCATTCACATGTCAGAACTTTGGTTTTTACATGTATTTACACTGAGAATTTACATGTCCAACAAAAAGGAATCAACTAAGAAAGAGTTGATTAACAAAATATAACTCTTTTCCAAAAAGAATTCCAACATCATCACGTTGGCTTGGCGACTCCAACAAAAAAGATCTCCCTCCATCAGTTTCATACACACTTAACAAACCAATCATCCAATTCATTTCACAAATCAAACAATCATGATCGGAATGATGCATGCTCCTGATTTCACTCTCACGATGCAATGTGGTGCCATATCCAGGGAAATAGCCTCTCACAGGAACATGATTCATCGCCTATCAGGGTCACCCTATTGTGCACTGGCCATTCCCCCCACAGTGATCAACCAGTGGCGCATGGGAATTCAAACCTGATGGCCCCTTAGTACCTGCATTTTCAGCCCATAGAAACCCCAGGTACGTGTATGCCTTCATTCTATTTCCATCAATGCAATATGAAGTATGAAACATGGGCACCATTAATGCATGACTTGGCTAGGAACACATTCTTCCTTGCAAGGGTAACTCGTCATGCACTCCCAATGGACATACATAACACACCAATATGGGCTCATCGATGCACTGACAATGGCTAGGAACACATCCTTCCTCACAAGGGTAACCAACCGGTCATTGCATCCCACGTGGACATATACAACATACAACCATGGGCACCATCAATGCATGGCCTAGCTAGGAACACATCCTTCCTAGCAAGGGTAACCTGTCATTCACCCCCCATGGGTATCCATGTATATCCACATCACACAATGACATTGTTCACATCAACATTATTGTAACACCCCGTATGCATCAAGTTGTTAACATTCAATTATGGACGTTAAACTGATACAGAATCTCGGCAAGTGCACCGATTTGTCATTGTAAGTTACAAAATTTATAAGATCGTCTCCACAGGGACTTGAGCTTCTTAGTTAATCCAAATAGAATTTAACAGTTCAATAGTTATGTATAGGAAGGATAAGCAGAATTTCATTTGTTTAAGAAAGTAACAGAAAATTACTAAATTCGTAAAATGAAATATATTTATGGGAAAGTGGGATTGGGTTTCATCATTCATATCCTTTTATATCCAATTAATATTACCATGCATAAATCATTATCTATCCTTATTGATGCACACTATTTTATCCCGAATCGATCCCTCTCATTCGAGTTCTAAGGATATCTACCGAATATCGATCCCTTGCACATGAAGTAAATACCCCAGCATTATAATCATAATCGCGTGCTTTATGCAATCAAAACGGTATGCCCTATTCCTAGCAACATAACGTAATGAGTAAAATCATTCAGCTCAAACCCTAAGGGCACTTTCCAGTCAAGCTTAGGATTTTAATTCATGAAACTAGTGATCAAGTAGAATCAAACATTAAGCACATAATGAAATTACCAACAAGGAATAGAAAATATTAATGCATAGATAAATATTAAAAGAGATACATAGGGATAGAATATTACATCCAATCCTCAGAGAAGCTAGCTACTCATTGTAAAGAGAACCTCCTCAAGGGAAGAATTGATGAAAGGCCCCATCACTGCTTCTTTCCGGCAGAGTCTCCACACTAAATCTCACTTCTCTCACTTTTCTAACCTACCTAATACTATTATTTAAGCTCCTAAACTAAAGAAAAAGCTTTAGGAAGCAAAAGAATGAAGAATGGAATGGAATTCCTCTCAAATTCGTGGCCTATTTATAGGTTTTGCCTCTTGCCTGCTTCCACTCGCCCAAGCAAGTGATTTTGCCTGTTTGCTTGCCTGGGCGAGCTAATGTTTATCTCCTTGGAACTTGTAGCTCGCCTGGGCAATCATTTTGGCCTGTGGACGCTCGCCTGGGCGAGTTAAATGCTTAGTGATGAAGAAAGGTTTTGGGCCTGGGCCTTGTTGCTTCTGACACCCCCAGTTTTGATCCATATGCCCTTTTTGCTTGCTTTGATGCTTCGGAAGCTTCAGATGTCATCGGAATCTATCAAAATACAACACGTGATTGGACTAATCTCTTCAAAATATGAAAAACAATATTTATAGAAGTACTACATTCAAATTGACTAGGTTTAGGGTAAGTTTATAAGCAAATTTATTAAGATTAAAAGATAAGTGCCATTTTGTAAGTTGAATTGTTCTAAAATAGGGCACTTATCATAAACATAGCAATTAATTAACAATAATTAATTAGGAAGCAGTTGTAAGTATGACGTCATAATACGTCCACAAATATTACTTGTACATTATGCATGACAATCATTCAGGGAATTACAACAATATGCATCGAGTATGTTTTCCCCTCAAGGTCAGGTTCAAAATGCATATAAATATACATAACAAAATAATGAGCCAACACGCTCTCAAAATAACACTAAGGTTCATTCAGAACCCCTGCCTGGCTCGAGCTGTAACACCCTGAACTTTTATAAGTAGAAATATATTTGTGTTAATTAATTGTTTAATGTAAACTTGCAATCTATTAAAGTGCTTTGCATGGGTGTTTGTGCGTGAGAAGAAAGTCAAATTGTGTGGTTGAGATAAGTTGTCCGAACATGCATAGTAAAAACGGTGGTGGCTCTGGTGGCTGTTCGGTCATGCAAGTGGGCAACTATGGTGGCTGCAATAGCTGGCTGACTCAAGTTGTTGGCAACTTGCCTCAATGCTTCGTCTATAAATAGTAGTGCAGGAAATAGAAATGTTCACTTTCATTTCCGTGCGTGTTTCTTTTCTTTTCTCTCTCTAAAACTCTTTGCACCAGATATTTCTCTTCTTCCACCTTCTGAACCACTTAAACTCTCGAGAACCACCGTAGCAGTGGCGGAAAATCCTCTCTATTAAGAGGAACTTGTGAACGGAGCTTAACCTTTCATTCCTAGTCGCTGTGAGAACGAAGTGTTCGAACAATACATGTTAGATTGAGAGAAAAGTATCCCTATTGAGGTAAGGGGAGTTTATTGTGTTTATAATAATTTTAGATATCATGGTTGAGATAAAATGTGTATCTGTTGTTTGATATTCTGTGTGAAATGTATAGATGATATCTGTAAGTGGTGTGTTTGTGAAGAAGACGACTACCGGGTTGGGTAAGTCGAGTTGAGTATGTGATATATATATATATATATATATATATATATATATATATATATATATATATTAAAACACTATTGTGTTGTGACCTCAGCTACCGACAAGGGTAGGCCGAGTTATGTATGTGTGTTAATCCCTTGTGGTTGGGATGTCGGCTACCAAGAGGGGTAGGCCAAGTTAAATATACGTGCCAATCCCTTGTTTTGTGATATCGGCTACCAGGATGGGTATGCCGAGTTGAACGATTTACGTAGCGTGCATGTGTGCATGCAAAATGTAACTTAGTCCTTGTTGGCGGACATTTGTATATCGGGTTCCTAACCCGGGGTTGTTTCCTTAGAGCTGTTAGTGCTCGCTTCCCTTTCTTTAGTTGTGCCGGGTTCCTTACCCGGTGTGGTATGTTAGAGCTGTTAAGCTCAAGTTACTTCACGAGAGGGAGAGTGAGAGCCATCGGGTTTACTAAATCGGATGAGCTTGTGTCTTCTCGGGAAAAGAGCCATCGGGTTCACTAACTCGGATGAGCTCGTGTCTTCTCGGGAAGAGAGCCACCGGGGCTTCTACTCGGTTGTGTTTGTGTTCTTTCTTTTAGAACGACCGGGTTCCATACACGTGTCGCCTCTAGAAACTCATTTTTTCCTTTCCTTAGAGAGAGACTGAGTTCCTTACCTGGGGTGAGTTGTTCTCTTTAGAACTGCTAAGTCCAAGCCCTTTCTTTGTGAGCTACAGGGTTCCTTACTCGGTAGAGCTTGTATGTTCGTGGGAAAAGAGCTATCGGGTTCCCTTACAACCTTGTATATGTTGTGGATAAAACACAACCAAGTCTTACAAGCGCTATCAAATTAATCGATTACGACGCTTATGTAATCGTTTGCATAAGAGATGAACCTGGCCTTGGTAGAAACCCAAGGATTCCCTTACCGACCTTGTCCGACCTCTACCGACCTTTACCGACTTCGTTTAACCTTGTTCGGATTCTTTCTTCAAGAGTTGTTATAGCTGAATAACAACTCGGACACCTAAAACCTCACACCACTTTACTTGAATGTTTGTGAATTACGTAAGTGATTACGTTGAGATTGGCCATTGTATTGGCATGAGTTTTAATGCGTATGAGATGTATAGTGACACTAGCCAGGAAGGAAGTGCTCCTGCACCGGTCTATACAGTGATGTCCATGGTGGCCCTTGTTTGGGGTAATGTGTATGTACATGGGAGACGTCTAGTGACACCAGCCAGGAAGGAAGTGCTCCTACGTTGGTCTATACAGTGGTGCCATGAGAGATATACCTTGTTTGGGGTAATGCGTATGTACATGGGAGATGTATAGTGACACCAGCCAGGAAGGGAGTGCTCATGTGCCGGTCTGTACAGTGGTGCCCATGAGAGACATACTTCATGCATTACAGAAATATGATGGTTGACTGTAGAGTAAGGGAAGTACTGGGGGGCCATTGCTGTAGGGTTAGCCTTCTGACACCCATTTTGGCTGATCATCATGGGGGGGTGAGACCCGTGCACATCAGAGTGACCCCGATGTGCTACAGGAATCATTTGTACTATGGATTTGGCCTATTGTCCGGGATGGTACCACATTTCATTGATTGAGAGATGAGTCAGGAACATACATCATGACTAGTCATTATAAGATGAATTTGTGAAATGTTTTAAATGGATTGTCCATGTTTGATTGTGTGAGTGAAATGCTTGAATATAGTTGTGATATTGCAAATGACTGGGTTGTCTTTTATAAATTATGATATTTATTATAATTATTTTACATGATGGACTCACATTTGCTTTGTTGTACCGTGTGGTTTGGTACCTGTGATGATCGTGAATCGGATTCGTGTGAGTAGATGGACAACAGTAGGTGACCGGGAAGATGTCTAAGTTGATTGGAGCCACCGAGTAGCCGGGATGTAGATGGATTAAATCCTGGGCAAGGGTGTGTTTTTGCTAGTTACACCCCTTGTTTTAATGGCTACACCCTGTCTTTTAAATCTTTGTTTCTTTTGGAAAATTTTGTACAACTCAGACTTAGTTATTTGTAATCATCATTAACTCATGATTATTAACATACAAGTATTATGTTGAATCCCATCTTTGTATATTTGAAGTTTTGATTTGAGATATTGATTATACTTATGCGAAAAATTTATTTCTATTTTTATAATCAAACTTAAAGAGATTTTCAACTGGACAAATTGTGATTAAAACTATGATTAAGAATATGATACAGTAGCAATGAGGCGGGTCGTTACATGAGCTCTTGTCTGGAATCCCTCGGACTGTCTCACTACCCGGGCCTCCTGCCTCGGGAGCCACCGTCCTCTCTCGGCTCATCACCTACAAAACATATAATCCCCAACCAGGGTGAGATATAAATCTCAATAAACTCTGGGTCCTTGGAGGCTTCTCCTCCTCGGGTTCATCTTTCACGATGCATAGCATCAAACCCGGCATCACATAATCCGGTAATCCCAGCTCGTCATAAAACTCATAACATGTATATAACAACACGGATATAACAGAGAAGATCATCCACTCAAGGGCACATTCTCCGTATATCCTTGCCTGGGGAAGATCATCCACTGAAGGGCATACTCTCTCAGGGTTTTCGTATATACTAATTGACCACTTAAAGTTATTCCACATGACTTTGGCTCCAAGGGAAGTACATATTTAGTCCATTCTACTAGACAGAGAAGCTCGTCAAACAGACAACATATCATTATATACATGTTTTTAACCAAAAGCAGTAACATACAAGTTCAATACCACATGCATCATTACATATCAGGACCATCACTCCTTGGAGTGTGGTGGAACACGGTCAAGGGAAAAACTCCCAAGAACCGAGAGCTTACCTGCTCTAAGAGTTATGTTGGTTCTTTCCGGCCTCGAGGTCACGACCGCTTACGTCCCTTGTATCACGCTCTGCAAAAGCATGCAAGAAGGCAAGGCAGTTAACACTAGTTGTGTGCAAACAGTCTAGGATGGTCACTGATCGTTGCATGCAAGCCATCCATCTCAGGCCCACACGGTCTCTAAACCTCTCAAAATACAGACTCAGGCTAACCGAGAAGACGTAAGTATCTTACCTCAGAAATGTTCAAGAAGGCTAGAAAACAGCTTTTTTCCAAGCTTAAGCATCCTGAGAGGCCTTCTTCTTCTTCGAAGTCGAAACTCGGAGGTCTTGGGAGAGACAAACTCTTCGTTTAAAGGTTTCAACAGGAACAAAGGTTGGAATTTAGCTATAGCGTGGTTCCTCTCAATTTTCCAATTGCATGCTGTAACACCCTGAAATTTCGGTAACTTAAAATATATATATGTGATGTATTCCTTGTATGATTTGATTAACTTATTAATTAGGAGTAGTTGAAATGTTATGTGAATTATCCATGTGCCATTGCTTGGTGTAAATGTCAAGTATGTAGAGCTTGTTCGAGCTGCGTTGTAATTGAGTGATTCCGAGTTTGACCCAAAAACCTATTTTAGTAAAATCATCATTCTAGATTGGTTAACCGTTAGATCATCTTCACATTTTAAATCAAGGTTACTAACCCACATATGTAACTTTTGACCGTTGGGATTATTTTTCATTGAAGCAGTAAATTCTAGAATCTGGTCAGCTTGCCCAGGCGAATTTTCCAGGCACTTTTGCTCGCTTGGGCGAGTGGAGGCGGTGCTGAATACATATTTAAGCTTCCAAGTCACGAAAATGGAGGTTCTTCCTCCTCCAAACAGCTCCCAAGCTTCCGCTCATCATCCTTCACCACCCACAGCCACCGGAGACCACCACGGACCGCCGTTGCTTGCCACGAGACCACTGCACGGAGATGAACCCTTTAATCAGAGTGAAATCTTCGAAACTCTTCTCGAAGTTACGGTAGAGAATGGAGCTCCCAATCCTCCTTTCTTGGTTTCCTTGAGGTAATCTTAGTTTCTTTTGTCTTCTTCTAGTTAGTTTAAGCCTCTCTTGATATCTCTTGTGATTTGGGTACCGTTATTGGCTGTTTATATACTTCCTTTGAAAAACCCTTTGAAAATGAGATGTTGTAAAAGTCTCCTTTTTATGAAACTGATATTATTTATGTGATCCTTATTGAACCTTGGTCACATTGGTGTGATTGGAATTTCAAAATGATGTCTTTTGATGTGGACTCTCAAAACATCATTTTAGCCTCTTTTTAAATTTGAG
>CM023941.1:19258343-19308054 GCA_013407115.1 Glycine latifolia | reverse complement strand
TAATATGAATTATGGCAACAGGGACTTGAGAAATGCAAATAGGATTCTTGATAAACCTGTTGTAACATCACCACCTGCCAGAACACAAGGGACAGCAGCCTCCCTGAATATTTCTGCAGAGCGACTGCAGAACATGTCCATGGCAGCAATCAGAGAATACTATAGGTATTGCTTTCTCTTCATGATGTTTTTATCTCCTTTGTTTCAGCTTGTTAGGCCAATTGTGCTTTTTCTTTGAGAAATATGATTTATAGTTTCGTATCATCAAATTTTTTTAACCCCTAAATTTACTGAAATTCTCCAAATTCTTTATTGGCAAATTATTTGTTTGTTCTCACTTAAAAACACCCGTTGGTTCATATTGTGTTTTGTATTGTTCTGTTTCAATAAATGTATTGCTTTCAAAGCATATTACAATACTGATCCTAAAGGGTTAGAATTCTGATATGTAAACAATGAAATGATATGCTGGAGTTCAATGTACAGGATACTGTGGCTTCTGGCATCAGTAAATGTGAAGGAAATATGTATATAGTACGGATGTGATGTATACACCTATTTTTAATAGCTATATAAACTTAAACATAAAATTACAATTGGGTTAGATGGGTATAAATTAACATTTGAAGTAAGTAATGTATTCTAGTTGAGAAAAAGAGGGCCTAACATGGATGAGAGGTAATCTTGTTTGTTGAATGTTGTGTCATCTCATTTTCTTCGTTTAGGGTAGGTTTGGTTGAGTGGAAGAGAATGGAAAGGAAATGAATAGAGAAGAAATATTTGAATTAAAGTAGAGAGAAAGAGGTGTGGGACCCACACTAAATAGTGAAAATTTCTTCTCAATTCATCTCCTCTTCTTAGCAACCAAACCACCCCTTAGATCTGTCATAGTTGATTTAGCTGTGTATTTTCTTCCTCAAGCTCAAGTTCCTTAAAGCTGTCTTTCCTGTATACATTAGTGTGCTTTTGTTTGGACTTTTGCTAGGCCTATGGGTGTGTGGGATGTGTTGCTTTTTGATTATTATATTTACTGTTTGGCCTGGTTATTTTTCCCAACCCCATGATTTGATAAAAAATGGCATGTTAAGATCTTAGCATCCCTTAATTACTTTTTTAGTTTTTTATCCACATGGTGCATAGCAATGGCCAATGCGTGGAATTTTCTTTTGTTACTCCCTTCTGTTATTTCTATTCCTTAGAGGATTCAATCTGTATTTGTTGCTGTTGCTTCAATCACTTTAAATTGTTATTTTGCTGCAACATCTGGTAAATGTTGAAAATGTTTTATGATATAGTTATTAGAATTTTATCGAAATTGTTATTCAAACCATGGGATTTAATGTTTAAGCTTGTAAGCATGGTTATTAGAATCTTATGATTCACAATTTGAATCCTATGATTTAGCCATCTATCGATCTGTTGATAGAGGTAAAAGATGGGGAAACGTGTACTCTAGGAGGTTCCCTTGGAAGGGCTAGGGCCCTTTATAAGCTGTCAGTTAGTTGAGACAGTTAGGATAACTAACTGTTAGTTATAACTAATTGTTAGTTAGTAGTTGTTAGGGGGACGTTATAAATAATCTGTTGGGGGTTTTGGGAGAGGGTAATCTGTGGATTGTTGGAGGTTGTGATTCCTTGAAAATCACCAGTGTACACTTTAGGAGTTGGAAGCTCCCACATAATAATCTGTTGGAGGTTATAAATAATTTGTTGGGGGTTTTGGGAGAGGGTAATCTGTGGATTGTTGGAGGTGGTGATTCCTCCAAAATCACCAGTATACACTTTAGGAGTTGGAAGCTCCCACATAATAAGAATACACTTTCGTTCTTTTCTTTTTTTTCTGGTCTAGTTCTATCAACTGTTATCAGAGCTCTGATCTGGGAGCTGTGGAGCCGTTAATGGTGTCGAAGGCGAACACAAGGCTGGAGTCATGCATGGAAGCTATAGAGAAAGCGATGGAGGAGAATCGCGACGCGGTGGAATCACGATTGAGTTCAATTGAAGGGATGATACAGGTGACAGCTTGGGAGAAGCAATCGCCGGAATTGAACGTCCAGGGGAACAAATCGATGGGAAGGAATAAAGGGAACGCTGCACCTAGTGGGAATTGGTGGTGGAACCTCGAGATGCCGATATTCGAGGGAGAAGGCCCCATGGGTTGGTTAACAAAGATCGAACGGTATTTTTGATTGCAAGCCATATGAGAAGAGGACAAGCTGGAAGCAGTATTGGTGGCCGTGGACAGGGAAGCTTTAGGATGGTTCCAAAGGTGGGAATCTTGGAACCCAAACCAGTTGTGGGAAGGGTTCAAGATTGTACTCACCCAAAGATTTCAAGGATAAAATCTTGGGAGTCCTTTTCAGGCCTTATTGGCGTTGAAACAGGAGGAAACAGTGCAGGGGTTCATCAGTCAATTTGAGAAGTATGTAGGAACGGTGACGGGGCTGGAGGAATCTTTCTTGGTGGAGGTTTTTCTCAAAGGCTTAAAAGAAGAGGTCAGTACTGAGGTAAGACTCCATGATCAAGGCTCGTCAAGTAGAAGAAAAAAATCGAGTCTTAGGGAATCTGAATAGAAGTAATAGCAAGGGATATAGTTTTCAGAAACCCAGTTTTTCAGGCCAGAGATTTGGGATAGAATGACAGCCAGCAAGTGGTAAGGGAGCTGATCCAACCCTGGCTGTTAAACAGGGGATAACGGGTGGAAGGGGAGAAGAACTTTCCACAAATTGTCACTTGTGGAAGTAAATGAGGAAGGGAGAATGTTTTACATGTGATGAGAAATATCATCCTACTCGTGTGTAAGAATAAATAGCTCAGATTGGTGATTATGGAAGAGGAGGAGGATGGAGTTTCGCAGAAAATACAGGAAGAAGATAGGGAAGAAGAGGTAGAAGAATTTCACCAACTGTCCTATAGAAACAAAAGAATAATAGTGTTAATTGACTGGAGCAACACATAACTTCATATTGGTGAAGTTAGTGAAGGAGATGGAGCTAGAGGTAACACCTACAAACCCCTATTCTGTTGAAGTGGGATATGGACACAAGATTAGATGTCAAGGTATGTGTAAATCTTTAAGTATTGAGTTGCAAGATTTACAGTTTGTACAAAACTGTTATTTGTTTGAGTTGGGAGGAGCTGATTTGGTGTTGGGGATGGAATGGTTGGCCAGTTTGGGGGAGGTTGAGGCGAATTTTGAAGAATTAACCTTGGCAGTGAAGGTACAGAATAGGAAGGTTATGTTGAAGGCTGATCCAGAGTTGATTAGGGCAGCCATCAACATGAAGATGATCAGGGGTACCATGCTGGAATCTGATCAAGGATTTCTGGTAGAGTTGAAAATGGTAGAAGGGGAGAAGAGTGGGAAAGCAGTTCCTGATCCAGTTCTGCATGTGCTGACACAGTTTGAACAGGTTTTTCAGGAACCTTGGGGGCTACCACCCCATAGGGAAAAGGATCATGCCATAACTATTCAGCCAGGAACTAAGATACCAAATTTACGACCTTACAAATATAGTCATTATCCGAAGGATGAGATTGAAAAGTTAGTAAGGGATATATTGACAGCTGGGATTATTAGAACAAGCACTAGCCCTTATGCTAGTCCTGTCATTTTAGTCAAGAAAAAGATGGAAGTTGGAGATTTTGTGTGGATTATATAGAGCACTCAACAAGATTATTGTGCCTGATAAATTTCCTATGCCTATTATTGTGGAATTATTAGATGAAATTGGAGGGGCTGAATGGTTTTCAAAGCTGGATTTGCATGTAGGATATCATCAAATTCGAATGAAGGAAGACGATGTCCAGAAGACAGCTTTTAGGACACATGAGGGTCACTATGAATTCCTAGTTATGCCATTCGGCTTAACTAATGCGCCATCTACTTTTCAGGCACTCATGGATGAGGTACTTCGTCTGTTTTGACAGTTTGCTTTGGTTTTCTTTGATAATTTCCTGGTGTATAGTAATCTGGAGGATCAAAATATGCATTTGAGGGCAATATTACAAGTACTGCAGCAACAAGAGTTGAGGGTGAATAGAAAAAAATGTAACTTTGGCCAGAATTCCTTGGAATATTTGGGACATATCATATCAAGCAAAGGGGTAGAAGCTGATCCGAATAAATTATTAGCAATGACTAATTGGCCCAGACCTAAGGATATTAAGGGATTAAGAGGATTCCTAGGATTGACAGGCTATTCAGGAGGTTTTTGAAGGATTATGGGAAAATTGCACAGCCTTTGAATTTGCTGCTAAAGAAGAATGCTTTTCAATGGAAGGAAGAGTCTCCTTAGGCCTTTGAAGAACTTAAAGCAGCCATGAAAAAGCTACCTATTTTGGTGGTACCACGTTTTTCTAAGAAATTTATCTTAGAGACTGATGCATCAGGAACTGGATTGGGAGCAGTTTTATTGCAAGAAGAAAAACCTTTAGCTTTTTGAAGCAAGGCTCTTTCATACAAGGCTCAACTCAAATCAGTATGAGAGGGAATTGATGGCTGTGGTGTTAGCAGTGAAGAAATGGAGGCATTATTTGTTAGGGAAGCAATTTATAATCAGAAATGATCAAAGAGTTTGAAGTTCTTAAATGAGCAGACTTTTGAGTGAGAAACAGTTTAAGTGGGCTACTAAACTGATTGCTTATATAAATTCAGTATAAGCCAGGAAAGGAGAACGTCGTACCTGATGCACTATCCAGGCAGTTTTCATTTGCAGCAATTTCAATGGTGCAAGAGGAGGAATGGGGTGATTGGGAGGAAGAAATGCAAGCTGATACACAATTATATGAGATTTATCAAGGGATTCTGACTAAAACAGCAGAGAAGCCTGGATATGCCATTCATGGAGGTAAACTGTACTTCAAGGATAGATTAGTTCTGTCTAAAAATTCCACTAGAATTCCTCTACTTTTGAAAGAATTGCATGATTCCCTATGGGAGGGCATTCAGGGTTTTTTAGAACCTTTAAGAGAGTGGCTAGTGTAGTGTTTTGGCAAGTAATGAAACAAACTATAAGAGATTATGTGGCTGAATGTGAAGTATGTCAGAGGAATAAGGCCAGTACTTTAGCACCAGCAGGGCTGCTCCAGCCTTTGCCTATTCCAACTAAGTTGTGGACTGATATCTCCATGGATTTTATTGGAGGTCTGCCAAAAGCTCAAGGTAAGGACACTATATGAGTGGTGGTAGATAGGCTGACTAAGTATGCTCATTTTTTTTGCATTAAGTCATCCTTACACAGCTAAGGAAGTAGCTGAGTTATTCATTAAAGTGGTAAAACTGCGTTGGCTTTCCTGCTTCAATAATTTTTGACAGAGACAGACCGTTTTTTTTTTTTGATCGGCAAAAGTAGTATATATATATACAAGATATAAAAAGGATAAACAGTACAAGAAGTACTAAAAAAGAACAGAAGAAAAAACAGAACAAGACCTATGGCAACCTAATACATGGAACACCCTGGATTAAGGTGCCAAAAATCTAGCTGCAACGAAGAGAAACCCCTAAACCAAGAGGGGAAACTAAAACATATTAAAACCCATCCCTGATAGCAAAAAACTCCCCCAGATTACGAGTCTCTTTTGGAAGGAATTGTTCAGAAGAGCAGGTACTCAATTAAAGATGAGTACTGCCTATCATCCACAAACAGATGGGAAACTGAAGTGGCTAATATGTGCTTGGAAGCTTATTTGAGGTGCTTAACTGAGACCAGACCAAAGCAATGGGCAAACCACATAGCTTGGGCTGAATTTTGGTTTGATACCAATTTCAATATCTCTGCCAATGTCTTTTTCTAAAGCTTTGTATGAACAGGAACCACCTCTGTTGATCAAAGGAGTTGATATTCCTTCCAGATTGGAAGAGGTTAATCAGTTGAGCAAGGACAGAGATGAATTGTTGCAGGAATTGAGGAACAATTTGTTAAAGGCTCGGGATCAGATGAAAAGATATGCGAATAAGCATAGGAGGGATCTGGTTTTTCAGGAAGGTGATTGGGTCTTTTTGAAACTACAACCTTATAGAATGAAATCTCCAGTAAAGAAGCCCTTTAGAAGCTGTCAGTTAGTTGAGACAGTTAGGATAACTAACTGTTAGTAGTTGTTAGGGGAGATTATAAATAATCTGTTGGGGGGTCTGGGAGAGGGTAATCTGTGGATTGTTGGAGGTTGTGATTCCTCGAAAATCACCGGTGTACACTTTAGGAGTTGGAAGCTCCCACATAATAAGAATACACTTTCGTTCTTTTCTTGTTTTTCAGGTCCAGTTCTATCAGTATCACAAGATGAATTTCAAATACTTTATATTACAATACATGAATGAATCTGTGCGATTTTGTGTTAGGCTGTATGGTTGAGGGACCCTTTTCTTTGTTGTTTGTTTGGGCCGTATTGGCATGATTTTCTTATGAAGGGTTTCATGGGCTATTGTCTGATGCTGGTTGTTGGATCCCATGGTTAATCCTTATTTTTATCATTCTTTAGGATTTAAATAGCCGTTAACCTTTGGTGACCACATCTTTGTATATTTGGATTCCGTTCTCCTGTTCCAATCATAATATATCTTTTATTTGGTGGATCAAAAAAATCTGCGATTTTGTGTCATATGAATCACACGATTCAGTGATCTGTTGTTTTTTCTTTTTTGTTTTTTCCTTAACCCAATTCTCATAAAAAAACTGTTAAATGAAAAGAAATTGATGGAACATTTCTGAACTTATCCTATTTGATTATTCAATACTTTATTTGTCACCCAACTATGCAATGCTTGCACTCTATTTGGCTATTCCATTACTTCATTCCATTAGTCTAAAATAAAGGCTACAGACTTAGATGTAACTAATAATTTGTTTATATAGAACTTATGGTGAAGTTATTTTATTTATTTCTATTTTAAATTATTACATTGAACACTACATATAATTTATATGATATATTTGAAGTAATTTTTAATTGTTTTGAGTCTTTCAATTCAATACAAATTATGTTTCATGATTAAAAAATTAGGTTGCAATTCACGGTTTGAATCTCTATTTGATAACCTTGCTTTTTAAGTAGTCACAAAGAAACTTGATTTCTAATTTTTTTAGTGCTATATCCGTGATGATATTTTTTCTAGTTATTTTGTCTTGTTACATATTTTTCTGACAGTTGTTATTCAATCCAGTGCTAGAGATGTGAATGAAGTTGTTCTATGCATCAAAGATCTGAGCTCCCCAGGCTTTCATCCTTCCATGGTTTCTCTCTGGGTCACAGACTCGTTCGAGAGAAAGGATTCCGAGAGAGATCTTTTGGCCCAGCTGCTTGT
This sequence comes from Glycine latifolia, assembly GCA_013407115.1. Lineage (NCBI taxonomy): Eukaryota > Viridiplantae > Streptophyta > Magnoliopsida > Fabales > Fabaceae > Glycine > Glycine latifolia. The sequence continues at coordinate 19,300,749 of CM023941.1, read as the reverse complement.
CAAGCTTGTGAAATCTCAGGATGGACCCTTGGGTCAGGCCCAGCTCATCAAAGGGTGAGATTTATTTGATAATATGATGACTGATTGCAAGAATCTATTATTCCAAAAATTAAAAAAATAAATTGTTACTCGTCCCTTTTTATCTTGGATAGGTTTGAATCTGTTCTCAGCACTTTGGAAGATGCGGTTAATGATGCCCCCAAAGCACCAGAGTTTCTTGGCCGCATTTTTGCCAAAGCTATAACAGAGCATGTAGTCTCTTTGAAAGAGATTGGGCGGTTAATACATGAGGGTGGAGAGGAACTGGGGAGCCTCTTAGAAGCTGGACTTGCAGCTGATGTTCTTGGAAGCACCTTGGAGGTAATAAAAACGGAGAAGGGTGATGCTGTTTTGAGTGAGATCCGAGCGGTCTCCAACTTGCGATTGGAGACCTTCCGGCCGCCGGAACCTCTTACATCAAGGAAGTTAGAGAAATTTATTTTAGAGGGATAGAGAAGATGCTCATAAAGGAAAATATTTATTTATGTCTAGTGCTAATAGGGATACTCAAATTTGCAGAAATGGTTTTCTCCATGGGGGGTGGGTGGGGGAGATTTTTATGTTCGGAATTCTGTATTATTTCTGCGTTATCTTCACTGCAATTATAAAAGGTTCAGTTAAAGCGTCTGAAAGTTTTAGGCTGAGTTATATATATCATGTCTGTCATTAGGGGGTTTACTTTTTCAGCAGTCTTGTATTATTCAAACTGTCCATGAAAATATACTGGCAATGTGTATAGGCTTCTCAAGTTTAGTAAAAAAATGTGTTGTAAATGGGACATGTAGGGTGGGTCTGGTTTAAAAGAATGAAATAGGTGTGAGTAAATTAAGATGAAAAAAAGTGAAATATTTAAATTAAAGTAGAGTGCAGAGATATGAGATTCACACCAACTTTTGAAACTTTTATTTTATCATAATAAAGCATAATGCTTCATACTAAATTGTTTTAAAATATACTAGCTGACGTTGAAATTGTTATAAGTGTTTATTCACTATTTTTCAGCTAAGGGAGTGTGTATGAGTAGTTCTGTTAACGAAATTGGAAATTGGTTTTTTTTACTATAATAATCACCAAATTCAAATATGTATTCCGTAAGCATTGATAGATACTTTTTCGTTTTTATGTCCTAGAATTTTAAAAAATATTATTTCAATTTTTATATGGTGGATTAATTAGTATAATTAATGTTAGAAGGGCGCATGTATTTTTAAAATTGTTGAGAAAAATGTCAATTATATTTCTGGTTTAAAGATTTACGTGGCATGCTATAAAATAAAATACTACTCGTTTGATTTCTATATTTGGATAATCTCTACGTGTAGAAACTAAAATTAAAAACTACTCGTTTAATTCGTTTTAGACTTTTAATCATAAAATCCAAAATTTTAAAGATTAAAATGAATAAAAAAAATTGTATATATAAGGACTAAAACAATGTATGGGTATGAGGACTAAAACCTAAAATTTATGTATATGGATTAAATGAGTAATTAAACAAAATATTTGGTATCTAAATTTAAATTAAGGGCATGGTTTAAGAAATCAATAAACTCTCTCCAAGAAAAAAAAGAAGGAATTAACAAATGTAAAGTTTATTATTCAAATTGCATTGAAAATCATAATGTTTACCTTATACCTTTTGATTCTTTAACTTATTTCTTAAAGCAAACGACACTTGTTAATATTTTCTTAAAATTTACAAATAAATATCTGCATTATTTTGAAATATGTGCGAGATCAAAATCAATTTATTCTAAAAATGTTTGTGATGCATAATAAATGTCTGCGTTATTTTAAAAAATACATGTGTATCTATATTTAAGTTTTTGATAAAAAAATCTATATTTAAATTTAGATTTAGATATCTGCATGTATATTTAGATTTAAATTAAGAGAAAATTTTATGCACTCATCATGCAGGATAATAGTATATTATCTTTTAATCACAAATTATTGTATATTATTAATTTATTGATTCTTGTAATAATTATATTAAAAATTATAGTATTTTTTATTAATTAATTGTGTAAAATTTTATATAAATTAAGGCAAACATTATATAAGTTTACATTATTCTTTGTTGATTATAATAGCTTATGAGGAATATTAGTGATACTCTCTCTAACACTAAAAAATTCTCTATAATTGGTTAGAATTTATTGAAAATAATTAATTTTGGTAGATTTCGCTTCTCATTTGATATAAATCAAGAGATAATCATTAAATGAGAAGCAAAACCTACAAAAAATGGTGATTTCCAATAAATTCTAACCCATCATAATGTTGATTGTTGGACAATGGACGATAAAAGAATGGGTGAATGACAACAATAGTTGTCTGGTCTAGTACTCTTGTTTTCAGTATAGGTCATCCAATCTAATGTAATCTGGTGGAGCATTTAGTCATGTAGAAGGGAGTGTCCAGTCTGGTGGTTCATTAATATAGGTTGTGTTGTAGTTGTTACTATATTCTATTTTTCTGTTGTAACCATTTTCAGTTAGACAATTATCTATAGTCTCCTTTATAAGGAGTTAAGTATTCTAGGTTTAGAGAGCTTAATAGTGCTTTGAACCATTTCATTATAAATTTTGTTATTTGCATTAAACTTAACAATTTTTTGTGACATCTCTCTTCTCCTTCTATCATCTGTGTTTCCCTATCTAAATAGAATTTCTCGAATTTTACCAACAAATTGGTATCTAGAGTTTCGGTTCAAGATTAGTTCTACATCTATTTCGTGGTAGATCAAGTCATCATTGATCAACCATTTTGTTGGTTATCTATTCATGCTATCTTCAAGATTATATCAAGAAGATGGTTAACACAATCAAGATTGAGAAATTCATAAGGAAGAATAGATTCAACCTTTGGTGCATCAAGATGCAAGTCTTGTTGAAAGAACAGGGCATCTGGACTCCTCTCTCCGATCAATCGTCGAAGATTGATAAGTTAATGCTTGAGTTACAAGAGGAAAAGGTGCATTTGATAATCCTCTTATCTCTGTCTAATGAGGTTCTTTATGAAGTTTCTAAAGAACTAATTGTTGTTGGACTTTTGCTCAAATTGGAGAAACTTTTCATGATAAAATCAATCTACAATAAGTTGCTTCTGAAATGACGTTTGTTTGACCTCTAAATGAGGGGAGGTATGCCATTGAAGGAATATCTTGATGAGCTAAACTTTGTTCTAATAGAACTACACAACATTGATGTTAAGATGGAAGAAGAAGATTTGGCGATGATTTTGTTAGCCTATCTTATTCCCTCATATCATTTTGTGAGTTCTCCTAGTGTAGTCAAATACTTCATTACACTTGAAGAAGTCAAGTCCAGTCTCCTTTCTAGAGAGCCTCGACTAAGGGCATATTGGAATGGTGATGAAGCCTTTGCGTTCGGATTAGCAAGAAAACAATAATAATCACCACAATCATTCTCAGTAATCAATCAGTTCAACATACACTCAACAACTAGTCATTAACTTTTTCCACAATTAAAATCTATGATACTCAGAATGATGCATGCACCTGACTCGACTCTCAAATGCAATGTGGTACCATTCATAAGGAAATAGCCTAAGCGTACCCACATGACTCTCTCACTTAGGAAAATGATGCAGTAGCTCGTCGAGGTCGCCCTGTTGTGCATAGGCCACTCCCCCCTGATGGTGATTAGCTATAGTCACAAGGGAGTTCCAAACCGAGTGACATGCCCCCTAGTACCTACATTTTTATCCTTAGAAAAACCACAGGTACTTACTACCACCATTCTATTTCCATGCAATTATGAAATATGAAACATAGGCACCATCAATGCACTGACCGTGGATAGTTAAAAATTCTAAGCAATCTCTTTCCCTCTCCAGGGATGCTTAAAATTCTTAAACTAATCATCTTCCCTCCCAGGGATATCCAACAGGTCATTGCACCCCCATGTACATACACAACATCCATCCATCACGATGACATCATCAACATCAACATCATATCTCATCAATGTCATCATCATCATCAACATCATCTCATATTAGTATAATCATTAACATAATCTCATTTCAATATTATCAACATCACAAGTAATCACATTCCACATATATACATATAACACATGCCCGAGATTCACATTCTCCAGGTCTTCAGACAACACAAATCTCATACATTCACAATCCATAATACCACGAGACTGATATTTTAGGAAAATTTTAAGTTAAAGATGAGAACTATAATATACAAAACAAACTCATGCCCATTTAAAATTTAATAAAGAAGTAAATAAGAGAATAGATTATAAAATTTTGGGCAGAGTCTCCTCTGTAATTAAGACTTTTTCCAAAAAATCTAATCATTACAGCAACAACATCATTCACAATTCATTCATCAATAACAAATGTATGACATCCCATTAGTTTAAAACACAGTTTTTCTTGAAAACTAGCACACAACAGGGAGATGCATACATCTCCATAATTGGGTTCCTTGACCCTAACTATGGTATTAAAAGCTGAAACAAACAATAAACTCTCTTCACCTATCTATATCCCTCTGTTAGCTCCTTGTAGCTCGTTTTGAGATCTCTCAGGTTCACGTCCTTTGGTCCAAACATAGAGCTCTATATACCAAATCAAAGATAATTTAGTATAGATTTTGAAGACACAGTTAATATTAACATTTGGGGTCAAATACCCACTCAAATTTAAAAGGGGCTAAAATGGTGTTTTGGGAGTCCACATCAAAAGACGTCATTTTGAAATTCTGACCACACCAATGTGACCGGGGCTCAACAAAGGTCACAAAAATGACATCAATATTATAAAAAGGTAACTTATACAACGTCTCATTTTCAAAGGTCTTTCAAAGGAAGTGTAAAAATAACCAATAACGGTACCCAAATCACAAAAGATACTAAGAGAGGTTCAAACTAACTAGGAGAAGACAAGGAAACCATGGTTACCTCAAAGAAACCATGAAAGGAGGATTGAAGGCTCCGTTCTCTACCGAATCTTCAAGTTGAGTTTTGGAGATTCTGCTCCGTTTAAAGTGTTCCTCTCCGTACTATGGTCCGACGGCAAGCAACGGTGACTCGTGGTGGTCATTGGTGGTTGTGGGTGGTGAAGGAGGTGGATTGGATGCTTGGGTGAGGTTTTAGAGAGAGATGGGTGAAAAATTCTTTTTTCGGTGCTGATGGACGTATTTATAAGTTATAGATCTTGCTTAGCGAGCTCTGTTCGCTTAGCGTAATTATCTTTCTATCTGGAATTGTGCTAAGCGCGCTGGTTGCACTAATCAGGACATCAAAAAATTTTATTTTGCAAATCTAAATAGTCAAACCATGAATAGGTGTGCTTTGAACTTACAGTCAAAATTTGATGGCAATCCAACGGTGAACAAGTCCAAGATCATCGTTTTACCAAAATAGGTTTTGGGTAAAACTTGAAATCACATATTTCAAACATAGATCAAACAAACTTCACATAACCTAACATCCACACCAAGCAATTGCATAAGGATAATTTTACACAACACTTCAACTAATCTTAACTAATCAAATAACACAAGAAATACATCAAACATATATTTTCAGTTATCAAAATTTTAGGGTGTTACAATTAGGTTGTTCTTATCATATGTGTCCACACAGGCATTGGTTTGTGACATATGAGAAGAAGTCGTGTGGTGACGTCCTCATGGGTAACAATGCTCCTTGTAAGTTTGTCAGCATAGGTTTTGTACAAATCATAATGCATAATGATGTTGTTAGAACCTTAACTGAAGTTAGTCATGTTCCAGAGCTTAGGAAAAATCTTGAATCTGTGGGTGCCATGAATTCGAAAGGTTTTACTTGCTAGGTTGAAGGTGAAGTTATGCATATCAGAGGGAAAGGAAAGTTTGTGGTAATGCAGGGAACCAAGCAAGGAAATGTGTACATCTTTTAGGGGTCCACTATGACAGGCGTTTACTTTGCTGTTTCACAATTTGGGAGCCATGTGTCCAATGACTCATTTGATAAGTCTCAGTTGCATTTGCGTATGGGCAACATGAGTGAAAAAGGTTAGGCTATTTTGAGCAAATGAGACTTGGAAATCACAAGGTGAAACCTCTTCAGTTTTGTGAGCACTGCGTCTATGGTGTTAGATTCAAGAATCAGAAGACAAGTGTTGTTTTGATATTTGTTACATGCCCACTCATATTTTGATGGCATTTGTAATTTTTCCTTTTGGTTAAGCTTGGTTCATTAAAGATAAAATCCTATAATCCTTTGCAATCATTAAAGAAATCATACATGCATGCATTCACACTTAGGTTAAGAATCATATTACTATATGCAAATAATTAGAAATACATTTGTAAATCTAAACAAGCATAAAATGATTTTTTACTGTTTTAATCGATTACATAAGTCATATAATCGATTACATAAGGCATCTGCATAAATCAGTTTAGCCTGATGAACTGGTTTAATCGATTACCAAATAATTGTAATCGATTAAATATGCTCTGGAGTACTTTGGACATATTCTGGCGTAATCGATTAAAGTGCATTATAATCGATTACCTCTGCTTGTGAAGAATATTTGTATTTCTGGCGTAATCGATTACATGGTCAAATAATCGATTATTATGTTCGTTCAAGATTTCCAGAACTGAGATGAACAATTTAATCGATTATTGAGATGGAATAATCGATTACTGATGATTAAATAATCGATTACAGTCTGTTAAATCTTTTTTTTATAAATAGAAAAGCTGTGTCACTGAAAATAGAGAACTAAAAAAAGAGAGCTTTCGTGACTATCAGTGTGATTACATTCTCTAAAGGTTCAGAAGAGTTTAAAAAGTTGATTTTACATGTGTTGATCATTGAAGTTAGATTCAACATGGTTGCTTAGTAGAAGATCTCATTGAGTGTGATCATTCATGTAAAGAAGTGATTCAAGAAGGTTCAAGATAGAGTTTCATGCATCATTTCAGGTTGTATAATTCGTTCATATCATTTTAGCTGCAAAGGAAAATAAGGTGATATCCTTCTTGAACATTAAGCTTTGTTATTTGTAGTTGTTCTTTTGATTACTGTAATCTGTGTTGATTTTCCATGTAACAGTTGGGGTTCTTTAAAGCATTACTAGAAAAGTGTTTTTCTAGGGGGTTGAACTGAGAGGGGTTCTCTAGTTCTAGGTCTTTTGATAAATCTAGGGAGTAGATTTAGAGTTTTAGGGTGGGTGAAAGAGACCTTGTTGATTGCTTGTAAAGAACTAAGATCTGTTAGTGGAACTCTAATCTGGTTTAGATTAGAAGGTAAACTGGATGTAGCCTCCATGGTTGAGAGGTGAACCAGTATAAAGTTGTGTGCATTTAACCTTTGGTTTATATTTCACTGATTTCTTGAGATATTCAATTTTGTGTATCAACTCAAACTTTGATTCAGCACAAGAGTTAATTGATTGGAGAAAATAATTGTTTTCTAAATTGTTTTTGATCTAAGATACAATCCAAATTAATTCTTCCGCTGTATATTGATTTGTAAGAAATTTTAAAAAGGGGAAAAAACCAATTCACCCCCCTCTTGGTTTATTGGATTAGGTATTCATTGTATTTTCATATGGGAAACAACATTAGACGAAGGTTCCAAAGGCTATGCACACAACAAAGGCCATATTTGACTATGTCCATTATGATTGTTGGGGCTTTTGAGAGTTCCACCACTGGAAGGGGCAAGGTACTTCTTCTCCATCATTGATCATTACTCCAGGATGATAAGGGTATTCATGATGAAGCAAAAATATGAAGCTTTCAAATTTTCAAGCATTGGACGATTCTTATAAAGAATTAGACAGGAAAGACAATAAAGTGTCTTAGGACTGACAATGGCTTTGAATTATGCTCTACCAAATTCAATGAATTATGCAGAGATGAAGACATAACATGATAGCGTATTGTATGCTATACTCCACAACAAAACGTAGTAGCTGAAAGAATAAACATGACCTTGTTGGAAAATTCTAGATGCATGCTATCAAAAATTCAGGATTGAATAAGAGTTTCTAGGCTGAGGCAGTCAACATAACATGCTATCTCGTGAATCGCTCACCATCCATTGCCATAGACTCAATGTTGAAGGTGTTTGGATGTTCGACATACTATCACGTAAGTAAAGGTAAGTTAGAACCAAAGGCCAAGAAAGGATTCTCTATGGGCTATGGAGATGGAGTCAATGGATTCTAACTCTGGTATCCATCTAAAAGATAGGTCATTCTTAGTAGAGATGTCGACTTTGACGAAATATCTGTGTTGCATTCTAAATCTTATGAAGATTTGGGCAAGGCTAAGGTTGCACTATGTAGGTGAAGTTTGAGAGCTCCACAATTAGAAACATTAATGATCATAAGCAGTTTGAAGCACCTGATTAAATTGATTATGATCTTCAAATACACCATGAACATCATAATTTAGCACCCGTTGAGGGGACTGACTGAATGAGTCAAAACCATCTGTAGCAGCAAAACACTATAGCACCCAGAAAGTATCAAAGACAAATCAAAGAACTTGAAAGATATGGCTTTGATAATATAGTGTCATATGCTCTACAGGTAGTAGAAGAAATCAATTCATTTGAACCAACCACTTATTAGGAAGTGATTTCCTATTCTGAAGTTGAAGAATTGACAATGGATATGAGTAAAGAGATGGAATCCCTTCAGAAAAACTAGACTAGGGATTTAGTTGAGATACCTAAAGATAGATGAGTATTGGGTGTGAGTAGATCTTTAAGAAGAAATCTGGATGGTCCAATGAAGAAGTCACCCGTTATAAAATATGTTTTGTTTATAAGGGCTACAGTCAGGAGGGAAAAGTAGACTACAGCGAGTTATTTTCTCCAGTAGTTTGACACACTTCCATACGTGTTTTGTTGTCCCTAGTGGCAACTTTGGACATGGAGTTAGAGCAACTCAATGTTAAAACTACCTTTCTCCATGGAAGAAATTTTGATGCCACAACCTAAAGGTTTTGAGGTGGAAGGAATGGAAAATTCTATCTGTAGATTGAAGAGGTCTCTTTATGGCTTGAAGCAATCACCAAAGATATAATACAAGAGATTCGATGAGTTCATTGTCTCTCATGGGTACATCAGAAGTCCTTATGACTCGTGTTTATCAAAACAAGGTGAAAGATGATTCCTATATCTATCTACTACTCTATGTGGACGACATGCTCATACCATCTCAAAATTTTTTGGCAATTCAAAAGCTGAAGTCATTACTCAGTAGTGAATTTGAGATGAAGGGCATGGGAGTTGCTAAAAAGATTTTGGGCATAGAGATCAAGAGGGATAAACTCCAGAAGTATCTCTTTTTGTGTTAGAAGGAATACATTCAGAAAATGTTGAATCAATTTATGATGGCATCCACAAAACCAGTATGTACTTCTTTGACAACGTCCATTCGTCTATCTGAACTCAATACTACTCAAGTCAAAAATAGAAAAGGAATACGTGTCTCGTGTTCCTTATGAAAGTGCTATAGGTAGTCTCATGTATGCTATGGTATGCACTAGATTGGACCTAGCACAAGAAATTAGTGTTATAAGTAGGTATATGGGTAATCCTGTGAAGGAACATTGACAAGCTGTGAAATGTATACCTACCATAAAGGGTGCAATTGATATTGGACCCATCTACCATGGAGACACTTCCCGTGCCCTCGCTAGTTACTTAGATTCTGACTATGCTGCAAATTTTGATGCAAGGAGATCTGTGAGTGGGTAAGCATTCACGATTGACAACTCTCTTGTCAATTGGAAGGCAATACTTAAACCTATAGTGACTTTATCCACTAGAGATGTAGAGTACATGGCTATTGTAGAAGCAGCAAAAGAAGTAATTTGGTTGAAGGGTGTGATTAGCAATCTTGGATTTCCATAGGAAGAAGGCTATTATTTTTGGCAACAGTTTGAGTGCAATCTATTTATCCAATGACCATGTCCATCATGAAATGACTAAGCACATTGACATCAGATACCACTTCATCCATTTTGAGAGGAGGGTCGAAGTTTAGAAAATTGATAAGAGGGTAAATCCAGCTGATATGTTCACAAAGCCTGTTCCAAGAAGTAAGTTCATGCATTGCATGGATTTACTTAACATAAATTGTTGGAAATGAACCAAGTTACTTGTAATTCAAAAATGTTATTGAATCAAGGGGAAGATTGTTGATTGTTGGATGATAGAGATAAGGTGGACGATAACATTGGTCGTCTAGTCCAATACTCTTGCCTTCAATATAGGTTGTCCAATCTTTTGTAACTTGGTGAAGCGTCCAATCACATAGAAGGAAGCGTCCAGTTTGGTGGTTCATTAACATAGGTTGTGTTGTAACTATAATTATTTTCTATTGTAACTGTTTTCAATTAGATATTTATTTGTTGTCTTCTTTATAAGGAACTCTATATTCTGGGTTTAGAGAGCTTGAGGATGTTTTGAACCCTTTCATTGTAAATTTTGTTATTCATGCACAATATCTCTCTTCTCCTTCTATCATTGTGCTTCTCTATCTGTATAGAATTTCTTGAATCTTCACAATACATAATTTCTAGATTATATATATACACAAAAAAGTGAAATAGAGCGGTGTTAGGATTCCATAGCTGCTATGTTGTGAATGCATTGTAGTATTTTGTGTGATTGAAAATCTCATCGTAATTGTGGGCTGATGTGGTAGTAGGATCAAAATTAGCATTACAAACCATAATTTAGAACAATGTTATAAAATCCTGTTTGGTCATTGACTCGATCAAGGTAGTGGGTGAGTGGTCCAACTGGTAGGCCAGTAATTGGTTTGGTTTGAACCGGTATATATTAAAAAAATTAAAATTATATATGTACATGTCTTTTATCATGGAACATTTTGTTGATCAAATGCACAAGTTTTTGATCATTTGGTAAAAAGACATTTTTTTTACCTCATTTCACTTTTTCCCTAGCCTAACTAATATGTGCAAGAAAACATATTCTCAAACTTCCTTAGAGATATTTCAAAATATGTTAGGAATCTAATAACCAGAATATGAGAATATAATGCTTTTGTTATTGAATAATGAATGACAACCAATAAAAGGAGAGAAATCTCCTAGTGTTCCTCCTTCACAAGAGGTTGCCTCTATTTCTACAAAATAGCAAATGCTCAGTTCACAAATGCTTAACGAAAAACTAGAAATGGATCATCCAAATAGTTGTTATTGCAACAAATATTGAAAATACTCACAAATTGGAACAAGAAGGTGAAAAGCTTTAAGAACTTGAAAACCCCAAAAAAAAAAAACAGAGTTGCTACTGTGAACCAAGCTTATCCCTCTCCAAATCTCTTATTGACAATCCAATCGAACATAATGAAGAATGACATATTCTGAACCTTGTGTCCAAAAAGCTGTTGGATCCAACGGTTAAAGAATATGTAGTTGCAAATTGAAAACCTGTTGTTTGGTGAAGTGCAGACTATGTGAACTACACTATAGATGGATGATAATGGATTTGCGAAAATTGTGGCTTGAACCGAAGTTGCTCTAGATACCATATTGACAATGCAAATACAAACAAAGAAGGAGAAGAAAAAGGAAAGAATGCAAAAGGGAGTTGAAGAGGTTCAACTTTATGCAATGAAATGCAAAGTCTTAATGTACAAGAGAGACAAAGGAGAAATAAAAAGACAACAAACAATAAGACTAAACTACCCTTATAGGTAATTAAAATAACAAAAATGCATATTATTGAATACACACATAATTAATAATAGGAATTGTGAATCATCCATGTTTTGTTTACATGTAAACATTTCATTCTTGAACAAAAAATAGTGCATCACATGCAAAAGAGCAACTTTAACAAATAAAGAGTTTCAAATTGAAGTTAATGTAGTTTATGGATTTCCAGTATAAATCTTTGAGTTTTGACTTTCATCATTTTGCAATCTACTATATCCCTAATTTTCCAAATCAACATTAGTAATATTAGTTCAATTGTTTTAGATCACCTTTGCTTCTCAAAATAAACATTTGTTTAAATTCTTACCTTTTGAGTTTCGAGTTTATACATGAGATTTTTGTTTATTTTAGAGGAACTCAATTGTGCAATCTTCAAAATCATCAAATAAAATCTTTATGATTAACTTTTTTTCCAATAATGCAAAAAGAAATATTATTAGCAAATGACATAACTTAGCTACAAGCTGTACCAGAAAGCCACAATCCATTGAAACACAATTTGCAAAGATATATCTGCTACAATTTTAAAAATGGCTTCCCTACCCCCACCCCTAATCAAAATGGTAAAAGAAAACTTACATTGATCAGTTTTGTAAATAAGTATATCCTTAGTCTAAAAAGCATAAGGGATTTAGTGTATCACAAGGGAGTGAGATCTAGTGTATAATAAGGGATTTTCTTTTTCTATTGATTCATCTAGATTGGTTAAAAAACATTTATTGAATGAGTTATTCAACTCCAGGGATGAATCAAAAAACCACTCTTTGTTTGTTCTACCTCCTCTCTCTTTTTTTTAATGAAGAGAATGAATCTTTTTATCAGAGGATTATAAAAAATGGGTGCAGACCTCTGATGGGAATAATTTGGAAGAGACAAAATTGAAAATAATTGTATTCACTAGCAACAAACATAATGGAAGCAGCCAATAATTATAGAATGATCTGAAATCTTATTCAAATCCAATGTAGCATCCATGGCTACATAAGAAATGTATTGACTTGATTCAATTGCAACTTTGAATATGGAATTCAAAGCTATCAAATAGGATATGATACTTTGAATCATCAAAATATAATGAAATACATGACCAACAACATATATCCAATTTGAAAAGAGTAAAAAAAATGGTTTGACCCTCTTATTTTTATTTCTCGAATGATCCATGAATTAGGATCTTAATGTTGATTAATATAAAAACATTAGTAAACAAATAGACAAAATTAATGTAATCAGGAATACCTCATAGGTTTCGTCCATGGGTTCATCGATACCCCTAGATTTGGATTTCCCAATTCTAGATGTAGAAAACCCTTTTGATGTCTCAAAGGAGATATCTTTATCTAGTATAATTGGTTTTTCAGTAGAGTTGAGTCCAATATTACAATTTTTAACCCCAAGGCTTATAATATGTACGCTCCTCCTAATGAAAGTGTCCTCGCTCATGAACTTGATTTCTATGGGATCCTCTTGGTCTTTCCATCTTTGAAATGAACAATTTTTTCTTTAGGGTGCTCTTCAAACTTCTCAAAACAGAGCAAATTTTTATAGATAGAAAGATATGTACTTATTTTATAACCTAAAATTGGGATTTTCTTATGTTCTTACATAAGGGGTTGCTATTGGCCCCTACCACCATTCAAAAATTCCAAATTTACCCTCATCCACAATTCATAACAAAATCACAATTGCACTGCATTAGAGGGGTGCATAAAATATTGTTCAATAAAATCATGATTTCGTGGTACATTATACAACATAATCATAATTCTGTTGTATTTTTTCTGCACCCCCTTGAACAACGAAATCACAATTCCGTTGTGCAAGGGGTGTAACGACCCGCCTCGTTGCTACGATATCACTAACTCTTAATCTTGCATATCTCAATTTTAATAAAAACTTCATTAATTTGATTATGAAAATGGTAGTAAATTTTTCACGATAATACAATTATCATACACATATTACAATTACATAATTAAACACATATGTACATATATATTAAATCAGTACAAGTCATCCACATGTTAGAGCTTTCTTTAGTTTTATATATATATACACCTGAAATTACATATCTAACAAAAAGTCAAAGAATTAACTAAGAAAGAATTGATTAACAAAACACAACTCTTTCCCAAAAAGAACTCCAATGTCATCACGTCGGCTTGGCGGCTCCAACTAAAAATAATCTCCCTCCAGAGTCACCTACTACTGCTCGTCTGCTCACACGAACGAAAGTTCGCGATCATCACAGGTACCAACCACACGGTACAACAAAAGCAAGGATGGGTTTATTATACAAAATCAACAAGCATCAGATAGTAGCAGTTGGGAAAGAAACAACATTACCCACCATAATCATTAACAAAATGATTCCAATACACACTCAACAAACCAATCATCCAGTGCATTTCACAACTCAAATAATCATGTATAGAATGATGCATGCACCTAACTCATCTATCAGCTTGCAATGTGGTACCATATCCTGGAAATAGCCTCTCACAGGAAAAATGATTCACCGCCTATCAGGGCCACCCTGTCGTGCACTGGCCTTTCCCCCACCTGGTGATCAGCTAGCGTCGCTAGGGAATTCCAAACCTGATGACCCCTTAGTACCTGTATTTTCAGCCCACTGAAACCCACAGGTACGCGCGTGCCTTCGTTCTATTTCTACACATACAAATGAAGTATGAAACATGGGCATCATCAATGCATGACCCGGCTAGGAACAAATCCTCCCTCGCAAGGGTAACCCGTCATGGACCCCCCATGTACATACGTAGCACACCAATGTGGGCTCACCGATGCACCGACCGTGGCTAGGAACAAATCCATCCTCGCAAGGGTAACCAACCGGTCATTGCATCCCACGTGTACATACACAGCCTACAACCATGGGCACCATCAATGTATGACCTGGCTAGGAACAAATCCTTCCTTGCAAGGGTAAATCGTCATACACCCCCATGGGTATCCATGTATATTCACACACAATGACATTGTTCACATTAACATTATCTCTCATCAATGTCATTATCAACCTCAACATCATATCATCTCAATATCATCATCATGCATATCAATATCATCTCATTTGAACATCATCAACTACATCAATGGTATCTCAATTTCAATATCATCAACGATATCACAAGCAATCACATTTCACATCTATACATAATACATATGCCTGAGATTCACATTCCCTAGGTCTTCAGACAACCCAAATTCATACATTCACAATTCATCATTGTTGGTTTCAAAGGAGTCACTTGAAGAATGGACAGAAGATGAAGCTTTGTTTCGAACTTTCAACATGCCTTTAAGACTTGAAGATTAATTTGTGATTAATTGTAAAAGGAAGAAGCATTTCTGGTGATCCAAGTGCATTGCATTCATATCATTCATTTAAATATTTAGTTAGAGTTATAGAATTCACAAGGCTTTGATAATTTGATTAAGAGTTTGATTTGAAACAAAGGTTTTTGGAAAAATACAAGTTTATACTATTTTAATCGATTACCTAAGCATATAATCGATTACTTTGTTCTTAGCTCTTTCTGGAAAACTCTTCAAGAACAATGTAATCGATTACGTATTGGATTAATCGATTACTTTACCTTAGTTTACATATAAACTGCCTTGATAAACATTTTAATCGATTACCAATAGACTATAATCGATTACAGAGGCCAAATAGAAAACTTCAGTCCACTGCCTTAATCGATTACCAATGTTAGTAATCGATTACATTAAAAGCCCCTGCTTAACTATTTCTTATACAATAATCGATTACCAAAATCCGTAATCGATTACATAGTTCATTTGGCTGATTACTGGTTTTATGAAGCTTTCTGTCTTAATCGATTACAAAATACAGTAATCGATTACACAGTGTATTTTAAGTTACATTCTGAACTTCAAGTTTTTAAAACTCACTGTGTTAATCGATTACAAAATGGAATAATCAATTATTTAGTTCGTTGCCCAAACCCAGATTTTTATTGAACAGATTAATCGATTACATATGCTAAAGAATCGATTACATAAGTAAAATAATCGATTATTGGGCGCGTTTAATCGATTACTGACAGTTGTAAAAGTTTGTTATAAATAGAACCCTTGTTGTGCTTGATAAGTAACTTGATAATTTCGTATTCTGAGCCTACACTAAGCTTTCAAAATACTTTCTTGGGGTTTTCTGGGTTCTATAAGTTCTTGCTTTCATTAAAACACTTATGGGTTATTGAGTGATTCTTGAAGCAAGAAGAGTCTTTTTCAAAGCTTAAGGAAGAAGATGTTCTGAGTCTTGATTTCATCTTTTAACCTGATTCATTCATTCATATGCATCATCATTCACTGGATCATCCGGTGATTTCTTTCCTTAGCTTTGTGGTTGTAACTTTGTTTTGAATTGTATTTGAATTTCTATTGTAATTGAGTTTCTTACTTGTAATCTAGAGATAGGGTTTCTCTAGGGGTGTGCTGAGTAGTGTTCTCAGTGGGTTAGTCTCTAAGAACCTAATAGTGTTTTAGGTTTCTGAACTTTATCTAGGGTTGATAAAGGGAGACTTTGTAATTACTTGTAAGACTGAAAATTGCAATAGTGGAACTCCATTCTAGTGTTGAGTGGAAGAAAACTGGATGTAACTTCATAGTGTTTGAAGTGACCCAGTATAAATCTCTTGTGTCTTGTGTTTAAATTTGTTCTTGCTTATTTCCCATATATATTGATTGTCTTGTATTGCTTATCAACTTATTCTTGAACAATTGCATACCTTGGACTGAGCATTTGATTGAATAAGTATTCTTGGTTTCAAAAGTGATAAAGATCCTAAGGAAAACTCTGATTTTTTAAAGGAAAGTTTTAATTTACCAAGCCTGACCAATTCATCCCCCTTTTGGTTAAGTGTGAAGTGTTCCTATCTTTTACAATCATATCACAAGACTGATATTTTTTAGGAAAATTCTAAATTAAAGAGGAGGACTAATATATATAAAACACACTCTTATGCCCATTTTAAAAATTTAATAGAGAATTAAATAGGAAAACATATTATAAAATTTTGGACAGAGTCTCCTCTGTAATTAAGACTTTTCCCAAAAATCCAATCAATTACAACAACAACATCATCATTCACAGTTTTATCCATCAATAATAATTTCACCGCATCCCATTAGTTAAAAACATCATTTGTCTTGAAAACAAGCACTCCCACAGGGACAAACACACATCAATCATAAATACATTGCATCTCATTAGTTAAAAACTTAGTTTTTCTTGAAAACCAGCACACAACAGGGACAAACAGATATCCTCATAGTTGGACTCCTTGGCCCCCAACTATGGTATCTAAACTATCGCCAAAATAATAAACTCCCCTTACCTAACTAGGAGTTCTCCTGTTAAAACCTCACAATATTGTTTTGGAGATCCTTCAATATGCGTGTTTTCGTCCAAACGCAGAGCTCTATATACCAAATCGAAGACAATTTAATATAGATTTCCAAGATAAGATCAATATTGACATTTGAGGTCAAATACCCACTCAAATCAAAAAGGGGCTAAAAGGATGTTTTGAGAGTTTACATCAAAAAACATCATTTTGAAATTTCGATCACACCAATGTGATCGGCATTCAACAAGGATCACAAAAATGACATCAATTTCATAAAAAAAGAGACTTTTACAACATCTCGTTTTCAAAGGGGTTTTCAAAGGAAGTGTAAAACTCCCAACAACGGTACCCAAAACACAAAAGATACTAAGATAAGCTTAAACTAGCTAGAAGAAGACAAAAGAAACCAAGGTTACCTCAAGGAAACCAAGAATGAAGGATAGGGAGCTTCGTTCTCTATTGAAACTTCAAGAGGAGTTTCAAAGATTTTGCTCCAATTAAAGGGTTCCTTTCCGTGCAGTGGTCTCGTGGCAAGCAACAACGGTTCGTGATGGTCACCGGTGGTCTTGGGTGGTGGTGGAAGGTGGTGGAAGGTGAGTTGGTTGTTGGAAGGAAGAAGGAGGCAAATTTTCGTGGTTTGGATCACTGCTGCACTATTTATCACCGCCTTAACTCACCCAGGTGAGCAAAAATGCCTGCAAAATTTGTCTGGCCGAGCTGACCCAATTCTAGAATTTTCTGTTTCAATGAAAAATTAATTTCGCAAGTTCCAGATATTAATTTGACAATCCCAACGGTCTGAAGTTAAATAGTTGGGTTAGAAACCTCCCAACGGTTAACCAATCTAGAATGATGATTTTACTAAAACAGGTTTTGGGTCAAACTCGGATTCACTCAAATACAACACATCTCAAAAAAATCCACATAACTTGACCTCTACATCAAGCAATTGTACACGGATAATTCACATAATATTTCAAATTATCCTAATTAATAAATTAATCAAATCATACAAGGAATACATCACACATATATTTTAAGTTACCAAAATTTCAGGGTGTTACAAGGGGGTCTAAATACAACATGCACAATGAAAGTATGATTCTGTTACACAGTGTACAATGGAATCATACTTCCATTGTGAATTTTTTTTAGTAAAGTATGATTTTGTTGTACACTGTGGAACATAATTATACTTCCCTTGTACATTTTTTTAATAGTTTGACATATTATTTGACATATAAAAATAACTTATGTATTAAATGAAATTTCAAAGAAATGTCTATTACATAGAGATACACATCCATAAAATTAATTGGATACCCGTTGAACTTTTAAAAATTATTTCAATCTTTAAAAAGGTCTACTACATATTGAGATCATCTAGCTAATAGAAATTGTATTGAGTTGAACACTTGAAAGCGTTTCATATAAGGATTTTGCCATGGACAGACTTCAGGTGTGTAGTATCTTCTTCATTGTGCTACAACAGGAGGCAAGAGACAATTATCCGTTAAAGAAAGCCACATTATCATAAAAAATACAGAGTTATCAAATAAATCAATATTAGCTTACAAAAGTAAATGGTATCTTTAGTGGATAATATATACCTGCACAAAGTGATTTTCATTGTCAAATCCAATTGAAATGAAACAGGATGCAGTTGGTGTGGGACTCCTAAGTAGAAAGAAGGTCAAACTTTGCAGCCTAGATAAGTGGATCAATGCAACATTATACCAACTAGCAATGATATAACCCATTTCGGGAATGGTCATCCACTTCAATTTAGGTATTGGGCCATGTTCAACATACAAAGAGGATATTAATTTCAACTGTATTTCTTCTGAGCCAAATAATTGAACATAAAGAGTGTCATGTTTGAAGTTCTTGAATCAAATCTTGGTGAACGAGAGACCAAGAATCCTCACCCTAGCCTAGCAAAGCTGCAATTGTCCTGCAACCATAATTTTCATCTAGTGTGACATCTTTAATTTTTAGAATGTATTGTTGCAACTCATCAGGAAATTCATCCATATAATGATCCATTTTTGTATTCTTCTTGTCATGAGCAACCTTGCGAGGCATAATTGGAGTTCTTGAACTACCAACCATCATGCTGATTTCATTGACACACTCTCACATTGAAGATTCACATTCAGTAGATTTTGCATACTTTGGTGCACCCTTTGTTTTTACTTTCTTTGGAGGTAGACACATTGAACTGGTATTCGAAAATGCGAGTTCACGGACTTTAGTCTTTAAGGTGATATTATTGCACACGTCTAGTTGTGAAAATCTATTTAACAATGCATCAACCTCATGTGTCAGGGTTAAGTTCCCCCAAGAGTCACCCGTGTCTTTTTAACTGGGAATGGATAATGGACTTCAAGGGATGTGCCATATATAATGATAAATCATTTAACTTCACAAGCACATGGTAGAACATGAGTAACTCTAAGTGTGCATCCACAATAAAACTGTCAATACCTAGGGTGTCAACCCATTGCAACTCATGGAAAATGGTGTCTTGTGTTTCTCTTAATGCAATGTCGCATGACTTCTTATATAACGGGAAATTAAACTTGAGCTTAACCACATTTATGCTTTGCTGAAACGAAGCCTTAATCATCGTATGCTGCAAGAGAAGAATGTTATTCATTGCATGCCTGCCAATAACTACACAAATCTCTCATGCTATCTTAAAACAACCTCTACAATCTCGCATGTGCACCTTCAACCCTATTATGTCACCAAATGAAATGTCAAAATACTTTTAATTTAACAAAATGAAACATTAAAAAAATGTCAAATAATTTATGTACTTATTTGTTGTTGTGTTTCCAAGATGCATCACCCGATGAGTCCATGCCTGTACAAGCTTATCCTTAAAAGGTGTCAACCATGCATTTTAGACATAGTCAACAAATACTTTATAATGTGCACACTGGTTTGTAAATATTTTCAAGTGTTCATTATATGATTCTTCATCTAAAGATTTCAACAATAGTTTCCAAGCATCCATGGTATTTTGCCACTCTTTAAAAACCTAAAAGAATCAAAAAATTATTCAATAACAAAGCACAAGGCTTCATAAAGAATAAACCCATAAAATCATGAAATATACAGCACCAGTCATAAAATAACTAGAAAAGATAGGATAACTAGGTTCTGAATGCATATCAGTGTCATCACCACCCACATTTTCATCTTTATCACTCCCTAAACCAGTATCATTAGGCTCGACTCCAAATAAAAGGGAGGGTTGGTATAAGAAACCTTGGCTTCCATCATCCATATTTTCCCATCCAGGTGGCATTGTAACCTCATTAGATATATATGTATTCCAATCCATTGGCCTACACAATCAACACAAAAAAACTTGTTATTTAAAAAAATGTTTGCTGCATAATTTGCAGTTCAACGGAATCAAGATTTCGTTATGTAACGAGTTTTGTTACTCAATGTAATCATGATTCCGTTGTGTTAAAATTTGTATAACATAATGGAATAACGATTTTTGTGTTAAAATTTGTGTTGCGTGAGGTGTGAATTTGCAGCACAACGAAATCGTAATTCCATTGTGTAACGAAAACTACAACACATGCGTTATGTTACCACAAATACAAAAAAAAAATGGAATTATGATTTTGTTATGCGTACAAAAATGAAAAAAAAACCTGAACAGTAAAGATCTGTGTGAGTGAAGAGAGGGAAAAAGAAAATGAATGAATGAATGAAGACAAGAGAGGGTAAAAGGAATGAAGAAAGGGAAGGCAAAAAGAGTGGTCGGATGGGAAAGGGTGGTATGAAAATGCTCAAAGGATATTTTGGTCTTGAATTTTGGTTGATAGGGGACAAGAACAATTTTGTAGTACAAAAAATAACTCCTTTTTACGTAAGGAGAGAAAAACAAAGCAATGCCAAGAGCTCTGTCAATCCGCTGTTCATCGATAGACGAAGCACTCTATGAAACCCACCAAACCACCCTACATAGTCTTGATTCAGTTTATCTAATAGAAGTGTAAGTTTTTTTTTAATTAAATTAATTTACGTTATTTGATGTTATATTTAAAGCATAAGTTCCTTTTATTGAAATTTTACTGTGGGACTTTTCCTAGCATGCAATTTTTACCCATTCATGTATTTATAATTCATAACTTTGATCTGTTATTGTGTTTAAGGAAAATTTCGCCATTTTTTCTTACCCTTTACAATTTTTATATTTGTCTCATTGGTGTAGTTTCGTATTTTCAATGATTCTTTAGGTCGGTCAAAAATTTAATCAGTTAAATAATTTTTCATGATTTGGTTACATATTATATTTTAATGACTTGTTTGTCATTTGATTAAAGAAACAATCATTAATAGGACCCTGTTTGAGTACAACAATATACGTTAATCAAAGATTATAAGTACAACAATATGATCATTGTAACACTCCAAATTTTGAGTACTAGAAATATACATTAAGGAGAATCATTAATAGGACCCTGTTATATAGTTGTAATTTATCTGTTAGTATTGTTACTTCATTATGTTATATTGTCGGTTATGTCTCGTGCTTGTGCATGTGTGTCCTTGTAAATGTGTGCTTCTTGTGCATTGTATTTAGTGATAATGATAATATTATTTTCTATTGTATTTTATTTGGTGTTGATAGTGTTGTTGTCATTATAGTTGTAATATATTGTATTTGATACTAGAGGAGGATTAGATACACTTGAAAAGTGCATAAGTCTAGTGTTGAGTTTTATGATGAAAATCCTAGAAAGACTGTCATATCTTGAGTTGTACCCGCCAATTCAAGGTGTCATTTGTGTGGTTGAAAATCTTGCTATAACAATTACAATTCATCCCTAAACCTTAGAAACCAAAATTGACCTTTATCTCAGTGAACCAAAGTAGGCCACATGATCAAGAAAGACACGTTTAAGTTCCACATTGGAAAAAATAACCATATGAATCCCTTTCTTCCTATATATATAGAGACAAGATCACTAAGCCTTAGGAGCACCAAAGAATTAAGTGGGCTTATCGTTAGGCACAAAGCCCCTTATAGTTAATATTTTATCCATCCCATATATTTTCCAAACTTGAGGCATTTAGGCCACTTAAGATTGTGTTTTAAATCACACCAAAATTTTTGCCATAGTAAGAGTTGTCATGGAGGTCGTAGTGGATGACACCATTGGCTCTATGCATTCTTAGGGGTGGTCATGAGATTGTCTTCCTTTTCCTTGCTTAGAAATTTCTTTTTTCAACATTATAGGGAGTGAGTTCTTTCTTTCTCTTCTTTTACATGAATGCCAATGAGTCACAGATAGATTGTATGTCCTTAAGTTTATGTTTATAATTTCTTGGATGGGTTATGAATACCCTAAAACACTTTAGTTGCTGCCATGAATTGATGATTTTGGTTTGGTATTTTCTCTTTATGATATCCTTGAAAATGAATTATGTGATTTGGTGTGGGATGTGAATATCATGCTCATTTCCTTAACAACGTTCATAAACTTCAACACAAAAAAGAGTTGGAAAAGGTTGGAATTAGGAAAAATGGTGTCCATGAAAGTTGTAACCCTATATGGTAGTTAACTAAAGGTTTTGGTTTCACTCAAAAAAGATGTCTAGAACTCTAGATTGTGATATACTTTTCCTAATTTTAGGCTTAGTAAATGATTGAATGAACTTCCGAGGTCAATATAGAAGTTGTATATCATTGTCTTAGATTTCGAACAAGATAAGAACCAACTTAATAAGATTAGTAAAACACTAGATATGATTATTATACTCTATGAAGGTCATAGTAACGTAGGAGGAAAATGAGTGTGCAATATTGGTATCATAACGAATGGTAGTATGATGCATGATGTTTATACTTATGATTTGTGAATGAAGTGATACCATGAGATTGTTGTGTGCATGAGTGAATTTTCCATAATTGATATTGTAACGTAATTCATGATGCCCATGAGTATATGTGAAGCAATATGCCAGAGTATACATATATGTTGCAAAAATTGTTAGGAGAACCTAATCTTCATAGGGTAGGAATTTCTAAGGGACTTCGAAAATAAACCATGTGCATATTGCCTGCAAACCATGCATCATGTCGTGCATGTGTTTTAGAGTAAAGGAAATTTATGAACCTAACTAGGGAGCTCATAAATAAGTTTATGTATGACTTTAACCTTGGGTGTGTAACTTTTGAATCTCCTTTAAGCTCATGTTGATCACATAGGTTGAAGTATCCTTGCAAGGTCGAAACACCCTAACACACCATCAGTGGTGTTATCTTAGTGAGAGTGATAGTGTCGGGTTTCTCATGGTGTGACAATTCATCAACTACATGGAATCTCAGGCTACATTCATAGTGTTTTCCAAAATGGTACCACATGCATACAAGTTTACAGGTCTAATGTGCATCACATTTCATGTGTGTCTTTGTGTATGAAACATTTGATTTGGATGAGACCTATTTGTGGAACTTAATTGTTTGTAAATATATCTTATTTTTTATGACTTCCTTAAAGTTTTAAATATCTTGTGAGATGTATCTTACTCCCTAGAGACACCTACACGCCCAAACCCCTCTCACACTCACCTACACACTTCATTTTTCCATTTTGGTGACTTGGTGACCACTCTTTGTTGTCTTGTCTCACCTAGTTCAGCACCCTCACCAAAAGCAACACAAAAGAAAGCCTTTTCCTCTCAATTTTTCTTGTCAAAATCGTGATCACAAATTAGGAGAAGGAAGCCAAAAAATTCTACACCTTGGTTTTTGTTGGTGGTGCCATTACAAGGCTAGGAAGCTTGCACTCACATCTTCTTCTCTTCCTCATTTTGTGTGAGCTGAACCTTAGGTAAGTGGGGAGTTCTTTTTTATGAACTCATCCCCTGGTTGCCTTTGGGAGGAGGCAACCTTGGTGTAATGATCCTCCATTTGCATGCATGTGAAAATCTTAATTTTTGAAGAGAAAATATAGTTTGATTACATATATTTTTAAGAAGTTATGATGAATTTTTGTTGCATACATGTTTCTTATTCTTCTTTTGTTCTGTTTATTCTTTGGGAGAGCTTCAAATACAAAGGAGACTTTGTCTAATTTTTCCCAAAAATTTTAGACAAGCTTTGATTTCGAAATTTGGGGCCATGAGAATGGTGAGATTGGCTAGAAGATTGAGTTCTCTAAACCAGCATAGTAATGCGAGCCTATATTAATATATACCCATTGGTTTCTCATGAAAGCTTATTTTTGACTAAGTGTTGGCATGTTGAATTCAATTGTTGATATGTGTTTTGTGATTTGTTTTGAACTATTTGGAAGACTCAGGAAGTGTGAATCTTGGCAATTATTATTGTTGTCTACGCTAATTTATTTGGATATTGGGAGGTGTGACCTTAGACACTAAAAAGTGCATTTGATTGTAGTGTGCGATACGGTTGGTTTCCAATCATAGTCAGTAATTCCCTTTGTGTTACATATTGTTATTTGATAGTTACATGGACTCGGGCATGAGTATCTATGTGACTAAGATTCTTTTTGAAGAGAGTAATGAACTTGAGAGATGTGCAAGAAGACGTGAATACATGGTGGAATGGAGAGATGCAGCTTGAAGAGGGCATAGGGCATCATGTTGGAAGTTGTCAAAGCTCGCAAGACGAAGTTCAATGGGTGATTTTTACACCACAGAGTGTGAGGGGATCAGGTACTCACTCACTTATGTTGTTAAAGTCAAAGGTTGGTCTCAGGATCATTTGCCAATTCGTCATTGTTCGGTACCGAGTGCAACAGGATCTCACAATGGAAAGAATATAAATCCTTGGTGAGGATTGTATTGAAGAGTCAGCCCTTAGGGTAATGGATGACCACAATTGGTATGTTGGGAGTTGAAGTGTAAGGCAAGTTCACCTTGGGGGGTGTGGCACTAAGTTGTGAGGATATTTCATATGATCGACTTGGCAACCCCGACAAAAATACAATCATTATTAGTTGGTGAGAACTTGCCATTGTACGTGGTAAAAGGTGTACTCCCAACAATCATCCAATACTAAAATATTGTACAACCACTGAGTTTTGAGAGTTCCAGTGGCAGTGACTAGTGTGATATACGTATGTTAAGGTAGTGAAAAGTGATGCCTTAGGATCTGTGAGATCCGGTAGATCACCACAACGTAGTGGTTGTTAGTCTTGTTTTTATTGACTTGTGTTTAAGTCTTTTTGTGTTTAGGCTGATGAAGCGAGAAGGCGTGCTTAAGTTCTTTTTTTAGGACCAGATGGTGGGAGAGGAGCTGACGCTTCATCTCGAGGATGAGTGCTCTTTTAGGTGGTGAATACCCTGTTAGGACTGGATGACCACTCTTTTCATCTATCTTGTATTTTGATGAAATAACAATAAGTATAAATTATTGATGTTCTAATGAGTTTTTGACAAGTGGACAGGATCAACGTGTTAAAGGATTTAACTATAAGCCACATGTATCATCCTCACTCCAAAAGAAAATGCTCTGTTAATTATTTAACTAGCATCCAATGAGATAAAACCAAAGATCGTCTACTCATTATGGTAATCAATGTTATAAATTGTGTTTTGTTAACTCTCGCATCCAGCTAGTAAGAGACTAACACATTCTTTTGAAATGATCAACATTAATCAATAAGTATGTGATAGCCAGAAAAGGGAAGAGCACATGTTTAATCTTAACAAATTCATTTTACCTCTCTTTATTTTAAAATACTAACATTTAAATTTAAGGAATGGATAGAATACAAATAATATAAGGTATTCATAGAATATTCCTTTAAGGTTGCTTTTGTTGAGGACAAGGAGCACATGATGTTATCTGTATTGTCACTCATCTCCTCGCAAATCAACGCATGACACATAGCCTTATCTTCCAGTGTGAGACAACAGTCTTTCCAAGGAATCAACATTGATCCTGTAACGAATCTTTCACTGAAGTATATAAAAGGAAGTCTCTACTAAAAAGAAACAACAAAAAATAATTACGTGAAAATGAAATATATCTAAAGCAAAACTCTGCTGAAATCACTGTACGACTGATTTAAAGGTTTCATTTATTTATCCTTTGTAAAGAAAATACCTTGTATTTAAGATTTATTGTTTATTCACTCATTGAGTGTTATGGAATATATGTATTCATTCAAACTACTATTTGTGAAAGCCAGAAGTCTTAGATTTAGGGAGGTCTAAGACAATCCCAAAAATGGTATTAAGAATACTTGTATAGCCAGGAGTGGTAGGTCAAATTACTTGTTTTGTAATCAAGTTTTGATCAGTGGAACCCTTTACTATTGAGTAAAGGAGAACTAGACGTAACTCCAATTGAGCAAATCAGTGTAAACCAAGTGTTTCTACGTCTCTCCTTAATGATTTATTAAGCATTCTATTAACACTCTGTGTCACTTCTTTAATATCAGGTATTTATTTGAAAAACTATTTTAAAGACTCTCTCTTATTAAGTCATTGGACAATTAAACCTATCGCTATTAAAATATGTTGTCCCTTTAGTGAATGCCTTACCATACATATACATTTTTGTCTATATTTGTTCTAAAAGTTACAAAAAGTTATTATCTTTGATATACACACTATTCAATGAAAACAATATGAATAGCACACAAACCAAGAGAGGGGTGAATTGGTTGTTCTTGTCCAATTAAAATTTCTTTAGCAATTAGAGTTGAAAGGGATCGTATCACAAAACAAACATAGACGCTTTTAATGAATCAAACTCCAATCTTTATAGAATACATTATTCATAAGTCTTTTCCAGAAAGCCTCAAGAACACTTTAATCGATTACATAAGTGATATAATCAATTACTGACAGTTAAAACAGTTTACTCTATAAATAGATATTTCTTGTTTGAACAAAATACAATGAATATTATAACCCTTTTCTGAAGAGAGAAAAGATATTACAAGCTATTCAGTGTTTTGACCCACAAATCCTCAGTTTCATCATTCATAAAGAAACCATGAGAGGATTTCATCTTGAGCATTTTTGCAAAAAGAAAAAGACTTTGGAGAGATTCTTTTGAGATACACATTCAACCTTGATTCAAAATCTTTATCATCTTCATTCATCTTAATTAGATCATCAGGTTGTTTCTTTCCATATTACTTTGGTTGTAATTCTTTTTAGAATTTTTGAGTTGTGTAACTAGTGCAATAGTTTTCTTAAAGCTTGTATAGAATAGGTTTTTCTAGAGGGAAGATTTGATAAGGATTTTCTCTAAATCTTGATCACAGAGAGTCTAAGAGAGTTAGATTTCTTGTTCTTAATCTTGGTTTGATTGAGAGTGATTGTATAAGCTTGTAAGAAACAGATTGCAAATAGTTAAATCCTAACTAGTTGGTTACGGAAACTGGATGTAGCTTCTCTGGATTGAGAAGTGAAACAGTATAAATCTTGGTGTTGATTACTTCTTCTTTATATTTTCTTTTGGTTATTAATTGTCATTCATTGATATAAATTTTCATAATCAAATGAAACTTTCTTAGTGTAATTGCATTCTATCAAGATCGGAGTTTGATTGATTGAAAGTGTTGAATGGTTGTTTTGTGATACGATCCTTTTTAACTCTAATTGTTAAAGAAATTTTTAATTGGCCAAGAACAACCAATTCACCCCCCTCTTGGTTCTTGTGTGTTGTTCATACTATTTTCATACCATAGTGGTGTAATCGATTATCACAAGAAGTTCTTCTATGATTTTGAACTATGTAATTGATTATCAGAGGAAGTGCATTCTGTGATTTTGAACTATGTAATCGATTATCACATACTCGTAATCGCTTAAAGATGTTCTTTGTTTCTAAGTAATATATTACAACTTGCTAATAATTGATTTAACAAGTGAGAAAACATTTTTCCCAAAAATTGAAACATGGATCACTTAGCTTTTTATGCACTTATGAAAACTTTGAGTTTCAGCTTCATTGATCCTCTTTTGCCCCCCCTGAGTCTAGCATTCACCCCCATTTTCTAGTGTGATTGTTGTTATTTCATACCCAACATGACTAGAGGCATAGATCACTTCCTTGGGTATCTCTGTTATGCACTGACACCTACTAACTTATGTTTTTGTATAGTTTCCTCACCGGGTTCGGTGTTAAAGATGACTGCTATAAGTCTAGGACACTTTCTTTTACATGTATTGGATTTGGGTAGGTCTATGCTTTAATACTTTTGCTTATATGTATATTTTGTCATCTACTTTGTTCTCATATACAATTGTACCCTTAGGTTGTACATGTTACCTTACTTTGGGAAACCTTATGCATGTTTATATATTTTGTAATTCAAGCATGTGTTATTTCTTTTATTCTACTTCTATTATTTGAGAAGTACTCTTCTAAGAAACACTAAGTTATGTGATCTTTTTCAAAAATATTGAATAAGTCCTTTTACCTATTATGTGATATTTACTTTAGAAAGTAACTAATGAAAAGTTTTAAAACTTCACTAAATACCAGTTCAAGTTTACTTAGTTATACATGTTTGTCAAAATAACAGGGATTAATGTGCTTTATAAAATAATTAAGGTATAATTCAGTCCTGGACATTCAGTTGTTGCATTAGTGGTATCAAAGCAGTTCATCCTACCAAAATTAGGGTTATAGAACCTACCATGAGTATGTTGTGTGATCTCATTGAATTGTCATGAACAATAGTGAGAAACTAACTTTGAGTAACTTTCATGTAGACCATTGTAAATGGTGGAGTGCGATTACTATTTGTGTGTGAATGTTGTTGTTACAATGAGTATTATATAGTTGTGTTGAATTATATTGGATGTTATGTGTATATTATACTTTATTGTAGTAGATGTTGTTATTGGATGAGTTGTTTGTTGATTCTTATGGAATCTGACTATTGTGTTCTAGTAACTTTATGGATAATGGAACTCATGGTCAAACTCAATAACTGCTTACTCGCATCACCACTGTGTCGGAAACTTTGGTACAGGATCGTGAGGGTGAACTTATAGAGTGTAACACCCTGAAATTTTGATAACTGAATATAGATGTTTTATGTATTTGTTGTGTTATTTGATTGTTTGATAAGCTTGGATTAGTTGATTGGTTGTGTAGATTAACCTTGTGAAATTGCTCGGTGTGAATGTTAAGTTATGTGAACTTTGTTTGATTTATTTTTGTAATGCGAGATAGCGATAGTTTGACCCATAACCTTCTTTGGTAAAAGTACCATCTCGGATTCGTTAACCGTTGAATCGTATTCTGAATTTGACAGTAGCTTTCCAACTCATCTCTTCATATTTTGGCCGTTGGGATCTTCAAAATAAAGACTTTTGATGTTGCGTTTAACGCAGCCAGCGCGCTGAGCGCATATCCAAGATATTTTCTAACAGAGAGGAAATTGCGCTGAGCGAGCCAAAGCACGCTGAGCAAGACCTGTAGGTGCACTGAGTGAGCCAGGGCATGCTGAGAGGGACACTTGGGTTATAAATACGTCCGGCAGCATGCAGAATGCGTTTTTCACCCCTTTCTCTCTCTAAACTCACCCAAAAACCCTAGAACTTCTCTCTCCACCACCCACGATCACCATCAACCACCATGGGCCGTCGTTGCTTGCCATGGGACCACGGCACAGAGAAGAACCTCGTAATCGGAGCAGAATCTTCTAAACTCTTCTCGAAGTTTTGATAGAAAATGGAGCTCCCAATCCTTCTTTCTTGGTTTCCTTGAGGTGATCTTGGTTTCCTTTGTCTTCTTCTAGCTAGTTTAAGCTTCTCTTAATGTCTCTTATGTTTTGGGTACCGTTGTTAGGAGTTTTACACTTCCTTTGAAAACCCTTTGAAAATGAGATGCTGTAAAAGTCTCATTTTTATGAAATTGATGTCATTGTTGTGATCCTTGTTGAACCCCGGTCACATTGGTGTGATCGGAATTTCAAAATGATGTATTTTGGTGTGAACTCCCAAAACACTCTTTTAGCCCTTTTTTTATTTGAGTAGGTATTTGACCCCAAATGTTAATATTGATTTTACCTTAGAAATCTATACTAAATTGTCTTCGATTTAGTATATAAAGCTCTACATTTGGAAGAAAACACGCGTATTTGAAGGATCTCAAAACAACACCGCGAGGCTTTAACGAGAGAACTCCTAGTTAGGTAAGGGGAGTTTATTCTTTGGTTATAGTTTTGACACCACAGTTAAGGGCCAGGGAGCACAATTATGGAGATATCTGCATGTCTCTGTTGTGTGCTGGTGTTCAAGGAAAAACTAGTTTTTAACTAATTGGATGCGATGAATTTATGATTGATGTGTGTTTGCTCTTGTGTGCGCTCATTTTCAAGATAAACAATGTTTTTAACTAATGGGATGCGGTGCATCTATTATGGATGTTGTTGATGATATTGAAATTGAGATATTATTGATGTGTTGGGGATGTTTGAATGAGATAATGATGATGTGTTTTATGATGTACAAATGAGATAATGTTGATGCGGTGGATGATGTTGAAATGAGATGAGTTTGATATGTGTGATGATGATATTGAGATGATGTGATGTTGATATTGATAATGACATTGATGAGAGATAATGTTGATGTGAACAATGTCATTGTGTGATGTGGATATACATGGATACCCATGGGGTGCATGACTGGCTATCCTTGCGAGGAAGGATTTGTTCCTAGCCAGGTCATGCGTTGATGGTGCCCATGATTGTATGTTGTGTATATACATGTGGGGTGCAATGACCGATTGGTTATCCTTACGGGGAAGGATTTGTTCCTAGCCACTGTCAGTGCATCGGTGAGCCCACCTTGGGGTGTTGTGTATGTACATGGGGGGTGCATGACTAGTTATCCTTGCGGGGAAGGATTTGCTCCTAGCCAGGTCATGCATTGATGGTGCCCATGTTTCATACTTCATAATTGCATGGATGGAAATAGAATGGTGGCAATAAGTACCAGGGGTACTGGGGGGCATATCACTCTATTTGGAACTCCCTTAAGACTCAGGGTTGATCACCATGGGGGGAGCGACCAGTGCACGATAGGATGACCTTGACGAGCTACTGCATCATTTTCCTGAGAGAGGCTATTTCCATGAGGATGATACCACATTGCATTCTGAGAGTTGATTCAGATGCATGCATCATTTTGAGCATAATTGTGCTAAATTGTGGAAAAGTGGATGACTAGTTTGTTGCATGTGTGTATGTAACTGATTGATTTTAGGAAGGGTTGGAGTTGTTATTTCTGTTCTCTTTTAATTAGTGCTATATGGTGCTTGTTATTTTTGGTAAGATAAAACTCACCCTTGCATTTGTTGTACCGTGTGGTTGGAACCTGTGATGATCGTGAACCTTCGTTCGTGTGTGCAGATGAGCAGCAGTAGGTGACCTTGGAGGGAGATCTTTTGTTGGAGCCGCCAAGCCGATGTGAAGACGTTGGAATTCTTTTTGGAAAGAGTTGTGTTTTTGTTAATCAACTCTTTCATAGTTAGTCCCTTAATTCTTTTTGTGGACATATATATTTTAAGTTGTAAATACATGTAAAACAAAATTAAGTTCTAAACATGTGAATGATAAGTACTGATTTAGTATATGTATACATATGTATTTAATTATGCAACTGTTGTTAGACTCTTGACAAGCGTACCAATTGTCATTGTAAGTTACAAAATTTAT
This sequence comes from Glycine latifolia, assembly GCA_013407115.1. Taxonomy (NCBI): domain Eukaryota; kingdom Viridiplantae; phylum Streptophyta; class Magnoliopsida; order Fabales; family Fabaceae; genus Glycine; species Glycine latifolia. The sequence goes on along the minus strand of CM023941.1, from coordinate 19,268,872 downwards.
AAAAGTTCATCTCCACAGGGACTTGAGCTACTTAGTTTTTCCAAATAAAACTTAACAGTTTAATAATTATGTACAACGAGTATGGTCGAAGTTTTGATGGTTTTACAGAAATAACGAAAAATAACTGAAAAGTACTAAAAATAATAAAATGAAATTAATTGAAGAGAATGTAGGATTGGGTTTCATCATTCATACCCTCAGTATCCAATTAATATTACCATGTATAAATCATTTTCTATTATTATTGATACACACATTAATTCACCCCGAATCAATCCCTCGCAATCGAGAATTCTAAGGATATTTGCCGAATATCGATCCCTCGCATACGAAGTAAATAACCCAGCATTACAATCATAATCGCGTGCTATTTGGAATCTAAACGTTATTCTCTATCCCTAGCAATGTAACGTAAAGAGTAAAATCATTCAGTTCAAATTCTAAGAGTACTTTCCAGTTAAACTTAGAATCCAACTTCATGAAACTAGTGATCAAGTAGAATCAAGCATTAAGAACAGAATGAAATTACCAATAATAAATAGAAAAGACTTATACATAAATAAATATTAAAAGAGATACATAGGGATAAGAAGATTACATCTAATCCTTAGAGAAGCTAGCCAAGCAAGGAGAGAACCTCCTCAAGAGAAGCATTGATGAAAGGAACCATCACCGCTTCTTTCCGGCAGAGTCTTCACACTAATCCTCACTTCTCTCACTTTCCTAACCTCTTTACTACTAATATTTAACCTACTTAACTAAGGAACCAGCTAAGAAGTAAGGAATGAAGAAAATAAGATGCTTTTCTCCAGGGTTTGCATGGCTATTTATAAGAGAGGATGGCTGCTTGTGTCCACTCGCCCAGGCAACTATTTTATCCTATTTTCACTCACCTGGGCGAGTTTAATGCCACTTGTTGATCCACTTGCTGATGCCACTCGCCCAGGCGACCATTTTAGCCTATTTTCACTTGCCTGGGTGAGTTAAAAGATCTTTCTGGAAACCTCTACTCGCCTGGGCGACCAAATTACACTGAGGATGCTCGCCTGGGCAAGTTAAAAGCTTAATGGTGAAGAAAGGTCATGGGCCTGGACGAGTTCTGGGCCATTTTGCTTCTGACACCTCCCAAATTTGATTTTTATGCCCTTTTCGCTTGCTTGAATGCTTCGGATACCATCGGAACCTACCAAAATACAAAATATGATTGGACTAATCTTCCAAAATGAAAAACAACCTTTATATAAGTACTAAATACAAATCAACTAAGTTTAGGGCAAGTTTACAAACAAATTATTGAAGTAAAAAAGATAAGTACCAGCATTGTAACCTATATTTAACTAAAATATGGCACTTATCAATTGTATCGTGTGTATGATAATTGTATTATCACGAAAAATTTACTACTATTTTCATAATCAAATTAATGGATTTTTTATTAAAATTGAAATTACACGAGTAGAAGTTAGTGATATCGTAGCGATGAGGCGGGTCATTACATAGAGTATCATGGACTGTATGGTTCATGAAACACAATCTGCCAAAGTTTGATGGAGGTTTTGACATTGAAGGAGCACAACGATGGCTTGCAAAGACTAAGAAGATTTTTGAGGCAATAACTTATGCCGAGGAGCACAAAGTGACGTTTGTAACGTTTGCACTATCCGAAGAAGCGGAGAATTGGTTAAAGATGGAGCGGCAATCAGTGCCAGCAGATGATCGTTTTGTTACCTGGGAAACATTGAAGGACATATTTCTAGCAAACTACTTTCATACAAACTTGCGCAAGCGAAAACAAAGAGAATTTCATGACCTCAAACAAGGAGGAATGTCTGTGGGCGAGTATATTTCTAAATTCAATGAGTTGCTAAAGTATTGGCCTTAGTACCAAGATGGAGGACACTGTGAAGAGCTTTGCTTTCAATATGAGAATGGGCTGAGGCAGATATCCAACAAGTTGTATGCTATCTTCAGGTCATCGATTTTTTGATGGTGGTGAGCAAATGTTGTATCTATGAGAACATGACCAAGGCAAAAAAAAACTTTGTGTAGGTCTAGAGGACGATAAAGGAATGACTGCAAGAATTTTGAAGGGAATCAGAAACCTTATAACCAACCTAACTCAACTAATGGGGGAAGTTCTTGGCAAGGAGGACTATCAGCTAGAGGACATCAGAACCTCAAACCAAACTAAAACATCAGGTGTTTTCGATGTGGAGGACAACATCTGAAAAAGACTCTAAGAAGATACAACAATAGTCTATCACCTGGCATAACTGTGGAAAGGTGAGGCATGTAGCAAGGAACTGTTGGGCTACTAGAAATGTTAGGAATATGGCAAGGAACAATGATGGACGACCAAGAGTAGCAACCAAGGTATTTTCCATGAGTGGATCTGAGGTTGTTAATTCCAATGATTTGATCCAAAGTAAGCACATCATAGAAGATAGACTCTTAGACGTACTTTATGTTTTGGGTGCAACATAATCTTTCATATCGCACGATTGTGTAGAGAAATTAAGGTTATTTGTAACATCCCAAAAATTTAAATATGTTAATTAGAGATAAAAAGAGAAATTACAAAAAGTGTTGAAGAAGAATGACCATATTACCCTTTACTTTGATGTAAGGATTACCATACTACCCTTGAAGTGGATATTACAATAATATCCTTGGAGTGACGATTACAATAATACCCTTAGATATTTTGGAGAAACTTGAAGAAGAAGAAGAAAGTGAAGAAAGAAAGATGATGTCACCCTTGAAGAAGAAATTACAGTAATACCCCTAGAATGACAAATTGCCAAAATACCCTTGAGGTAAAAATTACAAAAATGGCACTAGAATTTCAATTTTAAGTATAAAGTGTTAGTATGAGTTAAATAATTATTGTAAAGCCTTGATTTATGAAAGATAAATTAGTTAGTAGCAAAGTTACATGTTGGAGAATGGAATTAGAGATATGTAAGATAATTAAAGATTTACTATGATTAAGTTAACCAACTTAAAGAAGAAGCTTGTTAGTTAAGATTCTTGCATTAATGGAAGAAGATGAAGCTTGGAAGATAAGCCAAGAGTGAAGCTTGGAAGATAAGCCAAGAGTGAAGCTTGGAGAAGAAGTAGTATGTGTGTGACTTGAAGAATAAGACAAGTTGGTAAATATCTAGTCAAGCTTATTGATTAAGCTACTCTACACATCCTCCACAAGCCAACTTCCTCTATAAATATCTATCATTTGTGCAAAAATTTCACTTTGTACTCTTACAACTCTCACGGCTTATTCTCTCTCTTTCTCTCTTCACTTTTGCTTCGATTTTCTCTTCTCTTCTTCTCACTCAAACCACAGCCCCTTCACCAAATTTCCCTAAAATTTCTTCATTCAAAATCTTCTATTAGGCAAATTTACCTCAAGCTCTTGAATCATTCCAGTCGAATATTCTAGTGAGATTTGGAAGAAAATCCTCTCAAGGTAGGTTTAGGTTTATTTATCACTTGATTCTTGAGATTATTTAAATGGTATTTGGTGCATCTTACTCTTAAGCTTGATGGCATGTGGAATTTTAATATCTTGCTTTCTTGAAGATCTTCTATACAACTTTACTTCAAGTAATGAGTGAAAGAGTTCAAGTTACATCAAGGTAGGTGCAGAAGTAAGTGTAAGTAGTAGTTTGAGTTGTGACTGAATTTGGTATTATTTTCCTCATCTTATGGTTTAGTTTTGTTACTAACGTCTTGATCTCACTTAAGTAAGTTTTTTGGAAGTGATTTCACGTGAAAAGGTCCAAGCTTTTGGTGAGTATTGGTGTTGAAACTCGAATGGCTTTGAGCTAAATTTTGGACTGTTTTTAAAATTCTATATCTCCCTCTGTACTTAACCAAAAGAGATGTCTGACCACTCATTTTAAAGCTTAGGATGTCCTCTATGTTGTCCTAAAATATGGGACCAAATTGTGCAGTGAATCGTGCCCAAAATTTATTGAACACAAGCTGTCCAAAACTATCTACACCCAAACAGCTACTGCCACCCGTTTTAAAAAATTTATATCTCTCTCATTTCTTACTCAAATTAAGCATGTGATACCTTGTTGGAAAGCTTAGGAACTCTAGTTTAACATACTAAAAGATGGGAATTTAATGACTTGTATACAGATTGTATGAAAACTGAATTGTATGTGGTGAGAAATCTTGTTGTTATGATGTTCTTGGGTTGTTGTGATTAATTATATTTGTATGAACTTGAATGAGAAAATCTGAGAATTCTAGATTCAGCATGTGATAAATGACTAGTGGACTTGTTGATCTTTCTTATTTTATGATGATGGAGATACTTATGGACTAATGATAGTGTTTAATTGGTTGTGAACACTAACTTGAGTGCACATGTGTTTCAGCCAAGGGTGAGATATGTTAAACAAAGTTACAATTTGACTTGTTGTATGGTATAACTGAACCACAATAGTTTCATGATGTTTTTGATTCAATGAGATGTGAATTGTTCCATGATTGAGTTTGTGGTTGAAAAGCAAGATCTATGTAAAGGTCTTGGAGATAAATGAATATTGAAAGCAAGCTCCATAAAGAGATCTTTGAATTGAATACTATTGCTCAAGGTCCACAGAGTGATTCTTGGGAAGTGATGATTAGGAGTTAAAGTCTAGTGAGTGGTGCCTAATCAATGCATCCTGATCCATAGAGTGATTTGGATGATCCTTGATCCATAGAGAGATCTTGGATGCTCATGTCCATAGAGTGACTTGAGGTTTTGGTACCGGATCCATAAAGTGATTCGGGATGTGTTTAGATCCATATAGAGACCCAAGAACTATTTATTGGTACTGGATCCATAGAGTGATTCGGAATGTGTCTAGATCCATGTAGAGAGACTCTGAAACTGTTTGTTTGAAATGAAAGTAATATGTTGTATTGTTAGTTGCTTGAATGAATGATATCTTGTGTGGAAGGTTTGATGTGTAAATAAATAGTTTTATTATTGTATGAATATAAGAAAGAAGTTCAAGTTGTTTTTATATGGATAAAATGAATTTACTTCAGAATATATGTTTTAAAATATAAAATGAACTATATGTGCAGATGAGTCTATAGGAACACGTTTTCAAAATAAACCGAAGTACCTGGAATGATGACGATGCGATAACTGATGTTGTATCGCATCAAAATAATTAAACTATGCTAATTTTGTAGCACAGGATTAACCTAGGTCGACTCAGAAACACAATCAATATGGTTCCAACTTCAATTCACTAGTAAATAATAAGGGGATTTTTATCAAACAGTTTGCATGCGATAAATGAAAATTGCAAAAAAAAACATAGCAAAATAGAAACTAATAGATATGATAAAAGATATTCTAAAACAGATTAAAAAGCATCAATCCAATTCACCAAACCAAGCAATACGAATTATCATAGTTCTCAGACAATGATTTTGTTGTGAAAGTTCATTCAATTTCATTAGAAACAGTTCAATCGAATTAACCCCTAAATTAATTGAAACCACAAACCTAATTGAAATATCATCCAAATAATCTGTGATTAAAATTCGAAATTAGGAAATGAATCCATAACCTAATCCGTTTTCAATCCTAAACACATTCATAATCATGAAAATTGAATAGAGGATTGAAGAAGAAAGTGAACATTCACACAGAATTTGAAATACCAAACCAGAACTCAATTTCTCCTTGCTTGGGCTTGGATCCTTGGATTGATTGGTTTTTGATGGACTCCAAAATTGGATCAAGTCCTGTTTGCCCTGATCTTCCTTGCAATGGAACTCAATCTTCAATTGGAAGAAAACCAGAATGTGAAATGCTCTGTTTTAGGACAGCTTTTTAGGTTTTGTGATTTAAGAATTGAAATAATGGAAGAAGAATAGAAGTGGATTTGGGTTGACACCATGGAATAGGAATTCCAATAAGTCTTGCAAGAATCACCACAATAGCTGGGAGGCCATTGCTAAGAAACAAGAAGTCCTTGATTAAGAACAAAGGGAGAAAACTCTCACCAACAATTCAGAAATTGTATTGATTCACCAAAGATGGAATGCCTTTTACATTCAGTTTGGGACCTTATATAGGCCACAAATTATTAAGCTAATTAACCCTAAATGACATGTAAATGTAAGCTAAAATGAAGCCCAAAACGTAGCTTGTAGGACAAGCTTTACATAAGTGTCCGCTGGCTTCCAAAACTGTGTAGTAACCATCTGATACTGATATAATCGATTACTTTGTTATGGTAATCGATTAAATCAGGCAAAAACTGAAATAATCGATTACACTAACGAAATAATCGATTACGGCAGAAAGGCTATGATTCCTGCTCTCAACTGGTTGCGTGGTAATCGATTATTTCGATGAAATAATCGATTACGGCAGAAAGGCTATGTTTCCTGATTGCTTCTAAACATATTGTAATCGATTACCAAGCCCAAATAATTGATTAAAGCAGTAACTACTTATTTACAAATGTTTTATTGAATTTCTCTTAACAAGTACTGGAATTTATTGAATTAAAGTGGACTTGAGACACCAAAATCTAGCTCTTGTCGTCCTTGATAAGGTTTGTAACTTCATGCTTGCCTAAGTTGGCTTGAATATGGTCTTGAAGTGCTTGAGTCCTAGCTCTTGTCATTGGTCCTATGAAGCTCACCAAAGGAAGTGCTTCAAGCTCCCCTTCTAGACCCTTGGCTTGACTTGGACCTCCATTAGTTTTTTAGCCTTCCATGATCATCATCAATGAAAGCCCCACGAAATTAGTCCAAGAAAATGGAAGAACAGAAATGAAAATGAAGAACAATGAAGAACAGTTGAGAGAAAATAAGAGAAAGAGTTTTAATTCTAAAAACTTCTAAAAGTCACTACAAAATATGTTTGTCCTAAAATGAAGTGTCTCCATCCAAATAACTAAAATCACTAAAATATAGTGACTGAGTCAGTAGGAAAGGGTGGGCCATAATGAAGTCCAACTAATCTAACTAATTACTAATTACACCAATTTCGCAGCCCAAAATTCAAGTGCAGTGGTTCTAACTTCCAAGCCTAAAATGACCTTCAAAATGACAGAACTGGCCTCGGCTTATCTCTGACAAACTTGTATATATATCCCTTGTCTTTCCAAGGACTACTCATATGCATCATTTGGAGTTTTTTAGAGCTCTCTAGGTTCTGCACGAGGAAGATAGGTCAAGTAAGCAAAAACTCCAAAAATAAGCAACAATTATCAATTAAGTCCACTTGTTTGCCTAAGGTAAAAACCGAATTAGAATAAGAAAATAAAAGTCCAAGAGAAGTCAAATAAGCTAAGAAGAATAGAAAAATATTAAATTAAAATTACTCAATCAAAATACCCCACACTTAAACTTTTGCACTCCTCGGCAAAACTAAAAGAAAGATTAAGAGAAAAATTCAAACTAAAGTAAACCACAAACTAAAAGAAAGGTAAGAACAAGACACATACATTTTTCAATGGATCCTAACAATGCACAAAAGTGAGAAAGATGCAAAATCGAAGAATGATATTAAGGTTTCAAACAATCCATGAATACATGATCACAAAGTGCAAAGTGAAAAAGTAGTCAAGTTAAAATTAAGAATGAACCAAGGTGATAGAAATCTCTCAAAGAGCAACACTCAACCTCTTCTAATGTGTATGGGTTTATGTTTACACTCAAACACCACATGTAACTAGCACATCCAAATTTTTTTACAATACTCTAATTCATTCAACTTGAAATACACATGTATCAAAAGATCAAAAGGACTTTATTGGCTTGTAATGTATGGCTTAGGTAAAGGGTGGATAAGAAAAGGATATTTTGGCTAAAACTAAGAGAAAATAGGGGCAATGGAGAGTAAGCCAACAAGTATAAAGAGGGGTAGAAACAAAGAACTTATAAGGATGAAAATGAATTACAATAACTTTTATTGCATTTTCTTTTTCTTTTTCTTTGCTTTTCTTTTTCCTTGTTTATGCATTTTTTTTCTTTGAATTTTTGCTTTGTAAAATTTTTTTTCTTTTTTTTTCTTTCCTTTTCTTTTCAAATAAAACAAAATAAAAATACCCCACACTTGTTTGAAACCCACTCCCAAAACAATTCCAAGGCCCCTTTTCTCCCTAAAGTTAGGATAACATGGTGGTTTTCCATTTTTCAATTTTCAATGAGCTACACAAGAAAAAAAAGGTTAAAAGGCTCAAAAGGGGTAGCAATGGATATCAATGCAAGGATAGTTTATTTGGCTAGTGGATAAAAGAAAGAAGGCCTAAATCATCTCAATCAAAGTATGTGCAACAAGGAATGTCAAAAGAGGCAAGACAAAACATAGAGTAATATAGCACAAGGGTGAAATCACACATGAAAGAACATGAATGAAATAATGTGATTCATCCACAAAGGCCCAAAAACTCACAAGGCATAATTCTATCACACATAATTCATCTTAAATTCTATTTCTCAAGCCTACTTATCACTTCAACAATTGCAACAATGATTCACATCAAGCATGAAACCTTTCATTCCAACAAAAATTAGTACATTTCTCACAAATTATACAAGTTAAAAATCCTATGAAATACATGAAAAAATGCCTAAATTCTAATTTTTATTTTCTGAATGTAAAAACATAATAACACCCAGACATAACAAAACAAAAGAAATACAGCAAACAATAATAGAAACAGTAACAAAAACAAACAGAAACAGAAAATAGAAAACAGACAGATAAAACAAAAAAACAGACAAATAAAATAGAAAACGGACAGAAACAGCATATAGACTCAAAAACTAAAACACAAAACAGAACACAGACAAATAAACAAAAAACAGACTCAAAAATTAAAATAGACAGAATGTAAAAACAGCAAACAGAAACAGATAAACAGAAACGTAAACAGAAAACAGATTATGTAATCCTTCACCCCACACTTGAAATGCACATTGTCCTCAATGTAAGCATGCAATGAGATGCAAACAAAGAGACAACAAATAAAAGAAGGGAAAATGAAACTCCCCAAATGTCATTCAAGGCACATCATCACATATAATTGGCTTGAGTTGGTGACCATTCACTTTGAAGACCTTGCCGGTAACTTCATTTTTAATCTCAACTGCACCATGGGGAAAAACATTAGTAATAACAAAAGGTCAATCCCATCTAGATCGAAGTTTACCAGAAATAAGCTTGAGTTGAGAGTTAAACAATAGCCCTTTTTGCCCAATATGGAACTCCTTCCTAAGAATCCTAGAGTCATGAAATCTCTTCACTTTCTCCTTATAAATCTTGGAGTTCTCATAGGCTTCTAAGCGAATCTCTTCAAGTTCTTGCAATTAAAGCTTTCTTTCCATACCCATTTCATCAAATGCCATGTTACAACTCTTAACCTCCCAATAGGTGCTCAATCTCCACCGGAAGGTGGCATGACTTACCAAAAACCACCCTGTAGGGAGACATCCCCAAAGGTATTCGGTAAGCGGTCCTGTGAGCCCATAAAGCATCTTCAAATAGCTTTCTCCAATCCTTCCTGTTGGGTTGCACTACCTTCTGTAACACTTGCTTTATCTCTCTGTTAAAAACATCTGCTTGTCCATTAGTTTGGGGATGATAAGCTATAGCAACTCTATGCACAACCCCATACTTTTGAAGCAAGGATGTCAATGACCTGTTACAGAAATGGCTCCCCTGGTCACTGATAATGGCTCTAGGCACACCAAACCTGCAAAAAATGTTGGATCTCACAAAATCCACAATAATTTTAGAATCATTAGTTCTAGTGGCCTTAGCTTCAACCGATCTAGAAACATAATCAATAGCAAACAGGAAATGGACTCATAAAATCAATACCCCACACATAAAAAATCTCACAAAAAATAATGGGTTGCTGAGACATCTCATGTCTATGTGTAATGGTTCCTCCTGCTCTCTGACACTGCTCACAAGTGGTGGTAAAGTGATGAGCATCTCTAAACAAAGTGGGCCAATAGAACCCACAGTCCAATACCCTCCTAGCGGTCCACTAAGGACCAAAATGACCACCAGTTGGTGAAATATAAACCCGGGTCTTACAAGCGTTATCTGCTATGATCGATTACAGTGCTTATGCAATCGATTACATAGTGCAGAATGAAAACAATAGGAATACCCATAATAACCAAGAGGGGGATGAATTAGTTAAAACTTGATCTTTTTAAAAACTTCTTTATAAAATCAGAGTAAGGATCTTAATCACTTTTAAACCAAGAATGCTTTTAATCAATCAAATCACTTAGCTCAAGAAATCAATAGCTCAAAATAGAACTTGTTGAGTAATGATAAAAATACCAAGAACAAATTAACACAAGAATTTATACTGGTTCACTTCTCAAGAGAAGCTACATCCAGTTTCTTCTAATCAACACTAGATTAGAGTTCCACTATTATAAATTTCAGTTCTTACAAGCTTTATTACAAACCCTCTTTATCAACTCTAGATAAAGAAAAGAAATCTAAAACCCTATTAGACTTCTAGTGAACAAGA
>CM023941.1:19164616-19258243 GCA_013407115.1 Glycine latifolia | reverse complement strand
GGAACTCTAATCTAGTGTTGATTAGAGTTCCACTATTATAAATTTCAGTTCTTACAAGCTTTATTACAAACCCTCTTTATCAACTCTAGATAAAGAAAAGAAATCTAAAACCCTATTAGACTTCTAGTGAACAAGAACTAGAGAACACTACTCTGTTCTTCCCTAGAGAACACTACTCTAGTACAAGCTTCAAAGAACAATTTACAATAGCACCAAATAACAAAAATTGCAAAAACGAATTTACAACCAAAGAGAATAGAGAGAAACAACCTGATGATCCAATGAATATGAATGCATATGGTTTACCAATCAGAGTTGAATGAACAAAATGAATTTCAGTACATGCTCTCCTATTCTTCTTTGAAAACTCTTGCCCAAGAAATCATTCAATACCCATGAAGATTAAAGAGTGGGACAAGATTTTAGTTAACCCAGAAAATCACTTTCTAACTTTGTGAAGGCTTGTGCGTATTCAGAAAATTTGAAGTATTCAAGTTAAATCTCAAGCCAAGCCTCACTCCTATTTATAACAGCTTTTTGTAACTAACTGTAATCGATTAAACGCCCCAAATAATCGATTAAAAAGCCTTGTGTAATTGATTAAATTATCACTTAATCGATTAAAGTGTTCATGCTGATTTTTGGGTTTGAACAACGATCAAAATAATCGATTAAACCGAGTTGTAATCGATTAAAGCAGTAAAGAATTGTTACAGAAGCAGCTTGTGTAATCGATACAAATCATGGTAATCGATTAAACCAGTGAACCATGTTTTTCTAAAAAGCCTTGTGTAATCGATTACAAGAACTTGTAATCGATTAAATCAGTGAAACAAGTTTTTCTAAAAATCTTATGTAATCGATTACAGGAAATGGTAATCGATAAAACCAGTAATGCATGTTTTTTTCTTTTAACACTATGTAATCGATTACAAGAAATGGTAATCGATTAAATTATTCTTCAATGCTTTTCCAGATTTAAAATCAAAGCAAATAATCGATTAAATCGTAGTGTAATCGATTAAAACAGTAAGTTTTGCATTTTTCCAAAAACATTGCCTATTTAGTTCTTTTAAAAAATTGCTTTAATTCTTTGATGAAAACATTTAAGCATGTAAATGATTAATTGCATGCAATGCAAGGATCAATAGATTGGCCTCTTCATACACTTCAATTTGAATTACATTCTTCAAGGCATGTGAAAAGCTCAAAACATTCTTCCAAGTCTAAGCTTCAAACTTTAAGTTGCTCCCGTTATATCCAACACAGAACCCGTCCTTGGAACTTTCTAAGGAACCTAATAACCCTTTGACCACATTTGGCAAATCCTTTCCAAACCCAACCGACCTCGACCGACCTCGTCCGCCTTGCTACCCTTGTCTTCACTTGTCCAAACTTTACCTCTTTGACCAACCCTTACCGGCCTTGACCGATCTTGTTCGCCTTCTTACCTGGAGACACCTTGTACTTCACACCGATTCACTTGTTTTGTATGTGTTTGTGAGTGACGTATGTGATTACGTTGGTGGCATTTAAACTCGGCCTCTGTGATGGCTCGAGATGATGAATGTGTTTGGATATACATAAAATACCCACGGGGGTGTATGACGGGTTACCCTTGCGAGGAAGGATTGTGTTCTTAGCCGGGTCATACATTGATGGTGTCGTGGTATTATTCTATGTATACATGTGAGATGCCAGGACCAGGTGGTGAACCTTGCGAGGACCGCGGTCAGTGCATCGCTGGGCCTTTGTGTGGGGGGTATGTTACATAGGGGGTGTATGACGGGTTACCCTTGTGAGGAAGGATTGTGTTCCTAGCCGGTTCATACATTGGTGGTGCCTATGTAACATACGACATTTGCATGGCAGAAATGGGGTTGATGATTGGTTGTAGGGTACGGAGGTACTGGGGGGCCACATCTGTTGGGAAATTCTTCTGACACCCATTGGCTGATCACCATGGGGGGATGATTCCTGTGCACGACAGAGTGACCCTGACAAACTACTACATCATCTGACCATAGGGATGACCCATTTCCGGGATGGTACCACATTGCATGATGAGAATTGAGTCAGGAGCATGCATCATGCTAGATATTGTAAGTCGATTTATGAGATGTTTGTGGATGTCTGTGTTCGTTAGTGTTTGATGGATGCTTGGAATGTTTGTATTGATATGTTGATGACCGTGTTGCTTCTTGACCGGGTTGTGTCCTTCTACTGTTGTATTTATTGTTGTTATTTAATATGATGAGTTCACATTTGCATTGTTGTACCTTGTGGTTTGGTACCTCTGATGATCGCGAACTGGGTTCGTGTGAGCAGACAAACAGCTGTAGGTGCTTGGGAAAGGACCGTGTTGATGTGGAGCAGCCAGGTTTTGCCAGGATGTCAATGGACATGATCCGGGGCAGAAGTTGCATTTTGCTAGATGCACATCTTGTTTTGATGAATGCACTCATCTTATTTTGCTAATTACACCCCTGACTCTTTTTACTTCTCCTTTCATTTGTAAAACACTTGATGTACATATATTGGGACATGATCTTTTGTACTTGTAATTAAACTATGTCTTATGCATACATATATTTGAAATGTCGTATGAGTGCTTTTATTTACGTGTATTTTCTATGATGATGGTCGATATATGCTCGCGAAAAAAAATTCACCGTTTTCACAAGTGACCAAAGGGGTGTTCTTCTTATTAAAATGAATTTATATCATAGTTATGAGTTAGTAATTCAGTAAGGACGTGGCGGGTTGTTACAACATGCATCTCACTTCGACGTCACTTCATCGTTCTCAATCACACTTGACCCCAAAATGGAAGGTTTACCTTTCCTTGACCCTCACATCGAACAACATGATGAAAACATAATCACACACACGAGCTTTGTACAGACATCCCATCACAAACCCTCATTCATGATTATACCATTTTATTATATTTTATGAAATTTCTCACAATGATCGATGTTTTGTGCTCAATTATTTCATCAAAAAATCTTACAAACCCAAATTCACTCAAATAATATTTTATTTCTATTAAAAAGAAATTTTGTCCCATCACTTGAAATCACTATTTTGAAAATCCGAAAAATACTTAATCAACTTCAAATTGCAAAATCTTTTGCGCATAGCTTCGTTAACATGTTAAATTCAATATATATTTTCCAGAGACTCGTAACTCATGACAAGTATTTTAAAATATTTTATCTCATCAACTACTAGGAAATCTAATTCACATCATTTAATTCATGGAAAATAGTTTCTGACTTCAATAAATTCTCAAAAAATTACTATACATTCCGCATGTCCATAGATCAACATATAAATTGGCCCAAGTCCAATTCAGAGAATAATTATTTCCCCAAATTTAATGTCTTCCTAGCCCAAGAGTTCATATTCAACAAATTAGATCACTAAAATTACTTCCACTCATCTTCTCGCTTGGTCAATTTTTGTGAGCACTCCCCATGGTTAGGGTAAGATTTGTATCGATTGGTTTCCCTAAACTCAACCCACAAATTTATTAAAATTCATAAACCAAAATTGAAAGATTTGAAGAAAAAACAACAAAAGATAATTCAAAATAAAATTAAAGGATAGAAAATTCTAGAAAAATTCCCACAAGGTCTAGTGACCTCAAAATCCTTAGGATAGACCCCAAATCTCCAAAATATGTTAAAAAATAAACTAAAATTTGAAATAAGTCTCAACCAAAATAAAAAATGAAGCATTTTTATCATTTTGCAACATAGGCTCAAACCAAAGGTCATTTGCACGATTTAAAACACACATAATAGACACAACACACCAAAACAAGCATGATTCATGAAGGTGATTGGAAACTCCCCTACCTTTGAGTGATAGACAAAAAAGATGAAGAGAAATGAACTTAAAATGACCAAAAATCACCAAAACAACACCTTATAGGTACCCTTCCTTTTTCACTTAGAACACAAAAACTTCTCCTTCTCTTTCAAGCTAGGGCAACACAAAAACTAAGGTTGGGATCTTAGTTTGAGTTTTATAGGGATCCCAATCCTAGGGACCATATTGCAAATGTCCATTTTATGTCATTTTCTACCAATTTTTAATAAATTACAACAAATCCTTTTTCTTTCTAATTTTGACCTAAAGTGCAATTATTAATTTTCTAAATGCCATATCATCCCTAATTTAATTAATTTAACCTTTGCCAAATTATTTCATTGATATCTCATTCTAGAGTTAATTTCTAGGTGTATAGGTGTGCAATTTTTGTTAACTTCAAAATTAGTCAATTTTGAATCTTGCATAGGTGTTCCATTTGTTTGCACAATTGTGCAAAGTTTATTGGGCTTCCAATAAGTTTCTTTTGCCTCCACAAGACATGCAAAGTTGTAAGTTCAATCTATATGATATGTAATGCATCAAATCACTATTGAGGCACCTCCAAACATGATAAAATTCTCTCTTGAACATAAAAGCACAAAAAGCGTAACAAATTCGACAAAAGATGAAAAAAAATATAAACATGCCTAGACTAAGTCTTAAATGACAATAAAACATGAAATTCTAGCTAAAATGAGACCTAAAGATGACTAAAAAGCAATGCATCATTTGCACAACTGAATAAGAAATTAACGTATTGTTGGTTTGAGTGAAATTGAGTTTAAATTCTTAAATAAGTTCCAAATTTTAGGTGAAAAAAGTAGTTAAAAAGAAAATTCTTACTAAAAATGGTTAGCTAGGTTCTACAATGGAGATAAATGACAAAATTGATAAATAATTCAAGTGTCAATAATCAATAGCAATTTTGAAAAAAAATTCAATATTATCATTTATCAAAATTAACAAATAATGAACATTTACAAAGTAAGAATATTCTTAACATATATTATTTTTTTCACGAGACTAATTTTGATTGTAAATATGTAAAGTTATGTTCAATTTTTGACATAATGTTGTTATGACTAATCATGACTAAACCAATCATGGGCTATCCTATTTTATGTATTGATGAAATGGATTGATTTACTAAAGAAAGAAAATCAAGAAAAAATATAAAATTTCATAAGTGTACTTTGTTTGAAAGACTCAAAGACATGAATTATGAGAGGAAGAAAATTGGAACGTGGGATTCACATCGTAAAATTTTGAATACAAACTAGGAAAACATAATCAACAAAGAAAGACTTTATCAATGACAAATATACCATTATCATATTGTATGTTGAAATAATTATAATATATTATAAATATATGACAAATTATAGATTTGATACTATAAATATTTCTTTCTCACACATTTTTTATATGAATTTGAGATAATAATCATGTATATTATATGTAGGGGTGTTTTGGTGCAGATTAATTTAATTTTTGGAAAAAAAAGTTATTTGAATTAAATATAAAATAAAACTACAATTTAATTTTGTTCAATTTAAATATAAAACTAAATCCAAATCAAACTAGATTTATTTTTTGCTATTTGATTCGATTTGATATATTTATTTTTAATCTATTATTATAATTTAAAATCTATCAACTAAACTTAGATAATTATTATGTTATATTATACTATTAAATTTTGTTTAACATATTTTAGTTGAAAATCATTATTTACTTATATTTAGCATTAGAACTTAGCTTAATTTAATATAAAATAATATTACTATCTCTTTCTTAACATAATAATAATAATATATGTATCAATCACTTGATATTTAATGTTATTATTTTAACAATAGTAGTATAACCTTTTTGTGACATATATGAAAATAAAATATGCATCTTGATTATAAAGTAAATGAAAAGTAAAATATTTAATACTTATTATTAATTATTACAATAAAATTTAATATAATTATAATATGTGATTTATTTGATTTTATTTTTTATAACAAAATCCCAAAATCAAATAAAATTGTAAAAAATATGTGATTTTTTATATTTTTTATTTTGTCAATTCGATACGATTTTAAACATCTCTAATTATATTCCTTTTATATTAACTAAAAATAAATATTATAAAAGTTTGATATCATTTAACATAATTTTATTTCTCTTATCTATTCAAACAACTAATAGTATTATTTATTTTCTTTTTCCATTCATTTTTTTTCTCCAGTATCTTGAAATCCAATCTCGCACTGCCTTCAAATTACATCCCAAAAAAATCAAATAAAGAAAAAGAAGAAAAAAAAGAAGGTGACCTTGAAGTTAACGTAAAGACAGTTCCAAACTCCCAATATCCAAAGGAATATGGATGGTTCTTCTTCCCTAATTTAAATTTTAAAATATCGTAGTTGTGTTTGATTTTTAAAATTTTCCATTTTCCACTCACTATGTTACATTATTACGACCGTAGACTCCTTGCACACTCCGCTTTTCTAGCACAAAACATCCATCGCGCTCCCCCGAGAGAGAATAGCTGAACCTCCGATTGGGCACAAAATAAAATAAAAAAACAAAAAATAAAAAAAATCCAGAGAACGACGAAACAAACAAAACGACACGCCGCAAACACTTCCAAAACAAAAACACAAACAAGAAAGAAAGAAGAACAAGATTTTCAAACAAACCTGTAGTAGAATCGTTAGGGTCGGACATTCGAGTTTCTTTCCCTTATGTAATGCATCAGAAGAAATCAGAGGTTCAGATCGGAAAAGAAAGCGTAGGCGTCTCTTCCGATTTCAATCCGCAATTCCAAAAACACCCCTACCACCGACACCAGCAATTCTACCCCCAAATCGAAATCGACATAACCCCCTCCCTCCCACCTCAGCAACACAACGCCGCGCCGCAGCGAACCAACCCCGCTTCCCTCTCCAAGCAGAAACATATTTTCAAGCCCCAGAATGCCGCCTTCTTCTCCGTCACCGTCGCCGCGAAGAGCGCCGCGTTCCGCGCGCTGCGGCGCGTGAGGCGCCAGCGCGCGTTGCTCCTGCTCGCGGTCCCGTTCCTCTACCTCTATTTCCTCGTCTCGCGCTCGTTCCTCCTCGACCTTCTCTCCGCCATCGCGTTCTCCGCCGCGCTCGTCTTCTCTCTTAACCTCGCATTCCCTTTGCCGCTCCGCTCGATTCGCCTCAAGGCGGCCAAGAATTCAGCCTCCCGTCCCGCGGCGGCGCTGCCGGTGTTCTGGACGATCGGGTCGCGGCCGAAGACGGAGAAGCGCGCGGCAGCATCGGGGTGCAGGGTGCAGGTATTTTTTTCCTTTCTTTCTTTTGTTGTTTTCTTATCCGGCCAATGTTAGTTGTTAGTTTGTTAGTGGGAGGGATTCATATCCTTTGAACCATCGAACCCACGCACGATGTCTCTCTTTCGTTTTCTCTTTTCAACCACCAAGGCAATCTTATATCACCGGTGCTGGGTGCAGGTGTTTGGGAACGGAGACGTTTACGAAGGGGAGTTTCACCGAGGGAAGTGTTCGGGGAGCGGGGTGTATTATTATAGCAGGAGCGGGAGGTACGAGGGGGATTGGGTAGATGGGAAGTACGATGGGTATGGGGTGGAGACGTGGGCGCGCGGGAGCCGCTACCGCGGGTGTTACTGGCAGGGGCTGAGGCACGGGTTTGGGGTTTATAGGTTTTACACCGGGGATGTGTATGCTGGAGAGTGGTCCAATGGACAGAGCCACGGCTGTGGGGTTCACACGTGCGAGGATGGGAGTCGGTATGTTGGGGAGTTTAAGTGGGGGGTTAAGCATGGCCTTGGGCATTACCATTTCAGGTTAGTTTCTTAATTTTAATTCTCTTACAATGTTGATTTTGTTTTGTTGTTGTCGTGTGTTTTGTGTATGCTTGCTTGCACAGCTTATAAAAATAATCAATTGAAAGTTTAGGATGAGGTGATGTGAAGAGAATTTTGGTGCGGAGTTGAGGATAGCATTTTTATTATTTGAATGTATGTTGAAATGGCTGTGTGTATGCTTGTGGTGGGATTTTTCTTTGTTGTTATAGGGAGTTTCTGTTATTGAGTGTGTGCAATTGTGCATCACTATGTCCTTTTTGTTGTGTTGTATAATCTTTCTTTCACAAGCTAGAATGATAGTAATACGACTTTGATTGGATGTGAGTGCTTATGAATTTGCTGTGTGCTAGGTTAGTAGGGTTTGTTAACAGTTGAATATCGTTTGGAATGTGTGTTTCTTAGCTATTCAAGTGTATTGATAAAGGATGGGACATACAAAATATCAATGTTTTGGTCCATTTGGAGTTTCAGTTTTGTCAAAATAACTGTTGGTGTTTTACACATCTTCAACCTTTAGACAAATTGGATTTCTTCAATTCCAGGCTGGTAGATTTTGGTACAAATATGTAGCTTGTTGAGATCCCACATCAACTATAGATATGACCAAAGTAGAGTTTATAAGGTTTAGGCATTCCTCACCTCATGAACTAGCTTTTGGAATTCAGTTAGCCTCAGACTCAATTCAAGTAGGTGGTATTGGAGCCTTTCGTGGATCCAACTTGGCCGTCATCTGTCGAAAAATCTACCTAGCCTTGTGGCTTTACCAGTGCAGTAAATGTTAGATTAATATGTGTTTTTTGTATATGTTTTATTATCTTTCTTATTTTGCACTCTTTCTTTGCTGTACAAGGGGCTGCAGTTTGCACCCTATCTTGTCATATCTTGTCATGTACTTGTTTCTTCTTTAATATATATACAATAGTCTCAGCCATGTGAGACGACTTGAGTTCTCCAAAATATATTCATAATTTTAACTTGGTACTAGAACGGGAACAATCCTGCTTTGGAGTCTCATCATCGTTTGCCGCTGTTGACTGCCAGAAAATTTTCCGGCGAATGTTAGGTGCACATTGTTGAGCTTGACCCAACCCAAGTGGTTTCGAGAGAAAAAGCTCTCTTACGTTCTCTCACGTGCCGTTATAGCTCTCGTTCTGTCACGCGCTGCCTTCCTGTCACCGGACAGCCGTAGCATCGCCACCAGTATGTTCGTCGACCTCGTGGACCTGTTCCAGCCCCTGTTTGGCTCCAATTATCATGTCAGTAAAGGGAAAATTCGTTCCAGCCATTCTTGAGTTTCTTTTTGCTGTAGATTTGGTTGGTAACCTCTCTGTACTTCGATAATGGCATCTACAGGCCCTATTTCTCCCTTGTCTGCAAGTCCCACTATCACAACTAAGAAACTCAACTTTCGGGGAGTGTATTGTTAGCATACCCCAATAAAGAATAAGGATGAGAGCATAGGAATAGAATGAGTCAGTTTTGCTGACAACAGTATCGATAGTCAGTTAGGGAGTGAGAAACAGAAATTACAGGGGATATATTAAATATTGAGGAAAAAATAATGGAGGGGAACTTTTTGATGGAGTAGAGGTTGATGAGACTTGAGAGGGAGCATCAATACTCAAATTTCCTGAGCTGTGAGAAATATTTGTCTATATTTCTTCTATTCCATTTTTCTTCTTGATTCTGCTATCATTTTGATTCAGATTCAGGAATAGTGATATTCAATAAAAGCCCAACCTTTTGTTTTTATCTAGTTTACCATTTTTGGTACAATTTCTGTGTAGACTATCTGTTCTCTGAAGATTGCACTTTTGTAGATACTTGGTCGAACATCTGAAAATATACAATCTGCATTTTCCCCTATGTTATCAATAGTGGTCGTTGCGTGATGTGGATCCCCTGCCTTGATTCAATTTCGGACAAATTCTAGGTTGAAATTCGCTCACAAATTGAACCAGAATCTTATTGTTAACTTTTGGACGTTTCTCAACTTGTAGAACTCGGATTGGCACGATTCCAAAACGAGGTGAAAGAGGACATTCTGAAATGTAATTTAGACACAAGAAACACCGAAAAAGGATAAGTAAAATGAGACTTATGTAAATAAGAAATTCGGGTTGAATTACAGAATTTAGAAATGCGGAAATTTAAACAAGGAAACAGAAAGTGTGCAAGGGAAGTAGCAAATAGGCGCCACAAACAATTGATGTTTGATAAGCCTTGATGATCGCCACAAGAATTGAGCAATTCTTGATAAGATCAAAATGGTTCAAGGAAGAACCCTAGCAGAGACAATTCTCAAGCTAATGATAAAATCCAACAGCTAAAAGTCCCTTCTCTATTCACTTCAGAATTGATTTATACAAATTAGTTCTCATGCATCTAGTAGGAAATAAAAGAAAATTAAAATCTCAACATTGTAAGAATAACTAAAATGCCTTAGTGGTTAAGTGAGGTATAACTAAGCTTGGGGTCCAGGTCTCAAAACCAGCTACAAGCACTTCATTACCATTATTTTTTTTATTATTAAAGGCCTATGTCAATAATTGCTTTTATTATCACTCCAAGCAAGCAATACATGTGACTAGTAGTCCACTCATGCAGCCCTCTAGATTTTGGGTTCCCTCATGCAATTGGATTGCCCTCAGATTAGCCATTATATGTTGCAAAGCTTCTTGGGTCTTTTTAGCTCTTGCTCTTGTCATGGGTCCTCCTATGCCTTGTATTGGGTCTTGGTCTTGGGGTTGGTCTTTGATGTCAAGTTGACCTTTGATGTCCTCATCATTGCTCTTGGGATCGCGGCGGAGTGGACATGTGCCGCTACAATGGGTAGAGTAGCGGTGCGTTTTACTGTTGTGGCTGTTGCGGCCACGACGAGAGGGGTAGCGGAGCGCGTGCAATCGCGGTGACGCGTTCGCGATTCTCTGTGCGAGGGAAAGGTCGAAAATGCCCTCACCTTTTAGTCAATATAGGACTCTTCCTCTCGTGCGACCTTCGACCTGCGACCTACTTCGAACTGCGCCGACGATTCTCCCTGCGCCAGCGGTTCTTCCTTCTCCGGCGGCCAGTGGCTCTTCCTTCTCCGGCGGCCTTGTCTGGAGTCGTCTCTTTCTTCTTCTCTGTCGGCTTTTTCTTCTGCTTCTCCGTCGAGGTCAACATTTTTCTTTTCTATTTTTGTTTGTTTGTTTCTTTCTTTCTTTCTTCTCCTTCTCCGTCGGTGTCTCCTTCGTTTTCTTTAATTCTGTTTTTTCTTTTTTTTTTCTTTTTTCGTTTTCGTTTTCATTTTTGTTTCTTTTTTTTTTTGTCTTTTTATTCTGCCCAGCAGAATCATGAACTCTGGTTCCCTACCACCAATGTCTAGTCAACAAGGAAATAACAATACAACTAATACCACGCCAACCGTGGGATCTTCAACTGCAATATTTAAGCCTACAGGTGATAGGATTGACATCTTTTGGAAGTGGAACAGCTTACGGAACAAGAACAATAGGAAGAGCGTGACATGTGATTATTGCTTGAAAACATCTACCAGGGGAATTACTAGAGCGAAAAAGCATCAACTCGGAATAAGAGGAGATGTGGGTGCTTGTAGGAAAATACCGGAAGATGTTAAATTGGAAATGAAGGCAGCCTATGAGCAGAAAATTTCTGAAAATGAGTTATTGGAGGGGATGCAAGAATTAGAAAACGAAGAAGAAGACGAGGTGCAAGAGATTGCAAGGCTTCAAAGTGGAAAAAGACCTCTAACATCATCAACGGAGGTCACTTCAGCTGCTACCAAGAAGAGGAATACAAATGTTAAAGGTCCTCTTGATTTGCATTTTTACAAAAAACCTAAACAACCTCTCCAATTGGGAAAAAAAAAAGCGGCAAACGAGCATAAATGATGCTTGTCAAAAGGAAGCAAGAGCAAGAACGGTTCAATATATTGCTCGTTTCTTTTATAGGAATGGAATTCCATTCAATATTGCTAGATCAGAAAATTTCAAAATGATGCTTGAGGCAGTTGGAAACTATGGTCCTCATTTAAAGGCTCCAACGTTTCATGAATTGAGAGTTCCACTTCTTAAAAAGGAGATGGATTTCACAAAAGAATTGTTGAAGCATCATGAAGAGGAGAGGATCAAGGTTGTTAAAATCGAGATTTTACTTAGGATCGGGAGAAGGGATGAAAGATCGTAAATCGAGGATCGTAAGATCGAATCGTAGATCCTACCTACGTCAATACCTAAAATTCCAATATATAATCTATATTCTATATGCATAAAACTCAATAAATAAACAAACCTAGATTCATATATAAATTCATAAGTCATATATCATAACATAATATAAATTCATAAGTCATAACATAATATAAATTTATTTAACCTTAAATCAAAATAATGTTGATTAATATTTGGATAATTCGATTAAACATAAAAGTCACTAATTATCTGATCTTTTTCTCCGACCATTTGGCAACTATAATTCATATTTTGATATTTAAAAATTGGAATATCTTATATTTCAAAATTGGATAATTGATCATTTTTCATACTGCAAAGATATTATTGGTATAAATAAGGGTTGGCCCGTTATTAAAACTCAATTTTAGGTCTACGATTAAAAAATTATTTGCTATTATCTTTGTTAAAACAAAATGGCTAAATGTGATGATAAATAGGCAAAACATATAACCTCTTATTTAATAATAAAAAAAAGACTTTCTCAAAGTTTTTTTTAATTTGGGTAAAAATAGGAACATAAGAAATAAAATAATATAAAAAATATATTATCTTTCATTTTTTAGACTCATTATAGTACAAAAAATTTAAAAATTTAGTTTAAAGAAAATATTTTTTGTTTTTAAAAAACATAACTTCATTTTTTTATATTGAGATTTTTTGGTAAGCAAACCATAAATAATGTCTCTTAATACTATTTTTTTGTCAAGCTTATTATTGAAATAAAAGGTAAATATTCTAAAAAAATGTTTTTTAAAAAAAAAACCATACAAAACGGAGCATTTTATGTTATTAGAAGAAAACCTGAGCTGGGACAAGGAATGAAACCCCAGCCTTAATGCATTTACCCCGACGAAGGAAATAACTCCTAGTCCTTAAAAGCAGTCCTTCAATCTCATGCCCGAGAGGAGCTCTTTGCTAGCCATCGTATAAAACCTCAAATCCAAACCCTAAAACTCCCACCGCCGTTCTCATCTCTCTTCCCAGTTCTCACCTTACCACTGCATCTTCACGTCGTCTCTAACGGTAATACTCTTTCATCCTCTGTGCATCTTCTTCTTCTTCTTCTATTTTGCCAACAACAACGGAGGTGGTCGCCCAAGGGAGGTGGTCGCGCAGCAGAGGGGATGTCGTCGCGCAGCAGAGAAGGTAAGTTTTAGGTTTTAAAACTCGCGTCGAGGCAGGATCGTTCAGGATCGCCGATCACACGATACCACGATCAAGATCGCGATTCCACTCCGATCTTGCTCACCGGCGATCCCACCCATGATCCAGATCGCTAGACGCCGCAGGGATCGTGGAATCGTGCGATTTCACGATTATAATCTTGATTTTAACAACACTGGAGAGGATGAAATATGGATGCTCAATTATGTCGGATGGTTGGACGGATAGAAAGAATAGGACCCTAATTAACTTCTTGGTAAATTGTTCATTGGGAACAATGTTTGTGAAGAGTGTTGATGCTAGTGAATATATGAAGACCGGGGACAAAGTGCATGAGCTTTTGAATAGCTTTGTGGAGGAGATTGGAGAAAATAATGTCATTCAAGTGGTGACGGACAACGGGAGTAACTACGTTATGGCGGGTAAGAATTATTATTAATCATGTTTTGATTTATAATGGTAAGTTTGTAATTGTATTTGTAACTTTTAATTGTTACTAATTCAAGTTTATTGATTTTGGTCTTTTTAGGTAGAATTTTACAAGCCACTAGACCAAAATTATTTTGGACTCCATGCGCTGCCCATTGTGTTGATTTGATGCTTGAAGATATTGGAAAGATCTCTAAAGTTAAAAAGGCTATACAAAGAGGCATCAAGGTTGTTGGTTACATTTATAACCATACATTGGCTTTGAACATCATGAGAAAGTTCACAAGCAAGTCTGAGTTGGTGAGGCACGGAGTTACAAGATTTGCTACAACCTTCCTCACTTTGCAAAGATTGCATAAGCAAAAAAAAAATCTTAGAAGGATGTTCACTTCGGATGAATGGTTGAAGTCCAAGGCAGCTAAAGATCTGAAGGGAAAGAAAGCAACAGCTGTTGTGCTTATGCCATCATTTTGGAATGATGTAGTTTACACTTTGAAGGCTATGGGGCCTATTGTGCATGTCTTGAGGTTGGTGGATAATGAAAAAAGACCCGCTATGGGTTATATTTATGAGGCCATGGATAGGGCCAAAGAAGCAATTGAAAAGGCTTTCAATGGCAATCAAGACAAGTATAAGGACATCTATGCAATTATTGATAGAAGATGGGAGTGCCAATTGCACCACCCTTTGCATGCTGCGGGTTATTATCTAAATCCTGAGTTCTTTTATGGCAATCTGAACATTGACAATGATGCTGAAGTGCTAGATGGCCTATACAAATGCATTGATAGGCTTAGTGAAAATGAAGATTGTGTAGATAAGATTCATAGTGAGCTGCCAATATATAAGAGGGCTGGAGGACTCTTTGGAATAAGTGCAGCAATAAGGAAAATGAATACAATGGCTCCTGGTAAGTGGACAATTTCACTTTTTTATCAATTTAAATTATTATTTGATAATTCGTGTAAATACTAATGCATATGAATTGCATTACAGCTGAATGGTGGAAGATGTATGGAGCACATATACCATATTTGCAAAATCTTGCTGTTAAAATTCTAAGTTTGACTTGTAGCTTGTCGGGATGTGAGCATAATTGGAGTACCTTTGAGCAAGTAAGTTAATGTTCATTTAGATTTGAAACATTGAAAGTTGAAACTGACATTTAAGCTTTTTAAATTATATAGTAGATTCATTCAAAGAAGAGGAGTAGACTTGAGCACCAAAAGCTTCAAGACTTGGTTTATATTAAATATAACCAAGCTCTTCAAGATCGTTATGAGAGTCGTGATGTCATTGATCCTATTGTTTTAGATGACATTGATGATAGCAATGAATGGCTATTGGGAGATTTGGGTGAAGATGAAGATGCAGAATTTGATTTGGTTTTTGATGATGATGTGTTGACTTGGAGAGATGTTGCTCAAGCAACTGGGGCCAATGAACCTTTGAAATACACTAGACAAACAACAAAGAAGAGGGCAGCTGCTGTAACATCTACTTCTAGGGGGGGGGGGGGGGGGGAAGAAATAGAAGTGGAAGAAGTGTTGGAAGAAGAGCATGGAAATAACACAAGTGAAGATGAAGAGGAGGAAGAGTACATTTCTAGTGCTAGTAGGAGTGATGAAGAAGACAATGACATCAATCTTGAAGAGGATGATGATTCAAATTAAGAAGATTGTGTTTGTCTATTTTGAATTTTAATTTCTAGAACTTTAGTTACATTTGGCTTTAGAGTTTTTATTGTTAATGATAATTAGTGCATGAATTTTTAGTTATATTTCTCTTTTTCAGCTTATATATTTATATTATAAAATTTTTAATACATATATAAAACCATTAGAATAGCGGTCATCCCGCTATCCGCTATCCCACTATCCTAGTTTTGAGGGCGGCCGCTCCGCTCCACTATCCGGGATTGATAACTATGATTTTCCCCTGCAAATCCAACATTGTGGTTAGTATCAATTTGTTAAATCCTTGGCATGCAACAATTGGTGCTTATTCATGTTATGCATCATCAGTGTCCTTATTTCTGACAAATGTCAGATCTTTCTTCTGAAAAATAACTATAATTAATGGCCTTATTGTTAACTTGAATTATAAATGAAGTGTCTTTGTCCTTTTTGGTGGAACTAATTACATCTTTTTAATTAGAAATGGAGATACATATGCGGGTGAATACTTTGCAGACAAGATGCATGGGTTTGGCATATATCGTTTTGCGAATGGCCATCGTTATGAAGGAGCCTGGCATGAAGGCAGAAGGCAAGGACTTGGAATGTATACATTTAGAAATGGTGAAACCCAATCTGGTCACTGGCAAAATGGAGTCCTTGACATTCCAAGCACACAAAACACCTCTTCTCCAGTTTCTCCAGTCAGTGTCTATCATTCCAAAGTACTCAATGCAGTGCAGGTACATTCTTTATGTTAAGTTATTTCCCTTAGTTCATATTAAATATTCTTTATAGTATATATAAACAAAAGGGAATATTGTTGAGTGTTTGTTTTTATTTTTATTGACGTTTTCAAAGGGGCCTAAGCCCAAAGAGAGATTACAAGGAAATTAATCTAGGGGCAGAGACCCCAATACAATAAGTGTTCAAAACTAAGCCCAAATGAGCTGGTTGTAACACCCTAAAATTTGGGTTTACAAATACACTTCAAATACCTTTGATTTATCTTTATAAACAAATGAGTTCATGTTGAGTATTTGTTTTTATTTTTATTGACGTTCAAAGGGGCCTAAGCCCAAAGAGAGATTATAAGGAAATTAATCTAGGGGCAGAGACCTCAATACAATAAGCGTTCAAAACTAAGCCCAAATGAGCTGGTTGTAACACCCTAAAATTTGGGTTTACAAATACACTTCAAATACCTTTTATTTATCTTTATAAACAAGTGAGTTCAAAGCCTTTTCATGAATGTTGAAATAGAAAACGAAAAGATAGGGTAAATTTTTTTACTGAAATAAAACTTTTCATGAAGGCTCCTGAACATTTTTCTTTTTAATGAAAGCTATCAACTTGAAAAGAAAGCTGTCTATTTTCACAAACTTGTTTCCTAAATTCCAAGAGTTATAGAAATCCATTTAATGCAAATTTTATATCAAACCCTATGTTTTTAAATATGAGGAACTCAATTCCATGGTCAAAATCTACAGAAAACAAGCCCATATGCACACTTTGTTCAAAACAGTGCAGGATTTACCAAAATAGCCCTAAACTTGAAATCATGCTTCCATAGACTAGACTAACTCAAATGGGGTGTATTTTATGTCTAGCCCTAGGTTCTTGGACCTAATAAGTTCAATTTTGAGGTCCATATCAACAGATTTCAACTCCAAATTCAAAAGCTATGAAAACAGAGCATGGAAAAACACATATTTTGCACTAACTTGAAAATTAATTTCCCAATGCTACACAACTCCAAATGAGACATCATTAATGCTTTCATAGGTTTTTGGGGTCACGGAACTCAAATTTCAACCCAGAATTCACAAATTCAGTTCGCAGAAAACATAGCACCATAGTTACAGAGTTACAAAATGATAGATGTAGATGGGGAAAAGTGTATTATAGGAGGTTCCCTTAGCAGCTGTCAATTAGTTGAGACAACTGTCAATTAGTTGAGACAGTTAGAATAACTACCTATTAGTTATGACTAACTGATTGGTTAATAGCTGTTAGGGGACAGTATAAGAGTGAGTGAGGACATTGGGAGAGGGATCTGTTGGATTGTTGGAGGGTGGTGATACCTCGAAAATAACTTGTTCTCATTTTAGGAGTTGGAAGCTCTCACTTAATAATACTACATTTTCTTTCTTTCTCTCTTTTTTGGTCCAGTTCTATCAACTGGTATCAGAGCTCTGATCTGGGAGCTGTGGAGCCGTTAATGGTGTCGAAGGCGAATGGAAGAATGGAGTCACGCATGGAAGCTATAGAGATAGCGATGGAAGAAAATCTCGACGCGGTAAGAGTCACAATTGAGTTTGATAGAAGGGATTATACAGTGGTTGGCGACAGCTTGGGAGAAGCAATCGCTGGAATCGAATGTTCACGCGAAAGATTCAATAGGAAGGAATAAGGGGAACGCTGCGTATGGTGGAAATCTGTGGAGGACTCTCAAAATGCCAATATTCGAGGGAGAAGACCCGATGGGCTGGTTAACAAAGATCGAAAGGTATTTTTGGTTGCAAGCTGTAAGAGAAGAGGATAAGCTGGAAGCGGTAATGGTTGCCATGAATGGAGAAGCTCTAGGGTGGTTCCAATGGTTGGAATCTTGAAACCCAAACCATTCTTGGGAAGGGTTCAAGATTGCAATCTCCCAAAGGTTTCAAGCATCTAACCTAGGGAATCCTTTTCAGGCATTGTTGGTGCTGGTACAGCAAGAAATAGTGCAAGAATTAATGGGCCAATTCGAGAAGCACGTCAGAATGGTGAAGGGGTTGGAGAAATTGTTAATGATGGAGGTGTTTCTTAAGGGACTAAAAGAAGGATCAGCACTGAGGTAAGGCTCCATGAACTAAAAAACTTGATGGAATCTATGGTCAAAGCTCGTAGAATGGAAGACAAGAATTGAGTCTGAGGGAAGTTACCCATGAGTAATAGTACGGGGTATAATTTTCAGAAACCTAGTTATTCAGATTAGGGATTTGTAAGGGATTGTGATAAGAGTGGGAGGTGGGGTAAAACATATTTTAGGGGGTTTAGATAGTAATGTAGCAGTTGTGACAGTTAGTATAACTAAAGTTTAATTAGTTATAACTAACTAATGGGAGGGGAACTATAAATAGAAGGGAGGCAGTGGGTAAAAGGCACCTAAGGGTGTAGGAGGCTGTGGTTTCCTCGACAGATCACTATTGTACTGGATGAACTAGTATCAGAGCTCCAATCTTGGGGCTGTTAGGAGTGGATGGGTTTGAAGAATAACAAGATGGAAGCGCATATGGAGGCCATTGAGCTAGCAGTGGAAGAGAATTGGGAAGCAATGGACCTGAGTCGCCAGTCGATGGAATCAAGCAGGGTCACGATGGATTCCAGGTTGGGTGCGATAGAGCTGCTGCTACAGAAACTCGTAGGAACAGGGGAGGGGTCGACGAAGGAGGAGGCGCTCCTGGCGAAGAGGGCGAACAGAGAAGCCGAGGACGCATGGGGGTGAAAGTGGAGGAATATAGAGATGCCAGTGTTCGCGGGGGAAGACCCAGTGGGGTGGCTGCCAAGAATCAAAGGATACTTTTGATTACAGACCGTGAGGGATGAGGAGAAATTAGAAGCAATGCTGGTGGCTATGGATGGGGAGGCACTGGCTTGGTTCCAGTGGTGGGAGTCGTCGAGTTCATAGCTTTCTTGGGAGGGATTCAAGTCTACTGTGGTACAGAGATTTCAAGGTACACATTTAGGCAGTCCTTTTCAAGCTTTCTTAGCCTTACAGCAGGATGACTCGGTGCAGGGGTACATTGGACAGTTTGAGAGACATGTGGGGGCAGGAAAGGGATTGGAAGAAAGCTTCTTGATGGAGGTTTTTCTAAAGGGGTTAAAGGAGGAAATTGGGACAGAAGTCAGATTGCATGAGCCCAAAACTTTGCTTGATACTATGATGAAAGCAAGGCAGGTGGAGGAGAAGAATAGGATTTTGGGTAATTTACCCAGAAGTGGGAAATGGGATCAATCTCTTCAAAGGCCTAGTTCTTTAGGTCCAAGAAGTGGCAGAGAATGGCAGCAGGGTAGTAGCAAGGTGATGGAATCAGTGGGTGTGGCTAAGACTGGAGGGGAACCTTGGAATAAAAAGAAAACCTTCCAAACATTGTCTCTTGTGGAGGTAAATGAAAAAATGAGGAAGGGGAAGTGCTTTACTTGTACTGAAAAATATCATCCCACTCATGTTTGTAAAAACAAACAATTGAGGTTGATGATTATGGAGGAAGAAGGGGAAGAGGTTGATGGTAGGGAGCAAGAAGAGGCTGAAGAAAAAGGGGAGAAGAGCTACATCAGCTATCCTTGCATAGTATTGAGGGGTTTACAACCAAGAAGTCCCTCAAGCTATGGGGAGAAATTAAAGAAAAGAAGGTAGTGGTCTTAATTGATTGTGGAGCTACCCACAATTTTATTTCTCTGAATTTGGTGAGAGAATTGAAGTTAGAAGTAACCCCTACCCAACCTTATTCTGTTGAAGTGGGAGATGGTCATAAAGTGAGGTGTCAAGGAATGTGTAAGGATTTATCCATTCAGTTGCAAGGAATACAAGTGGTTCAAAATTGTTATTTGTTTGAA
The DNA here is from genome assembly GCA_013407115.1 of Glycine latifolia. NCBI lineage: Eukaryota > Viridiplantae > Streptophyta > Magnoliopsida > Fabales > Fabaceae > Glycine > Glycine latifolia. Next base: position 19,238,403 of record CM023941.1, on the reverse strand, counting down.
CTAGGAGGGGCAGATGTGGTATTAGGAGTGGAGTGGTTGGCTGGATTGGGAGAAGTGATGGCCAATTTTGACAAACTGACTCTGGCTAGGTTCAGAACAAGAAAATTGTGTTGAAAGCTGAACCTGAGTTGATTAAGGGTGCCATTAGCCTGAAATTGATAAAGGAACTATGGGGAAAGCTGATCAGAGGTTCCTGGTAGAAGTCAAGGCAATGGAGTCGGAAAAAGGAATAGAAGCAATGCCTGAGTTGGTGGAGCACGTTTTGAAGCTGTTTTTTTTTTTGGGGAGGGGGGGGGGTGGGTTTATGGAACCCCAAGGTCTGCCACCTCACAGGGAGAAAGACCATGCTATTAACCTTCAACCTGGTAATCTAATTCCAAACATAAGGCCTTATAAGTATCCTCATTTTCAGAAGGATGAGATTGAGAGGTTAGTAAGGGAGATGATGATGGTTGGAATTGTCAGGGCAAGCACTAGTCCTTTTGCTAGCCCTGTAATTTTGGTTAAGAAAAAAGATGGGAGCTGGAGGTTTTATGTGGATTATAGGGCTCTTAATAAAATTACAGTGCCAGATAGGTTTCCCATACCTATAATAGAAGAGTTATTGGATGAGATTGGAGGAGCATAATGGTTTGCTAAACTGGACTTGAGGGCTGGATATCACCAGATCAGAATGAAGACGAAAGATGTGCCTAAGACAGCCTTTAGAACTCATGAAGGTCATTATGAGTTTTTGGTCATGCCTTTTGGGTTGACTAATGCTCCCTCAACCTTCCAAGCATTGATGAATGAGGTGCTCAAGCCATTTTTAAGACAGTTTGTGCTAGTATTTTTTGATGATATATTGGTGTACAGCCAAGATTTAGAGGAACATCAAAAGCATCTAAGGGAAGTGTTACAAGTACTGCAGCAACAGAAGTTATGTGTCAATAGGAAGAAATGTACTTTTGGTCAAAAGTCCTTGGAGTATTTAGGTCATTTAATTTTAGGAAGGAGTGGAAGCAGACCCAAATAAGTTGGAAGCAATGAGTAAATGGCCTGTACCTAGAGATATCAAAAGTTTGAGAGGGTTTTTAGGGCTGACTGGGTATTATAGAAGGTTTGTGAAGGATTATGGAAAATGGGACAACCACTCAATGCTTTATTAAAGATGCTTTTCAATGGAATCAAGAAGCTGATAATTCATTTGAGAAGCTTAAGGCTGTGATGGTTAAACTGCCTGTGTTGATGGTACCTGATTTTTCTAAGCAATTTGTGTTAGAATCTGATGCTTCAGGTACAGGGTTGGGAGCAGTGTGTTGTAGGATGGCATGCCTTTGGCTTTTTGGAGTAAGGCTTTATCTGACAGGGCTCAACTCAAATCCGTTTATGAAAGGGAGTTGATGAAAGTAGTGTTGACTGCAAAGAAGTGGAGACATTATTTGTTGGGAAGGAAATTCATCATCAAGACTGACCAAAAGAGTTTGAAGTTCTTAAATGAACAAAAGCTGTTGAATGATGAGCAATTTAAATGGGCAACTAAACTGATTGGGTATAATTTTGAAATTCAGTATAGGCCTGGAAAGGAAAATGTGGTGGCTGATGCACTCTCAAGGCAGTTTGCTTTTTCTGCTATTTCTATGGTGCAAGAGGAGGAGTGGGTTGATTGGGCTGATGAGATGCAAGCTGATTCTCAAGTGGATGAGATTTACCAAGGTATTCTAACTTGAACAGCTGAGAAACCTGGTTATACCATTCATGGAGGCAGGGTGTATTACAAAAACAGGTTATTTTTGCAAAAAAATTCTTCTAGAATTCCTTTGCTCTTAAAGGAATTACATGATTCACCTATGGGTGGCATTCTAGATTTTTTAGAACCTATAAAAGGGTGGCTAGTGTGGTATTTTGGCATGGAATGAACAAAATTATAAGGGAGTATGTAGCTGAGTGTGAGATATGCCAAAAGAATAAACCTAGTACCTTAGCTCCAGCTGGATTAATTCAGCCTCTACCTATTCCAACTAAGGTATGGACTGATATATCTATGCATTTTATTGGAGGACTGCCAAAAGCACAAGGGAAAGATACTATTTTAGTGATAGTAGATAGGCTGACTAAGTAAGCCCATTTCTTGGCATTGTTTCATCCTTATACAGCTAAGGAATTTGCTGATGTGTTCATCCAGGAAGTAGTCAGGCTGCATGGGTTCCCTGCCTCTATAGTTTCTGATAGGGACAGGTTATTCATGAGTCTTTTTAGGAAGGAATTGTTTAAGAAGACAGACACTCAATTGAAGATGAGCTCTGTCTATCACCCACAAATAGATGGGCAGACAGAGGTGGCAAATAGATGCTTGGAGGCTTATTTGAGATTGTTTAACTAGAACCAAACCTAAGCAGTGGCCTGCTCAGCTAGCTTGGGCTGAATTTTGGTTCAATACTAACTATAATATATCAGCCAAAATGTCTCCTTTTAAAGCATTGTATGGACAGGAACCTCCTATGTTGGTGAGCTGATATTCCCTCTAAGTTGGAAGAAGTGAATCAATTAAGCAAGGACAGAGATGATTTGTTGCAGGAGTTAAGGGAGAATTTGCTGAAATCACAAGATCAAATGAGGAAGTATGCTAACAAGAATAGGAGAGAAGTGAGTTTTTAGGTGGGAGATTGGGTTTTTCTAAAATTACAACCTTATAGAATTAAGTCCTTGGCAAGAAAGCCAAATGAAAAATTGAGTCCTAGGTTCTATGGGCCTTATCAAGTCATTTAGATAATTGGAGAAGTGGCTTACAGACTGGAACTTCCTGAAGGCAGTAGGACCCATCCAGTTTTCCATATTTCATTGCTCAAGAGGTCAGTTAAAGCTACTTGCTCACCTCAACCATTACCAACAATGTTGAATGAGTAGTGGGAACTTCAAATGCAACCATAAAGAGTTATGCAACAAAGGATAAATGAAGCTGGAAGCCAAGAAGTTCTGATCAAATGGGAAGGATTGCCTCATCATGAGAATAGCTGGGAGTTAGCTGCAGAATTGAAGAAGGTTTTCCCTAATCTGGACCTTGAGGACAAGGTCCATCTTGAAGGGGAGGGTATTGATAAGAGTGGGAGGTGGGGTAAAACATATTTTAGGGGGTTTAGATAGTAATGTAGTAGTTGTAACAGTTAGTATAAATAAAGTTTAATTAGTTATAACTAACTAATGGGAGGGAACTATTAAATAAAAGGGAGGCAGTGGGTAAAAGGCACCTGAGGGTGTAGGAGGCTGTGATTTCCTCAAAAGATCACTATTGTACTGCAGGAGCTAGTCTCCAAGAATGAATAAAGATTCATTCTTTCATTTCTGTGCCTGGTCCATTTCTATCAGCTTGACTACCAACAAATAGTAAGGTAGTTGATCCTACTACTGCTGCTAAAATAGGATCTAGTGGATGGCAAAGTAGAAGAACCTTCCATAATTTGTCACCTACGGAAGTAAATGAGAAGATGAGGAAAGGAGAATGTTTCACCTGTGAAAAGAAGTATAATCTTGCTCATGCGTGTAAGAATAAACAGTTCAGATTGATGATTATGTAAGAAGATGAAGGAGACCTTTGCTAATGAAATGCAGGTTGTTTTTCCTCAATTGGACCTTGGGGACAAGGTCCATCTTGAAAGGGGGTATTGATAGATGTAGATGAAAAAAAGTGTATTATAGGAGGTTCCCTTAGTAGCTGTCAGTTAGTTGAGACAGATGTCAATTAGTTGAGACGGTTAAGATAACTAACTGTTAGTTATTACTAACTGATTGGTTAATAGTTGTTAGGGGACAGTATAAAGAGTTAGTGAGGGTATAGGGAGAGGGGATCTGTTGGATTGTTGGAGGGTGGTGATACCTCGAAAATCACTTGTTCTCATTTTAGGAGTTGGAAGCTCCCACTTAATAATACTACATTTTCTTTCTTTCTCTCTTTTCTGGTCCAATTCTATCACGAGGTTTGTGTTAAACATGCAAAATCATCATATAAATGAAGTTCTAGTGCCTAACAACATGGCATGGGTCCTAAGAAATGAAATACTCCTCCGTTACCTCTCTGTTGACTCAAGGAAGCAAAGTATTGAGTGTGGGTAGCAAGAGATCCTTGAGTTCCTCCTAACATGAAGATGGAGAATGAAAGAGAAGAAGATAATCACTCTAGCTTCAAGAGGAGAAGAAAATGGAGATGGGCATGAGAAGAGGCCTCCAAGGACTTGAGCTTTCAACAATGGAGGAAGAGAAGAAAGAAAAAGCAAAGAACTTCCTCTCTCTCCCCTTGGACAGCCAACACACAACAAGAGGGAAAATGGAGATGGCATGAGAAGGGGGACTCACCTACACCTCCAAGGACTGAGCTTTCAACAATGGAGGAAGAGAAGAAAAGCAAAGAACTCCCTCTCTCTCTCCTTGGACAGTCAACACACAACACGAGGGGGCGGGGTTGCTTTCTCTTCTATAGAGGGAGAGTTAGGTTTAGAGGGGGTCCCACATGTGGGTCCCCTAGGTTTTTCCCTCTCTTTTTCCTATTAAAACAAACTATTCTTAAGGACTTAAGCTCTCAATTAGTCCCTAATTAATTCTCACTTCTAAATTAATTCTAGACTGATAAGTTCATCTATTAATCTCTTCTATTAATCTTGACCAAAAATAATTAAAGCGAATGAGAAATCAATTCTCCTCCTCCTTAATTACTTAAACTAATAGTTTCTCACATCTAGACACATTCAGGTTCTAAACTTCCATGAATTAGTCTAAATCTCTTATATTGGCTTAAAAGTATTTAATTACTAAATTGCCATTAATGAAGAATTTTCTTACTTTGACTTTCTAAACTGTAGTTGACTTTTGTTGACTGATGGTTTGACCAAGGGCTTTTACATCTAAACTACTTATTTCGAGACTCAATACTTACATCTAGGTCACTTAACTGTCTAATGATGGTTCTATCTCTTATATGTACGATTTCACTAAGAATAATACTACCACACTGCATATCAAACAAACACAAGTTAGTTTTACACAAAGCTTGCCAATGTAAGAAAATTGGGATGTTACACTGGTGGTTGCTGAAACATCAGATACTCCAGCTTAATAAGCACTATTTGCCAATGCATCAGCGTACCAATTTCCTTCTCTATGAATGAGAGATGTTAACTAAAGTAAAACGATTCATCAAAATTTCTAATTGTTGAATATTTTATCTTTGTCTACATGGTGTCCTAGGAATATCAGTCTGGAATGAGTTGAGTCTGTCATTTCTGGTTGCTATGAATGTTATTCCAAAGATTAGGATGATGTCCCAGTCTTTCTCTGTACTAACTTGCTTAACTTGCTTCGGTAGTATTCTTAATTATGATTATTACATGATTCATTCCATTTGCATGTTTTGACAATGAGTTATTAGAAATTCAGGTTTTGGTTATCCCTTGCGTTCTGCTTTTGAACTTTGTAACAAAATTACTTCATTTTATATTTACCCCTTGAGTTTGAGTAGGGAGGAGTTGATCATGGTTAAGGTTTAAGGCATAAATATTTGGTGCCATTAGCTTATGTTTCACTTAGTATATCTATTAGTTAAATATTTGTTTCAATTTGAGTCTTTACTCTTTATCTTTGAAATTGCTGGAAGAAAACAAAATTTTATTGAAGTCAAGGATACAGTCTACATGCAGAATCTTGGATGTCTTGTCTTATGCGCATAAAATTAGCTCAACCTTGTAATGGAAGAGAAGAAAAGAAGTGCACACAGTTAGATATTTTATAGCATTATAAGTCAATTTTGATTATAAAATTGTGTTTATTTGTTTAACAAATAGGAAGCAAGACGAGCCGCAGAGAAAGCCTATGATATGGCCAAGGTAGATGAAGGGGTGAACAGAGCTGTAGCAGCTTCTAATAGAGCAGCCAATGCAGCTAGAGTAGCTGCTGTAAAAGCTGTGCAAAAACAGAATTATCATGTTAACAGTGAAAGCTTCTCAATTCCTGTTGTGTAAAGAGTATCTCAGCTGCTTTTATATTATAAGAGAAGCTTGAAATTGTGGAAGAAAGCAGCTTCACTAGGTGGCTACACTAGTTTAAGCAGCTTCATGCCCACTGCAATAGTTGCTTTTGGCATGACGCTTTCTTTGATTTGATCTTTTTGATTATTTTCTCCTAGCACCTTACCACCAGGTAGCTGGCTGAAAAAAAAAAAGCAGATCTGTTATCTATATCTGCTGCGGTCCTTGTATAGAGGGAGGAAGGGTGATGGCATCCATATGGTGAAAGTATTTTATAGATAACTATTCATTTTCCCACTTTTTGTAAATTTATTTAAATGCTGGTGTGCAGGTGAAACCCACAACCTGACAACCGGCTACTGTTGTATAATCGCTTGGTAAAATAAGGAGAGGAGGAACATACACAGTAAGTTTTTTTTTCCTAATTTAAAAAGTTATTTGGGTTAGATTTGGGAATGATGTGTTGTAAATTTAATTAACTGAGAAAAACAGTTTACCAGTCTTAATAAATAAGTTTTAAATGGTGCAGATAAATAGTTAAGTACTTTATAGGGATAATTTTCTGCTTGATTGGAAAGTTGGATGTTCTTCATTGTTGATTCTTCTGGATTTCCTTGAAGCACATTACTGATTTAAGTGTTAAGAGTGCACACTGTGCTAGGAGAGCATGTCACGAGATAATTGAAATTTTATTAAAAAGGGGTAGTTGTCACCAATTTTATTAGAGGTAAGAAAAAATAGAAAGTTGTGCTTTTGAAAAATAGGTTTTAGAAAATGAGTCTGGATTAGAAATTCTGATTATATATTAGAAAGGAAATCGAATTTCATTGTACTTTTAATATATTAATTGAAATTAGTTACATTATAATTAATAATGCAGTTAATTAGTATTTTTTATAAAGCAAACTATAGAAATCAAATATTAGTTAAAAATATTGTTCAAAACAAATGACTGGTTTTATTTTTCCAAGTAATTGTGTTAAATGATAGAATTTATGTAAAAATGGCTCACATAATAAAATAATACATAAATAAAATAACTGATTACATATAGATGTTATATGACTATACACATTCCCCAACTGGTACATGAACCCGAGATTATGTTTATACTCTTGAGGGGTTTGTTTTTTTAGACCTCAAAATGATTGTTTTGCTGTGGAGGATGGGAATGGGAACACAATCTTTAAACATTTAGAGTATGTTTGGATAAAGTATTTTAAAATTTAAGGAAATTTAAAATTTAAGGAAATTAAAATGTATCAATTAAAATTATTGGATTTTTAGAATTCCTTATTTGGATAAACTAATTTAAATTTCTTGAATTTCAAATTTCTTCGTTTGGATAAAACAATTAAAATTTCTTATATTTTGAATACTTTGTTTGAATTAAATAATTTCAATTTATTATTTATTATTTATTTATTGTTTTCTCCAATTACATTTTAAAAATATAAATGGTCATATAAATAACAAAAAAAGAAAAGAAAAGAAAAGAAAGCATTCATGATACAAGAAGCGATTCAACTTATAAGAGAAGGTTGAATCAGTCGCGGGCGGGGACGGGCAGCGCGATGGGAGGAGGGATGGAGACGGCGGCGCGGAGGATGGCGGGCTGGTATGTGTCGCCCTTGTTGAGGAAGAGGTCCTCGAGGACCTTGAGGGCAGTATGCACGACGATGAGGGTGAAGGAGAAGGTGAAGGCAGGACGAGGAAGGAGCCAAGCGAAGTGAGGAACAAAAGGACGAAGGTGGTGGCGAGGAGGAAAGAGAGTGTCTCAAAGTCGGAGAAGGTGCGGCCGAGGAGCTGGAGGAGGCGATCATTGGGGAGGAGGAGGTAGAGGAAAAGCCACGAGGCGACGAGGTCAAGGAGAAGGATGAGGTTGAAAGAGATGAAATTGTGAAAGGATGGAAGAAAGAAATGAAATAGATCGAGAGGAGAGCGTACGTATAGAGGAAAGAGACCGATAGAGGATTTAAAATTCCTTCATTTTTGAAAGAATTTTAAATTCTAAGTCTATAGTAAAAATCAAATTTCATTTTAAAATGCTAAAATTTTGAATTGAACATCTAAATAGATTATTTAGAGGGAAATAATTTTAAATCCTGTGAATAATTATTTTCCTATTTTAATTATTTCATCCAAATAGACCAAGGATATGTTGTGCAAGTAGGATATTGTACATCTTGTACATCAAAATATATCTACTGAATTGGATCGATACTAATATATAAGTGTTATTTACCTTCCAAAAAACAAATATGACTATATACAAATAATATTTAAGTTGAAAATTATGATAACAATATTTTAATTTATAGTAAAATTATATACCTTGAAGGAAAAAATCTATAATATATATCTTTGCGAGGGTTGATAATCTTATTTTTAGTTCTGTAATAATAATAAATCTTAATAGTCTTAATTTTTTAAAATATAACATAGTAAAAATTATTATATAGGTGTTTTATATTAATTGTGTATAATATAAATATTAACACAATTTTAATATTATATAATGCTCAAATCATATAGTATATATCATTATTAATATATTTAATAACAAAATATAGCTTCATATTTAATGAGAATTTATTCAAATCAATTACAAAATAGCTTTATTTTAAAAATACTCTTCCTTTGGTTAAAAAAGTTCTCTTTGTAATTGTTTTATATAATTTTTATAAAATAATAATGCTAACAAAACATTAAAAAGGAAAATGTGTATAAGAAGAATGTCATAAAAGAAAATGCAATTTGCAATGAATAATTTAACATAAATGTAACATACCTTAATAGTATATTAAAAGCTAAAGATACTAAAAATGAACAATTTAACTTTTCATTTGATGGTTTCCAAACTCATATTATACTTATAAATATTTACATAAAAAACGTATAGATATTAAAAATGTTAGATTTGGTATCATATAGTCGAAATTACTGTGCACGAGTTTTATATTGATTGTTCTTAATATAAATATTCATACAATATTAGATGATTTTACCATTTCAATAATATATAAATATTAAAACTATATAGTATATATCATTATTAATATATATAATAACAAAAGTTCACAATTAACGGAAATTTATTTAAATAATTATAAAATAACTTTATTTTAAAAATACTTTTTATGTGTTTTATATTATTTTATAATTAATAATTTTAACAAACATTAAAAAAGAAAATTGTACTTGTCAAAATTTGGAGTCATTCTGACGTCTAAGTTGACCACCGTCAATGCTGACTCCAGTGATCTTCAAGGGATGAATCCGTTGATATGCTCCGCCAAGTGCTTGAGTGAGCAGTATATGGGTAAAAGGTTGAGTTAAAGTGAATATAGAATTTAGTTATTTGTAATGATGGGTGGAAACCTTAGATCGTTACCCTGAGAGGTTGTTGCAACAACATAACAACCTCATTAGTCAGGTGTAACCATAACAATGTAACTACCTTGACAACTAGATACTCACATGTCAGAATCATAACGGTCTAACTACCTAGTCGTGTGGCAGTAGGGTTGGCTATTTGGGGAACATTTGTGCTTATGGTCCAGGGTTGACTAGGTTGGAGGGCTGACGAGGACTACTCAATGCCGCATCACTCGCCACATCACTTATGGACCCCAGACAGTACACAAGCCCCCAAGCTCTATTGGCGGAATTGATTATCTAGTGTCAAGGGTAGTAACCTTGACAAATTTGACGGTCGCAGGCCTGACAAGCCCCCTAGCCTGGACAAGCATTGTCTAGGCTATGGTTCAAAGGATGTCTAGTGTGAGCGTGATTTATGTCCCTTTAGGTAGAGTCAAGTACTAGAATGTCTTATGAGAAAGTTCCTTAACTTTGACCATTTTGATCATTCTCATCGTTAAACACAACGTTTAGGAGAAGTGTTACGTTTCATCCAAAGTAGGCATGTATTATGGGTGCACGTCGTTTCTTGGCACGTGTTGCTTTGTGAAAGGACACATCTTAAAGCTGTGTTATGGTTCATAGAAGTTACATTATGGCACGAATTTTCAGGGAGTCGTTTTCACTCCTGCCAGTTTTTGATAGGTTGTGATTTCTCTCCTCATTTAAAAGAAATGCACGTTAGTAAATTAGGTTTTCACCGTCTTCAATATTGAGCACCTCTTTTTGCAATTTTTCTCAAGTCATCACTTCAATCTCGCCTTTTAACGACTTCTAACTGCTGTGACTTTTCCATTTTTGGATATTTCTGGCTATGACACTTTGTGATTTCTGGGTTTTCTTCAATTTTTCCTTTTCCAATTGCAATTTCACTCCAGGTATGCCCATTTTCCCTGCTATGTCTACTATTTACAATTCTTCATTGGACATGAAAGGAAATGACTTTGGGGGTTCCGTTCGGCAATCCATGGTAGAGCAGGAAGTGATTCCTATCGAAGATTCTTCGTCGGAAGAGGTTCCCCGCGAGGTCTTTGATAATGGGTCCTCCTTTTTTGAGAGGTTGATGAACTTCGACAATGTGGGTGAGGGTAGTTTTGGGCTATGCATGGGGATAGAATCTCCCATGGGTCCTGATAGGCTAAGCACGACAAGCGCACCGCTTTGTTAAGTAATAACTCGGTAAGTCCGAGGTCGAATTCCACAGGAAACTTGCTTGTATGCAGAGTTAATATATTCCTAAGTTTAAGCGAACACAAATTTAATTTGAAGTTTTCTAACCTAATTGCTGAAATGTAAAATGCAAAGTAAAGATAGTTGAGCAGGAGCATAATAAAGAGATAGAAACACACACTTGGGGGTGAAATGTCGGTTGATGCAGAAGATGGTCATGTGTTGGGGTTCAACAAACCGAAACTACCCTTGATGTAATATTAAAGATATTTCTCTATTCAACGATTAAATTCGCTCACCCTCATCTACTAATGTGTTCTAACCTTGATTCCTCAAGCGCTAAAACCCTAAATCACTTGACTTCACTCCTGATCCCTCAGCAAGATAGATCTAGTAATTTGCATTAAGAACAAAGATGATTCGTAACCTAGGCTAAACAACATCACTCCATCCCTAGACATGACATCATTTAGAAGCATTTTTCAGTTCTAAGGAAACCACCATTTCCCAATGCATTAAAACCCTATAACAAAACATGCACATGGGAGATCAAACCATACACATGAATAAGCTCAGAAAAACACAATGATATGAAAATAGCATTAAATAGAGAGTTAGAATCATTACATCAAGAGTGTTTGGTCGTTGGAACCCCAACAATGGATGGGTTAGCTTCTCATTTCCATGAGAGAGCTCACAAATATGGAGGAATAGAAGAAGAATGGAAGGGGAGGAAGAGAAACCCCAAATGAGTGGGATCCTCCCTTCTCTTGTGCCCTAGCTCTGCTTCAGCCTCCCAAAATCTCCATGAAAGCATATTAGCAAAAAGCCCTTCATTTCGTGCCCTAGTTTCTCTTTTATAGTGGCCCAGAATCGCGGTCCTCGCTGAGCGGGAAAAGGTCGCACTGAGCGCGCCCTCGTTGTCCAGCTGGATTAGTGACTACGCGCTAAGAGGGCATCTGGTGTGCTGGGCAGGCGTCGCGGGCATATGGAGCGTTGAGCGAGCAGCTTTAGACCCTTAATTTTCCTCTTATTTCCTTGCAGTAAAATCTCTACAAAAACAAAACCAACACCTCATGAATCAACTAAACTTAGCATCTACTGGACAAAAGCTCAAAGAAAGCTAATTCCTATATTTTAATTATAAAAAGAAGCATTAAAATAGGAAAAGAAGAGATAATTGCTAAGTAATTAATATGTAATTTTACCTATGCTTAGCGAGGATCAACCTTCCCTTGTTATGATAATCGTGCCCTTGTCAGTGTCTATTATAACGACCCACCACGTCGCTACTGTATTATTACCTCATAAACGTGTTATAGATTCATTTTAATAAAAAGAACACCCCTTTGGTTACTTGTGAAAATGGTGATAAATTCTTATTTTTATTCTTTTCACGAGCATATAACGACCATCATCATAGGATACACATGTAGATCAAGGTACTCATAAAACATTTCAAATATATGTACGCACTTACAAAACATAATTTAATTACAAGTACAAAGATTATGTCCCAAAAGAATATACATCAACTGTTTTACAAATGAAAAGAGAAATAGAAGTCAGGGGTGTGATTAGCAAAAGAAGGAGTGCATCTAGCAAAATGCAACTCCTGCCCGGGATCATGTCCATTGACATCTCGGCAAAACACGGTGGCTCCAAACAACCTGGTCTTCTCCCAAAGCACCTACTACTGCCCATCTGTTCACATGAACCCAGTTTGCGATCATCACAGGTACCAAATCACAAGATACAACAAAGCAAATGTGAGTTCATCACATTAAATAACAGCAATAAATACAACAGGAAAGGAGCACAACCCGGTCAAGAAGCAACACGGTCATCAACATATCAATTCAACATTCCAAGCATTCATCAAGCACCAGCATATATAGACATCCACAACCATTTCATAAATCAACTCATAAAATCTAGCATAATGCATGCTCCTGACTCAATTCTCATTATGCAATGTGGTACCATCCCGAAAAGGGGTCATCCCTGTGGTTAGATGATGCAGTAGCTTGTCGGGGTCACTCTGTCGTGCACAGGAATCACCCCCCATGGTGATCAGCCAATGGGTGTCAGAAAGAGTTCCCAATAGACGTGGCCCCCCAGTACCTCCGTACCCTATAGCCAATCATCAACCCCATTTCTGCCATGCAAAAGTTGTATGTTACGTAGGCACCATCAATGTATGACCAGGCTAGGAACACAATCCTTCCTCGCAAGGGTAGCCCGTCATACACCCCCTATGTAACATACCGCCCACACATGGACTTGACGATGCACTGACCGTGGCCCTCGCAAGGTTTACCACCACCTAGTCCTGGCATCTCAGGGTTTATCGCCCACACATGGACTTGACGATGCACTGACCATGGTCCTTGCAAGGTTTACCACCACCCAGTGTCGGCATGTCACTACTATACATAGAATATCCAAATGCATTCCTCATCTTGAGCCATCACATAGGCCGAGTTCGAATGCCACCAACGTAATCATATACGTCATCCATCACACGTACAACAAGTGAGCTGGTGTGAAGTACGAGGTGTCTGGGTTGACACTTAGACATACTATCTCAAGGTAAGGATCCGAACAAGGTCGGACGAAAAAGGAACGAGTCTTAACAACTATGAGGAAACAACCCTTGGGTAGGTGACCCGGTCTATAGACGTCCGCCAACAAAGTCTAAGTTACATCCTGCATGCATGCCACGTAACCCTCTCAACTCAGTCTACACATCCCGGTAGCCGACATCAAAACACGGGGTTCGACACGTATATCTAACTCGGCCAACCCATCCTGGTACTTATCACCTTCACGAACACTTCCGCAAGTGTCTTAGAAGCCTTTCAGCATCAAAATGCCAACTTCATACATGCACGTGGAGTTCTTAAAACATCTTCTCCCCTCCCACAAGAACACCAAACATCAACGCAAAACAACATAGCAGTATTCAACAGATTCAAGACATACCACCTCCCCTTCATAAAAGACGTAGCTTTTCTGGGAAGACCACCACACATACCAGGGACATGCAGTTATCATCACGGTTGGACTCCCTGGCCCCCAAACCGTGGTACCTAAAGTTGTTAAGAAGCACGATAAACTCCCCTTACCTACTCAGGAGTTCACTCGCAAGCTTCACGGTGTGTTTGTCCTAAGCTTCAGCTCCGACCACGAGGTTCCTCTCAGCTTCGGGATTTTCGCAGCAGCTATGGTGACTCTCGTAGGTAGGAGATAACAAAGAAGGGGGTCGAGAATGAGAGGTTTCTGGGTGAGTTTTTAGAGAGAAAACAAAGGAAACAAAAAGGTAGAAGAAGGAAGAGTGAACTTGTTGCTGTGCCAACCTGCTGCTTAAAAACACAGCTGACATCAAACGCCCTCTTAGCGTGCTCAGCCAGCAACCACAGCACAGCAGGACTGACTTATGTCCAATACCCATCAAACACGCATACCAAGACAAAAGCACTTAAACAACAAGTTATACATAAAACAATAAATCAACATTGCACATGTAATTTAATTAAGATGAAACACACATCAAGCATTCACTAAACAACTTATAATCCAGGTTGTTACATCTATCGTCGGTGCTTGGAGTGTTTCCTGGATGTTAGTCTTGAGGTGTCCAATCTTCTTTGCACTTGCAAGCTTGGAAAGAAAGTCTACCCTAGTGTTGTCTTCACTCGATATGTGATGCATTTTGAAACAATCAAAGTCGTCAATAAAAAGCTTGACGACATGATAGTACCTAAGGAAAAATGTTTCCTTGCTCTAATATTTGTTTCCACTTGTCCCTGGACTAGTTGTGAGTCACTATAACACCTGAGCTTTCTTGTTCCTACCTCATTTGCTAATTTTAGCCCTGCTATGAGGTCTTCAGACTCATCCTTTGATGTTTTAAATTCAAATTTGAGGGCCTGCTCCAAGGTAACATAATTAGGTGCTTCTAGGATGATGCCTGCCCCACTTCCTTTCATATTAGATGCACCACCTATATATAAGCTCCACCAATCAAGGGTGGGTTGGACGTTACCAGTGAACTCTGCTAAAAAGTCTACCATAAATTGGGATTTCATGGGGCCACGAGGCTCATATTGTAGGTCAAACTTGGACAACTCTATGGACCATTCTATTATTCCTCCTGCCAACTCATGTTTTCTTAGCACCTCCTTGATGGGGCGGTCTGTCTTGACGATGATTTGGTGGCTCTGAAAGTAGGGCCTAAGGCGTTGAGTGGAGGTTATGAGTGTTAGTGCCACTTTCTCAATCATGTGGTATCTCTTTTCAGCATCATGAAGGATGTGACTGACAAAGTATATGGGTGGGGCATTTTCCATCTTCTTGGACGAGGGTTGAACTGATGGCTTCTTCTGCCACTGAAAGGTACAAAAGTAGGGGTGCTCCAGGCTTGGGTCGATTCAAAACTGGTGGTGTTGTAATAGATTTCTTGAAAGCTAGGAAAGCTTGTTCACACGTTTCATCCCACGAGAACGACTTAGTTTTCCTAAGCCTTGTAGAAAGGATTCATTTTTTCTGCGAGTTTTAGAAGGAACCTGGACAAAGACGCCAATTACCATTCAACTTCTAGACTTCTCTGACATTGGTAGGACTCTAAATTTCCAATATCATTGTACACTTGTCAGGGTTGGCTTCAATCCCTTGATGGGTGATCATGAACCCCAAGAATTTTCTGCCACCGACCACGAAGGTGCATTTTTCAAGGTTAAGGCACATGTCGAATTGACGAATTTCCCCAAATACTTCCTCCAAATTTGCTACATGTTGGGCCATGTTATGAGACTTGGCGACCATGTCATCCACATAGACTTCGAAGTTCCAGCCTATCTGATGCTTCAAGACTTGGCCCATGAGCCCATGGTATGTAGCTCCAACATTTTTGAGTCCAAAAGGCATGACTCTGTAATAGAAGTTGGCGTCTTCAGTGATGAAGGTAGTTTTTTTGACTTTTTTATTCATCTAGGGGGTGCATCCTGATTTTTTTGTACCCTAAGTAAGTGTCTAGGAAGCTCAGGAGTTAGAAGCTAGATGCACTGTCCACGAGCTTGTGGATGCTGGGCAGGGGATACGCATCTTTGGGACACACTTTGTTGAGGTTGGTGTAGTCTGTGCACATGCGTCATTTTCCATTGGCCTTCCTCGCCATGATAATGTTTGCCAACCAAGTCGAGTATCTGACTTCTCTGATGAACTAGGCTTGTAGTTTGTCGATCTCTCCTCTAACTGCTTTATGTAGTTCTTCTTCCATCTTCCTTTTCTTTGAGACTAGTTTGGCTTAAAGGCAAACAACCAATTTGTGGCGTACAATGCTGGGGTGGATTGTCGACATGTCAGATGGCTATTAGGCTAACAAATCTGTGTTCCTTTGTAGGACTTCATGTATATGTCTTTGCTCATGGCTGGTGAGGTCTCTATTGAGCTACATGCATTTTTCGGGCTTAGGTCCAAATTATAGCTTGACGAGCTCTTCTATTGGTTTAGGGCCTTTGTCGATGGTCTCATCTCAACGGTCAACGTAGAATGTGTCACCAGGGTTTCCCATGGTTGTCTTGTAGACGGTCAAAGTCCTTATTAGGGATTCTTCAACAATGCTCATTACTTGACTGTTATTGCCACTAGAGGGGGATGAGGTTTTCTCGGCTCTCTAACAGGAGGATAAAGGGACACCTCTCCCTAGGTATGTTCGTTAATTGTGTGAACGAAGCGCTCCTTTCCTTGGCGACGTCTAACGTGAGCTTCCAATTCATCGTGATCGGCCTTCAGTTTTCTGAGTTCTTCCTCATGGCATCTTTATATTTCTGCGATGCGAGCTTGGAGTTGTCAGGGTGGATCATTATCTGTCATGTTGCCTTCGGAGTAGGTTGGAATTTTCTGAGGGTGTCTCTCTCCCGAGTCCGGATCGTGTGTTGGCCATATGTGCAGGTGGCCATAGGGGGAGTTTTAACCTGGTCCCACAATGGGCACCAAATGTATTTTCCAAAATTTGGAGCTGGTCTGACGTCAAAGTTGACCATTGTTAGTGTTGACTCTAATGATCTTCGAGGGGTGAATCCGCTGGTATCCTCCACCAAAGGAATAGGGAGGGGGTACCTGCAAAAAAGGACTCTGGCGCTCAAGTAAGTGTTTGAGTGAGCAGTATGAGTAAAAGGTTGAGTTAAAGTGAATATAGAACATAGTTATTTATAGTGATGGGTGGAAACCTTAGATTGTTACCTAAGAGGTTGTTGTAACAACATAACAACCTCATTAGTCACGTGTAACAACAACATGACTCAGGCTAATCCCCATGGGGGGAGTTGCCTGTGCACGACACGGTGACCTCGACCAGTTATTGCATCATTTTTCTAAGTGAGAGTGTCATGTGGGCAAGCTTAGGCTATTTCCTGACGAATGGTACCCCATTGCATTTGAGAGTTGAGTCAAGTGCATGCGTCATTCTAAGCATAATTGATTTGAATTGTGGAAAAAGTTGATGATTAGTTTATTAAGTGTATGTTGAACTGATTGATTACTGAGAATAATTGTGGTTATTATTATTGTTTTCTTTCTAATCATTATCATCTGGTGCTTGTTGACCATGTATAATAAACTCACCTTGTAATTTTGTACTGTGTGGTTGGTACCTGTGATAACCGCAAATTTCTGTTTGTGGGAGCAGATGAGCAGCAGTAGGTGATGTTGGAGGAAAATCCTTTTGTTGGAACTGCAAGCTGACGTGATAACGTTGAAATTTATTTTTGGAGAGATTCGTGTTTTGAAGTCAACTTTCTTAGTTGGTTTCTTATTTTTCTTTGATCGAACATGTAATCTCAAGCTTAAATATATATGTAAAAACTGAATTATGTTCTGACATATGAATGATATGCAATGGTTTAATATATATATATATATATATATATATATATACGTATTTGTGTATTTTTATGAGTGTATTATCACGAGAAATTTACCCTCATTTTCATGATCAAATTAAGAGAGTTTTCAGTTAAAATTTAAAAATTATACATTTAGAGTAGTGATATCGTAGCGACGAGGCATGTCATTACATTTATCAAGGATAAGATTATTTGGCTAGTGGCTAAAAGAAAGAAGGCCTGAATCATCTTAATCAAAGCATTTGCAACAAGGAATGTCAAAAGAGGCAAGATAAAACATATAGTAATCTAGCCCAAAGGTGAAATCACACATGAAAGAACATGAATGAAATAATGTGATTCATCCACAAAGGCTCAAAAATTCACAAGGCATAATTCTATCACACATGATTCATCTTAAATTCTATTTCTCAAGCCTACTTATCACTCCAATAATTGCAACAATGATTCACATCAAGTATGAAATCCTTCAATCCAACAAAAATTGGTACATTTCTCACAATTTATACAAGTTAGAAATCCTATGAAAAACATGAAAAAATGTCTAAATTCAACAAAAATCAAAACAACAATTGCAACATGTATTTTTTTTTTTGAATGTAAAAACAGAAAAACAACAAAACAAAAAAAATACAGCAAAACAATAACAGAAACATACAAAAACAGCAAACAGAAGAAACAACAACTGAAAACAGAAAACAAAAACAACGAACATAAACAGAAACATAAAATAGATTTTGTAATCCTTCACCCCACATTTGAAATGCGCATTGTCCTCAATGTGAGCATGCAATGAAATGCAAACAAAGAGATCACAAATAAAAGAAAGGAAAAGGCTATTCCTCAAGTGCCATTCAAGGCACATCATCACATAAAATTGGCAAGACTAAAGAGAGGTCCACCACAAGCTTCTCCTCCACTTGAGGGCTCTCATGAAATCGCTTTAGTTGGTGACCATTCACTTTGAACACGTTGCCAATAACTCATTTTTAATCTCAACTGTACCATATGGAAAAACATTAGTAATAACAAAAGGTACATCCCATGTAGATCAAAGTTTACCGGAAATAAAGTTGAGGGGAGAGTTAAACAAGAGCACTTTTTGGCCAATATGGAACTCCTTCCTAAGATTCCTAGAGTCATGAAATCTCTTCACTTTCTCCTTGTAAATTTTGGAGTTCTTGTAGGCTTCTAAGCGGATCTCTTCAAGTTCTTGCAATTGAAACTTCCTTTCCTTAGTCGCTTCATCAAATGCCATGTTACAACTCTTCACCGCCCAATAAGCACGATGTTCAATCTCCACTGGAAGGTGGCATGCCTTACCAAAAACTACCCTACAGGGAGACATCCCCAAAGGTGTTCGGTAAGCAGTCCTGTGAGCCCACAAAACATCTTCAAGTAGCTTGCTCCAATCTTTCCTGTTGGGTTGCACCACCTTCTACAACACTTGTTTGATCCCTCTATTAAAACCTCGGCTTGCCCATTAGTTTGGGGATGATAAGCTATAGCAACTTTATGTAACACCCCATACTTCTGGAGCAAGGATGTCTATGAAGTGTTACAAAATGGCTCCCCTGGTCACTGATAAAGGCTCTAGGCACACCAAACCTGCAAAAAATGTTGGATCTCACAAAATCCACAACAAGCTTAGAATCATTAGTTCTGGTGCCTTAGCTTCAACCCATCTAGAAACATAATAAACAACAAACATAATATATGAAAAACCATGAGAAACAGGAAATTGAACCATAAAATCAATATCCCACACATAAAAAATCTAACAAAAAATAATGGGTTGCTGAGACATCTCACGCCTAGGTGTAATGGTCCCTCCTGCTCTCTGACACAACTTATAAGTGGTGGTAAAGTGATGAGCATCTCTAAACATGGTGGGCCAATAGAACCCAAAGTCCAATACTCTCCTAGCGATTCTCTGAGGACCAAAATGATCATCAGTAGGTGTGTCATGACAAAACAGAAGAATAGACTGAATCTCATGATCTGGCACACACCTACGAATTACTTTATCACTACCAAACCTCCACAAATAAGGATCATCTCACACATAATATTTAGCATCACTCTTAAGTTTATTTATTTGAGACCTAGATGCATGAGGTGGAACAACAGATGCAACAATGAAATTCACAGTGTCAGCAAACCAAGGTGTAATATGTGATGAATGCAAATGCTCATCAGGAAAATTATCCCTAATAGGAAAGGATTCAATAGGTCCTTCAATCCTGCTCAAATGATTAGCAACCAAGTTTTTTGCACCATTCATGTCCTTAATCTCACTATTAAACTCCTGAAGAAGAAGCATCCACCTGATCAATCTAGGTTTAGCATCAGGCTTCTTCAATAGGTACTTCAAAGCTGCATGGTCATTAAAGATAGTAATATGGGAGCAATGCAAATAAGATCTAAATTTATCTAAACCAAAAACAATAGCCAAAAGCTCATTCTCAGTGGTGGTGTAGTTAACTTAGGTTGCATCTAATGTGCATGAAGCATAAGCAATGACATGGGATAGTTTATCAACTATCTGTGACAACACAGTCCCAAGTGCATAATTAGAGGCATCACACATGAGGTCAAAGGGAAGTTCCCAATTTGGTGGCTGCATGATGGGAGAGGTAGTAAGCTTCTATCTCAATTCCTCAAATGCCTTTTTGCAAGGCTGGTCAAACATAAAGTTTATGTCCTTTTGGAGAAGCTTGGACAATGGCAGTCCAATCTTGCTGAAATCTTGAATGAATCTCCTATAAAAACCTGCATGTCCAAGAAAATAACGCACTTCCCGCACAGAAGTGGGGTAAGGTAAAGAAGTGTAATAACACCAAACTTGGTCTTATCGACCTCAATACCTCTAGTAGAGAACCAAATGTCCTAAGACTATACCTTCATGTACCATAAAATGACATTTCTTAAAGTTAAGAAAAAGGTTAGTCCCAATACATTGGTCAAGAATTCTAGAGAGGCTATCCAAACATGCATCAAAAGAGGAACCATAAACAGTGAAATCATCCATAAACACCTCCATGCAACTCTATAATAAATCAAAAAATACCTTTGGAAGGTGCCAGGTGCATTGCATAGGCCAAAACACATCCTGGTGTAGGAAAATATGCCTAATGGATAGGTGAATGTGGTTTGTGTTGGTCCTCCGGTGCAATATGAATCTGCATGTAACCTAAAAAACCATCAAGAAAGCAATAATACGATTTACCTACCAACCTCTCTAGAACCTGGTCAGTGAATGAGAGAGGGAAATGGTTCTTTTGAATTGTCTACTGAAGTCTCCTATAGTCAATGCAAACTCGTCAACTGTTGGCTACTCTAGTTGGAATCAACTCATTATCCTGGTTTTTCACAACAGGGATACCCGACTTCTTAGGGACCACTTGGACAGGTGAAACCCAAGTGTTATCTGAAATGGGATAGATGATCCCTGCAGCTAGTAACTTCTTCACTTCCTTCTTCACCACATCAAGAATAGTGGGATTCACCCTCCTCTGTGGTCGCCTTACCGGCCTAGAATCATCCTCTAAGAGTATCCTATACATGCAATTGGAAAGATTCAATCCAGGAAGGTCAGCAAGTGTCCATCCAATGGCCTTTTGTGACCTCTCAAAAATATGCATCAACTTCTCTTCATGCTCAAGTGACAGGCTTCTAGACATGATGACTAGAAGCTTCTGAGCATCATGTAAATATGCATATTTAACGTACTCAGGTAATGGCTTCAGTTCCAAGGAACGTGGTTGAATGGTGGAAGGCAAGAAAAGGTTGGTGGCTGATGGAAAGGAGATAGGATAATCAACACCTGCACCTGTACCTACAACACAATCAGATTGAAGTGCAGAGGAAATCTTCCCACAAATACTACACACAACAACAAAATCATCACAAGTACAATTACAAGAACCAAGAACAAAGTCAGAAAAATCAGAAAGTAAATATGTACAAATATATGTACTATCTACTGCAACATCAATGATATCTACAAGAAAAATAGAATGTTCCTCTGTAGGATGTCTCATGGCCTCAAAAATGTTGAAATGGACAATGTCATCACCAAACTCCATGGAAAAAGTTCCTACATGCACATCAATTTTTGTCCTGACTGTCATCAAGAATGGTCTCCTTACGATCAATGTGGAACCATGGCTGGAAGACTCATTATCCATATCCAAAATGTAAATATTTGTTGGAAAAATCAAATCATTAACTCGCACCAGCACATCTTCAATAACTCCAAGTGGAAGCGTAACACTTCTATTGGCTAAGTGAATGACAACACCAATGGGTTTCAAATCACCAAGATGTAGTGATCTGTAAATTGATGTGGGCATGACATTAATTGAGGCTCTAAGGTCAAGCATGACGTTTGTAAAAGTACAATCTCCAATGGTGCAAGGGATAGTGAAAGTGCCAAGATCTTTGCACTTCTTTGGCAAGGTGGATGGTGGAATGACAACAACAGTTTTGCCCTGTATAAGTGCAGAAACATTTCTGTCCATCTTCACTTGCTCATTTCCCTTTAGCTTCCTCTTTTGAGTACACAAATCCTTCAAGAACTTTACATATTTTGGAATCTGTTTGATGCCATCAAGAAATGACTGTTGACTTTCACCCTCCTGAAAGTCTCGAAAAGATCAGAATCAAGCTCCACTTTCTTTGCAGAAATGGATCTAGAAGGAAAAGGTAAAATCTGTTTTGGCACCATCATCAATTTTTGCACCAGTATAAATTTTTTGGCACCAACATTTGTTGAATTTGGAAGCTCTATGCCATTCCTCAAGGTAATAGCACTCACATTCTTTGGATTAATAATTGACTGTGCTGGAATGTTGCCAAAACTCTGCTGCATCTGGTTGACAGTTGTAGCTAACTGTCCAATCTAAGTCTGTAGGTCTTGGATGGTGGCATTGACATTTTGTTGAAACTGAATGTTGTTGATTGCCATTTGCTTCATCAGGTCCTCTAAGAAAGGTCCAGAACTGTTCTACATAGGTTTTGCAGCTGTAGGTGCAGGCTGCTAGAATTGTGGCTGTTGTTTGAATGGGGGAGCTTGGTATTTGCTAGTGGATGGTTGACATTGCTATTGTTGAGGTTTGAATGGTTGTTGTTGTGTCTGCTATTGTTGTTGTGGACCAGGACCATGCATCAAATTCAGCTGATCTATGCAACCAGGATTATAAGTGTTGGAGTAAGAATTATATTGTTGTTGTTGAGGTCTAAGTGGTTGTCCAGGTTGTATGGCAGAAACTTCAACAACTTGTTTTGTTTCTTGGAGAGTGGGACATGCATCTGTTGGATGATTAGGTGCAATACAGATACCACATAGCCTTGGTTGATTGGCTACCATCACATTCTCTGTTGTTGACCATTGGTAAGTTGTCTCACAAGGGATGTTAATTCTGTCAGTTTATTCTCTAACTTCTAGTTATCAGCAACCATAGAAACAGAAACTTCATTTACAGCAACCTTGGATGTTGCAGTGACTCTAATACCAAATTGTTGATAAGTGGCTGCCATGTTAGAAATCATATGTCTTGCAGCAAGAGGAATCTTATCCATTAAAGCGTCTCCATTGGTTGCATCTATTATATTCCTGTCCATCAACATCAATCCTTTATAAAAATAATAGATCAATAATTGCTCACTGATTTTATGGTGAGGACAGGTAGCACACAGCTTGTTGAATCTCTCCCAATACTCATATAATGTCTCTCCAGGTAGTTGCCTTATATCACAAATTTCTTTCCAGATGGATGTTGTTCTGGATGCAAGGAAGAATTTCTACAAAAATCTTCTCTTCATATTTGTCCAAGTGTTAATAAGATCTGGTTGAAGGTACAACTAGTCCTTAGCCACACCATCTAGAGAGAATGGAAATGTTTTCATTTTCACATAGTCCTCATGAATGTCATGTGGTCACATGGTGGAACACACTACATGAAACTCCTTAAGATGCTTGTGTGGATCTTCACCTACAAGACCATGAAACTTTAGAAGCAAATGGTTTAGTTCAGATTTTAACTCATAACTAACCTCAGTCTTAGGATATTGAATACAACAAGGTTGATAAACAACATCAGATGTAGCCAATTCCTTAAGAGTTAGGTTGTTATCAGCCATTGTATCAACAAAATTTTCAGAACTAGACTCAGAAATAGAAGACTCATAATATGCTATACTACTATCTAGAGCTACATTATCATGCACTACACTTCTATTATATGCTTAACTTGTGAAATGTCCTATCTAACTCAGAATCATATGAATGCAAATTACTTGATTTGGACCTAGTCATGCACAATTCAACTCATCAGTGATAGAAATCACAAAAATAACAGAAATAATAGACAACTACTCTACCAGGACACTATTCACAATATTTGCTGAAATAATACAGACAATAGAAAACTTACCCAAACAATTTTTAAAAAATTCAAAAACACCACAATAAATGTCTAAAAATCATGTTTGATTTTTAAAAATCATGAAAACACAAAATTAATTCATAAGTGGCGTACATTCTAGTAAATTTTTAGCCCATTTTGAGCTAGTTGACTATGAAATGACCAAAATGCCCCTACGCCAAAACTCCTACTTAGAGGTCGAATTTGCAATTTTTGACCCAAGTTGTCCAACCAAACTCTACAAGATAGATCACTTTTGGAACACACAACACAACACAAAATACAACTACACTACATCACTCATCTCTCTACTACTACTATGTTTTTTTCTATTTTTTTTCTATTATTGTCACACTACTTTACACACATTACATAACAAACAATAACAACCATGCAAATATGTAACAAACTGCAATTATGTAGCAGAATGAAATTATGCAGTAGAATGCGATTTTTTTAATACTAATGTCAATATGTACCTATACTATTATCTAATTATGAGTGAATTAAAGTTAGCACACAATGAACTGTGTCAATGACACCAGTTTTGATAACTAATGTCGCATCGCTTCAAAACAAATAAAACTATGCTAATTCTATAGCACAATATTAACCTAGGTCGACTCAGAGATACAATCAATTTGATTCCAATTTCAATTCACTGATAAATAACAGGGGGATTTTAATCGAACAATTTGCAGGTAATGAACAAAAATTGCGAAACCACAAACTAAAATTGAAGAAAATTGTAGAAATCGACAGAATTGATAAAAAGGTATTGTAAAACAGATTAAAGAATATCAATCCAATTCACCAAATCAAGCAATGCACATTATCATAGTTCTCAAATAATGATCTTATTATGAAAGTTCATTCAATGTCTTTAGAAGCAGTTCAATGGAATTAATTCCTAAATTAATTGAAACCATAAATCTAATTGAAATATCATCCAAACAATATGTGATTAAAATTCGAAATTAGGAAATGAATCCATAACCTAATCCATTTTCAATCCTAAACACATCCATAAAAATAGAGGATTGAAGAAGAAAATGAACATTCACACATAAATTGAAATACCAAATCAGAACTCAAATTCTCCTTGCTTAGACTGAATCCTTGGATTGATTGATTGTTTAACCTTCCATGATCATCATCAGTGGATGAGTCACGAGATTTGTGCAAGAAAATAGAAGGATAGAAATGAAATGAAGAAGAAAACTAAAGAACAATATTGAACAATTGAGAGGAAAAGAGAGAAAAAAAATTTAATTTTGAAAACTTGTGAAAGGACTAAAAATTCTGTTTGTACCAAATGAAAATAATAATCTCTAACTAACTAATAGCACTAATATATAGTGACTGAGTTCTTAGGAAAGGATGGTCCCTGATTATGCCCATCTAATCTAACTAATTATGCTAATTACACCAATCAAAACCTAACTCGCAGCCTAAAACTCAAGTGCAGAGGTTCTGACTTCCAAGCTTAAAATGACCCTCAAAATGATAGAATTAGTATAACATCCTCAAAATTATATTTTTAGATTATATTTATAATTAAATTATGGAGGTATGATAATAGTTGGTTACAAAAATATAAAAACTTATTTGAATATAAATACTCTAAAAGAATTCACGTATAAGTATATCTAAGTAAATTAATAGAAAGAAAATTGGGTAAGCCAAAATCAAAGCAAAATCAATGTGAAGTCAATAAAGTAAAATAGGCAAAATTAAAAACAAGATTCCTGAATGGTCTTGTATAGTCATCAACGTGGAAGCCTAGGGACTTAAGAACAATCAGCCGAAAGCATTAAACCAATCAGATTTGGCTAATTATAAACTCTATTTACACGTACCCTTAACCATTTATTAAAGGAATATTGCTTTTGCTTAGTCATCTGTACTTATTACATAAAATTAAAATATCTTCTAAGGTAATGATTATCTAGTTAAATTCTAACCAAACAAAATCCTAATTCAGTTGTAAACCAATTAAAAATCACTTAAAACTCAACTGATTGAAGTAGTATAAATAGCCTTGCCATTCAAAAATTTCTGCACAAAGATTTCAGCCTCAAAATATATCATATTACCACTTGCTCCTACACTAAGCTTTCTATCTCACCAATCAACCATTTCCTGCTTCAAAATCTCATTTCCTAGAGTATTTTCCAAGGAAGACAACCCTTACTTCATTCCTTCTCAAGCATCAAACTCATTTGAGGTAGGCTAGGCTTCAATCTCTAATTAAGTATTTGTTTAGATTAAATTATATGCTTAGTTGGGCAGACTTATAGTTTTATTTAGGCCGAAAATCTATGTTTTGAAGGATATTTTAGGATAAGAATACGTTGATTTTAATCATAAGATAGATGATGATTTATAAGTTGAAATATTAGCGATGTTGGAAGTTACACACAATGATTTTTAGGAGTGATTTGATGATTTATAGAAATGGTTAATATTAATTTTTGAAGTATAGGTTGAATGGTACGGAGACCCATGGTTCAAAAGCGTGAAGATTAAATTTGAGAATGAAGTAGTAAGATGGTAGGTGATGATTTATTTATGTACGAAAGTATCGAAGACCCAGATATAAATATCCTTGTTATATTCACCCAAGTTAAACTCATCCCGGATACACTACCTCTATTGTAACCATCCCGGACACACTACCATATTGTAACCATCCCAGATATAAACCATCTAGGTTCAACTCATCCCGGCCATCCCGGATCTCTCTATCCGTGTTATAAGCATCTAAGTTAAAACCGGTCATAATTATCCAGGTTATATCTTTCCCGACTTCCACATACCCCGGTCATTCCGGTCACAACTAATAATATTCTATCCAGGATATACATACCCCGGCCAACCCGGAACAACTATATAAGTTGTAACCATCCCGAGTGCATATACCTCGGTCATCTCGGTCACAACTAATGATATTCCATCCAGGATGTACATACCCCCGCCAACCCGAAACAACTATATAAGTTGTAACCATCTCGAGTACACATACCCCGATCATCCCGGTCACAACTAATGATATTTCATCCAGGATGTACATACCCCGACCAACCCGGAATAACTATATAAGTTGTAATCATCCCAAGTGCATATACCCCGGTCATCCTGGTCACAACTAATGATATTCCATCCAGGATGTACATACCCCGGCCAACCCGGACACAACTATATAAGTTATAACCATCTAAAGTGTACACACCCCGGCCAACCCGGACATAACTATCTGTTATAACTGTAACAACCCGCCTTGTCGCTACTGTATCATACTCTTAATCATTTTTAATTACAATTTATAATTAAAGATCTTTAAGTTAATTATAAAAATAGTAGTAAATTTTTCGCGTGAACATAATCAATATCAGGAATTTAAACACGAAATTTTAGTGATGAAATGCCTCAGAATATATTTATATCAGAACATAATTCGGTGGTGATTACAAATAACCATGTCTGAAGGGTAATTTTTTTTTAAAAAGAAACAAAGGATTAAATGTCAGGGTGTAACTAGCAAAATAATGGGGTGTAGCCATTAGAACAAGCGGTGTAACTAACAAAGCACAACCCTTGTCCAGGATCTAATCCATAAACATCCCGGCCACTCGGCGGCTCCAACCAACATAGGTCATCTTCTCAGTCACCTACTGCTGCCCATCTGCTCACACGAACATGGTTCGTGATCATCACAGGTACCAAACCACAACGTACAACAAAACAAATGTGAGTTTATCATGTAAAATAGTAAGTAATAGATAACATCAGTTATGAAAAGACTACTCGGTTATCACAATATCACAACAATATTCAAGCATTCATCACGCAATCAGCTACAGACAAAGGTTTGACACATATACAACTCGGCTAACCCTTCCCGGTAGCCGATGTTACAAATACAATAGTGTTTTAACTTATGTACATGTAACATGCTCAACCCGACTTACCCAATCCGGTAGTCGTCTTCTTCAAAAACACATCACATAAAAACTTCATGAATTTATTTCACGCAAAATACCAGAACACATATATATACTGCATCTCAACCATGATATCTAAAACCATTATTAACACAATAAACTCCCCTTACCTAAACGAGAGTTCTTTTCGTAAAATCTAATATAAGCTTTGAACACAAATTCTTTACAGTAACGAGTTAAGCTCCGATCATGATTTTCCTCTTATCTTAGAGGCTTTTCTACTGCAGCTACGGTGGTTTTTTGAAAGTATAGAGGGTTGGGAAAGAAAGGTTTCTGAGTGCAAATGAGTTTAGAGAGAAAGAAGAAAAACACGCACAGAAGTGAGAATGAACATTCTTCCGTTTCATGCACTACTATTTATAGGCCTCCTAAAGTAAATTGTCAACTTGCATGACTGAACAGCTGCCATAGCCACCATGGTTGCCAACTTGCGTGACTGAAAAGTTGCCATAGCCACCATAGTTGACACTGTGTACGGACAACTTATCCTAGCCCACAAAATTGACTTTCTCAAGCACAAATACCAATAAAACACTTATCAACAGATTGCAAGATTACATCAAACAATTAAGCAACATAAACTATTTATCTTAGCAACTAAACTTTTCAGGGTGTTACAATAACCATTTATATTAAATCACACCCAGGACATCCCGGATATAAACATACATGTTATTACCATCCGGGTTCCACTTATCTCGGCCATTCCGGATCCCTTTATCCAGGTTATAAGAATCTAAATTAAACCACATCCTGGCTACCTATGATATACCCATCCCGATCATCCCGGCTACACCAACCCAGTTTGTCCTACCACGTTAGATAGCCATATATTATTAAGTGAAATAAAATGTATTATAGTTTATTAATTAGATTACTAACATGAATTTCTGTAGATTGAGGATACTCAATTATCCTGCCCAAGTTGGTAGGAATTTGCTTGAATAAGGTATGGCGGTTTAACCATATTTTTGTTACGTATGATGGAAATATTTTCCATAAGATTATATATTTTTTATGTGTAGCTATGATTGATTCATGTTTCCAAGTCCAGTACGAGATTTGTGAAACATAATCTATGATACTACACCTAGTACAAGATGTAGAGACTAGGTGCAAATACATGGAAAGACATGCATGACTAGCGTAAGACGACCGCAACATTTCTACACAAGGTGTAAATACATCCAGTACGAGATGTAGAGGCCATGTGCACCTGGAAAAATTTATTTCATGCATTTATATAGTTGCATAATTATTTTATGATGACTTACTAACGTACTAACGTGTTTTGATGGTTTAGATTTTGCCTACTGAGAAATTTTATTTCTCACACAAAATTTGTTTCATTTATTTTATAGATGGCCTCCGTGATCCTCTTCCTTGATGCTTTAAATTGGGAATGGCATCTTGATGAAGATATAAATTGTTATGTTCTGACAAAACATCCTGTAATACATATGTATGTATATTTTGGCATACATTTCCCGGTGTCTGTACTAAATAATATGTTCAACCCAAATGATCCTTTTGTGCATGGCTATCATGATCCGCCTTTGGAGCCTATATATATTTCCTCTAGCCACAATTTTCCTGTTGTACCTGATCTTGGAGGAAACATGAATTTTAATGGCGAGGCTGATGCAGAAGAAAGCTTAGACGAAAATCTCTAAGATGATGAAGGAAGTATTAACATAGACAATTTTAAAATAAATAAGAATCATAACTAGTTTAACTAACATGTTTTATGTTTTATTATGGTAATGTATGAAAAACTTGATGACTGATAGTAATGAATCATGTAAAATGACCGTATCTATGTATAATAAATTATATTACAACTTACATAATTTATATGTTGTAGAATTTTACTAATATAACCCTAATACTAGGATACGTTCTTTAAAAATGAAATAGTATTAAAATCATTTAGAATAATTTAGGTCATTACAATTAGCATCGGCTTATCTCTGACAAAATTGTAGCTATTTTCCTTATATTTCTAGGAACTACTCATATGCTCCATTTGGAGTTTTGTAGAATCCTTTAGGTTTTGCACAAGGAAGATAGGTTAAGTAAGCAAAAAAAAAAATCTGAAAATAAGCAACAATTATCAATTAAGTCCAATTTTTTGCCTAAGATAAAAAATGAGTTAGAGTGAAAAAATAAAAGTCCAAGAGAAGTCAAATAAGCTAAGACGAATAAAAAATATTAAACTAAAAACGCTCAATTGCTTATTGACTCAACAGTCCAACTGCTAAGCGAGTAGTATCCATGTTCTTATACTAGGGCTAGTAGGAAGGACTAACATGTATATTTTAACGCCACATCACTTGTCATGTCAGTTTGTGGACCCAAATAGTACAAATGTCATTTTTACATGAGTTGAATTGATAATTGATGTAAAATAGTCTTTTTACATAGGTCGTATTGACAATTGATATAAACTTATCTATTAACATTGGTCGCAAACCTTAACAAATACATCATATTTACATCTATTTCATTGAAAACTGATGTCACAATTTTTATTTCCATCAATCAAACAACGATATTAATGGAATATTGTTGTGGTATTTTTTAACAATTAAAGAACCTAATTAAACTTTTTAATAATTAAGAGACCTAATTGAATTTTTAATTTTATTCAAGTAACAATGGTATAATTAAGCCATTTTTAATGTTGTATAATTTCTTAAATTTCATGCTTAGTCAATAAAAACTGAACTAATAATCTTCATACCATATAATAATACTGATATTTTTATTTTTTGGATTAATTTACTTAAAAGTATGTAGTCGTTTATTACATGCATGCCTTCTTTGCACCAAATAACACGGCTGGAAGATAAAATGCACTTTTAATTCCCGAAAAGTATATATAAATTGCAGTTTCAACTCCCGAAAAGTGACCGAATATGACACACCAATATGCCATCGCCAAGGTCAAACCCATCTTCGAATCAAATTCTAGCAGGGGTGTACTAAATACACTATGCATTTTTCTTATACACTATATGAACTTTTCGAAATGGCAAAAATACCCTCATGTTTACTGTTAGCTTTTTCTGCTGGTTTTAACCATGTAAGGTCATTTATTTGAGCTTGAGCAGTTACGCGTTTTCGCTTTCGTTTTCATTGTTGTTGGTTGCGTACGGATTTTGGCTGTGCATTGGAGGTGGCTTTGGTCGGAGGAGGTCGCGGTGGTTGTAGCTGCGTGCACCGTCGTCAGTCGTCGGAGACGCGTCCGTTGGTGGTGCAAGACAGGTACGTAAGTTTGGGTAACATACGGATTATGTAATCCGTATGGAAGATACGGATTAAATAATCCGTATGAGATACAGGCTGACAAAGGCAACTTACGGATTATCTGATCCGAATAAACCATACGGATTACATAATCCGTATAGTTCAGGAAGATGAATGAATCCGTATGAACTGTACGGATTGAGTAATCCGTATGGTTCATTCGGATTAGATAATCCGTAAGTTGAATACGGATTACCTGATCCGTATGAACCATACGGATTACTCAATCCGTACAGTTCATACGGATCAGGTAATCCGTATTCAGTATTAAATTTTTTTAAAAAAATGTAAAAATGAAATAAAAATGAATTTATTTGATTATAAATTAATAAAAGCAAATAAAATTTTGATAAATTAAATACCGCATCGATATAATTGTTGTGGATGTATTATATTAGTATAGGTAAATTGGGTAATTTATGTAAGTTTTCAAATGTTTGGTTTTAAGTGCTTTGATTATATAGTATTTTAGAATTTTTAATATTGTATTTGTCAATACCTATTATTAATGTAGTGTAAATTTGTATTGTATATTGTATATTAGTATGTGTGTGTTTGGTGAATGATGCGTAATTTTATTTTGATTTTTTAAGATGGACAACGACGAGTGGATTTATGACAGTATTATGTGTGAAGAAGTTAATATGGAGGAAGACGTTGCTGAAGAAGCTGATGCATTTGAAAATGTTAATAGTTCAGTTGATTGTTCAGCAGCATTCAAAACCGACGAGGTATATATTTGATTTAGCATGTAGTTAAAGTAGGTTAATGTTTCAGTTTAACTATAGAAATGATAGTACCCAACAATGAATGTTCCATTTTTTTAGGTGTTTGTTTCCCGTGAGGATGTATTGAAATGGGCTCGAAGTGTTGCATTTGATAATGGTTTCATAGCTGTCATAATGAGGAGTGGCATGGCAACTGCAAAGCTAGGAACAACGTCATATGTTATAATTGGTTGTCAAAGGAGTGGAAAGTATCGATCATTCAAAAAAGGTTTTCTACCTACAACGAGTAGCAGTAGAAAATGTGAATGTCCGTTTAAGCTGAGAGCAAAACCTGTCTCGGGAGGTGAAGGGTGGATAGTAAAGGTAATAAGTGGCACTCATAATCATACTTTGGCTAGGTCATTATGTGGTCACGCATATGCTGGTCGGCTAACTGAGGATGAGAAGATCATTGTGGCTGATATGACAAGGTCGATGGTGAAGCCAAAGAATATTCTTTTAACTTTGAAGGAGCACAATGTAAATAATTATACAACTTTGAAGCAAGTATACAATGCAAGGTATGCATACCGCACGCAGATAAGAGGTAATAACTCTGAAATGCAACAGTTAATGATGCTTCTTGAACGCGACATGTATATTCACTGGCATAGGCTGAAAGAAGAAAATGTGGTGCGTGACTTATTTTGGACACATCCAGATGCAGTGAAATTGACAAATGCATATCATATTGTGTTCATCATAGACAGTACATACAAAACAAACAGGTACAGACTTCCTTTACTTGATATTGTTGGTGTGACACCTACAGGTATGACATTCTCTGCTGCATTTGCCTATTTAGAGGCGAAACGGATAAACAATCTTGTGTGGGCCCTTGAACGCTTTAGAGGAATTTTTTTAAAGAGTGAATTTTTCCCAGATGTTATTGTTACCGATAGAGATTCAGCATTGATGAGTGCTGTGAAAACTCTTTTTCCAATGTCAACCAACTTATTGTGTCGGTTTCATATTGAGAAGAATGTCAAGGCAAAATGTAAAACTTATATACGCCAAGATTTGGCATGGGACCATGTCATGGCAGCTTGGGGGACTCTTATTGATTGTACTACTGAGCAATCTTATGATGATGAATTGAAGAAGTTTGAAGTATCTTGTTCACCATGGCCTGCTTTTCTTGATTATGTCAAAGAAATATGGTTGGATCCTCATAAGGAAAAATTTGTAACCGCCTGGACAAATAAAGTAATGCATCTTGGCAACACTACAACTAACAGGTAACATGTTATTTCAAATTCCAACAGGTTGATCACGTGAACAACTTTTTGTTTCACATTATTAGGTTAATGTTGTCGTTAATTGCAGGGTTGAGTCTGCTCATTGGACATTAAAGAGACTTTTACAGAATTCTGTTGGAGATTTATGTAGTGTTTGGGATGCCATGAACAACATGATCACGTTACAACATACTGAAATTAAGGCATCAATAGAAAGAAGCACGCATGTCATTGGACATGTATTTAAAGTAATATTGTACAAGAGACTTATCGGCATGGTTTCCAGGTATGCTTTGAATCAGATTGCTGCTGAGTTTGAGCGAGTTCATTATGCAGGAAAAAACCCGCAACGATGTGGATGTGTTTTGAGAAGCACCCATGGTCTCCCTTGTGCGTGTGAGCTAGCTAAGGTTGTTGTTGGCAGCATACCGCTTTCAACCGTTCATATGTTTTGGCGTTCTTTAAATTTTGCGGACCAAGGTGTACATGACATGGAAATTCACATAACAGACGAGATGGAGGGAATCTCCAAGCGTTTTCAGAAGCTTGATATGTGTGGCAAAATAACGTTGAAGACTAAGCTTAAAGAACTTGCTTTTCCTGATCAAACATCAATGAATCCTCCCCCTGAAAAGGTGACTACAAAAGGTGCTCCAAAAAATAAACACACAAAACATGAAAGATCAACCAAGCGGGATCCGTCTTACTTTGAATATGTTGATGAATTACATTCAGTACAAAATAGTTGCACCCCACAAAAAAGGTCTTCTTCCTCATCTGATCGTTCAATGAAGAACAGACACATTCGTATGATGGATCAATTTCATCCTTTTATGCAGAAGTTCATTGTCAACATCACTGATGTTAAAGCAGATGGTAATTGTGGATATCGTGTGATTGCTGCCGAACTAGGTTATGGTGAAGATTCTTGGCCTTTGATCCGCAATCATTTGCTTAAAGAACTTTCACAATGGTCTGATCAATATATAGCCTTGTTTGGTGGCTTCGATAGGTTTAATCAGTTAAAGCGGTCCCTTCTTGTTGATGGCTTAGCAAGGGTAAGACCGAACCTTCACAATGCTTTGACCAATAAATGTATGATTTTGTTATTTACAACTAACATGAACTAATCAATGTCATTGTGTAGGTCACAATGGATAAGTGGATGGATATTACCGACATGGGTTATGTCATTGCTTCAAGGTATAATGTCATTGTTGTTTCTCTTTCACTTCAACAAAGCATGACATTTTTTCCTCTGAGAAGCGAACCTCCTAAAGATCCATCTATTCATCGCATTGTCTGTGTTGGTCATGTGTATGGTAACCACTTTGTCCAGGTATAACAAGCTACATTCGGTGGCGTATTATTTTGTTTAACATTTGTTTAAATTAACATACAACTAACAATGTATTTTTAACAGGTTAAACTGGCCGAGGCCTGTCCTATCCCATGTACTGCGTTTTTGTGGGCTACACACTCTTTACCAGAAGCAAGGCAATGGCCAAGTCATTATGTTCATCGAATGAGGCTGTATTTAGATTCCATTAAGATACCTGCTGAATATGTGGATTTAGGATAAAGAAAAAAAAATGGTGTAATTTGGTACTTCATTATAACGACTTTGTGCCTAACAAGTATATATTCGAATTCCATAAAATTCTATGCAATGGTTATAAATTAAATACTTGTCTGACAAACAATTTAACTACAATAATTCAAAATAAAATCATAAACACAAGAAGATCCAAATAATGAATCAGTGTCAGTCACCAACTCGCCTCCTAACCGATTCCCTAAATCTACTGCTACGCATAAAAACATTTCCATAGGGCCTCACACTACGGGCTAATCCCAACAAGTGTGTCACAGATGCATAAGCTTCAGTGTCAGGGATAACTTGTTCAGTGTCAAGCATGTGCTGCAACCCGGCTGCTATCCTCTCGCACATCCCCTGGTACAATATAAGAAAGCAGGACAATTAATATTGTATGTGGTTTCAGTTCAATTAACTTTAACAAAAAAAAATGGATCCCAACTTTTACCACTGCATGTGGTGCCGACTGACTGTCATCAGAAGCCGTGCCAGCTACATCACCGTGCCTGGTCTGTCATCATGGGGCACAGAAGGGGGATCAGTGATGACGGATGTCCCTCGGAGATGATGTCGGCTTGGCTCCCCAACCTCTGGCGGTAACATATATGGATGGGATATGCGGTAATACCACTCCATATATCCAGATGCAAACTGGCTGGGGTATGTAACCAAGTCGCCTGTGTCCATAAGGTGCTCGGAGAAGTGACTCCACCTATCATCAACCTGTTCTACAGTCGGAGAATCAGAAAGAACCATGTCTGGGATGTGCTGGATGAAACCGAACTGCCTGGTGACCCGATGTGGTTGATGACTAACGACGTGTGGACCCCATCTAACATACCCACAAAATAGTGAAATCAGCTCGAAGTCCCTGTGGGCACGGTGATCCTGGTATGGCATCCAGCATACATCGTCCAGTGTCAACCTATCTAACCGTCAACGGTAGGTTGACACTGGCAATGCCTTCCCAGCCTTCCAGCGGCATGCACGAGGAAACCTGTCATCGAACCTCGGATCTGGTATGCCACCTCCGATCCCAGGAAAGTGTTCATAAATCCAACACTGCATAAGAGGTAAACACATATTTGTAAATGTGTGGCAAAATGTTTCATGCAATGCATAAGATTTAATACTTAATTTAAGCTCTGACAACTTACCTGAAGCAAAGAAATGTATCCTGCAAGGTGCTTCCCGTGATGCTGGCAAGCATAGTTGAGGTTATCGTACATGTGAACCAGGGCAGCTGCACCCCATGCATACGCGGCTGACTGGTCCAAGTCTCGAAATGCGTCCAAGAATACCACACTAATATGTGTGGCACTCTTGTTCGCAAACAAGGTGCAACCGACTAGGTGCAGCAAATAGGCCCTGGCTGCTTGTACCCAGTGCCTTGCGGCACACTTTGCAGCATACAACTCGCGGAGCCATGACAATCGGACATATGCCCCGTGGCATTGTTGAAGCTCAGCTCCTGCATCCTCAACTGTAACCTCAAGCAACTCCACGAGTAATGTTGCGGCCTCCCCGGTGTCAATCGGCTCGTACGTCTGGAAGGCTCCCATTATAGGGAGATGCAACAATGTAGCAACATCGTCCAATGTCAGGCTCACTTCTCCGATCGGCAAGTGGAAGCTACTGGTCTCAGGGTGCCATCGCTCCACGAACGCGGATAGCAAACCCCTGTCTCCAGTCTCCACAGAGGTACGTATCAATGGGCTTAACCCAGTACCAGCCACCAAGGCTTCAATCTCAGGTGCCGGATACCCAAATTTTGAAACTTTACGTCTATGAGACGCTAGTTTCAACTCAGCACGTTCCTGAAATAAATTTAAGCGTCAAAAAACAAACATTGTACCCCCAATACATTAACACTTGTATCTACTTGACCATATTCATACCTCTCCAGACCAAACTTTAAGAGCTACATGGTTACTGTAGCCTCTCAAAATAGAACAATCAACTGGGCCCCCCTGGGAAGGACTCTGCCTCACTGGCAACATCGTCGACCACTGGAATGTCGGGGACCACATCTTCTTCATGAACGCCACCTTCCTCAGCAATAGGCTCAGCTGCCCGTTGTCTTCTTACGGATGCTGTGGGCCTACGGCGTTCACCGCGTTCTTCTTCATTATGTCCAGTGTGTGTTCCAGGCACTCGGTCCCCAACTCGCCCTAAAGCCCGATTTCCACCCCTTGTTCTTGCCATAAACTGCGATAT
Organism: Glycine latifolia; assembly: GCA_013407115.1. NCBI lineage: Eukaryota > Viridiplantae > Streptophyta > Magnoliopsida > Fabales > Fabaceae > Glycine > Glycine latifolia. The sequence goes on along the minus strand of CM023941.1, from coordinate 19,201,352 downwards.
AGGTCAAATTCCAAGGTCAATTTCAAAGCATCTCCACACATGGATCTCAAATTGTATATATTCAAATCACAACACAACACATGGGTCCCATTTAATTCAAATGGCAAATATGAACAACATATACCTATATATACTATTCTTAATGTTCGTAGAATATCAACCTATTATTGTTATTTATGTTTTCACAACACAAATTGTATATTCAGTCATTGTAACATTCATGTTTTCACAACACAAATTGTATATTCAGTCATTATAACAAAATGTAACATTCTCAAAGCCTCACTTCATGTATCATCCAACATATACTTTCAATATCAATCAAACATAATCAAACATGGTGTACCATTGTCAAAGACTCACTTCATAATATAACAAAATATACTTTCCATATCAGTCAACCATAATCAAACATGGTGTAACATTGTCATAGGCTCACTTCATCAATTACAACCACAAGCAACTATATATGACATACAATTCAACCTTATTTCCCCTAATATACCAATCAATATACAGTAATTTCATTCCAACCTAGTAACATACATAAATTAATCAAATTTTATTAAAATTCAAACAGATTTCAAGGTCTGAGGTTCCATACGGATCACGTAATCCGTATGGACCTTACGGATTGCATTTTTCCACACTGCGTACAGATTAGGTAATCCGTATGGAACTTACGGATTACCCAATCCGTAAGTTCCATACGGATTACCTGATCCGAATGGAGCGTTAACCAGTCTACGGATCATTCAATCCGTGCAATCCTCACGGATTGCTCAATCCGTTTCTCAGACCCGCAATCCACGAAACTCACCTTCGTCGACGACGCAGCGAGCGACCTCCACCAACAATGGCACCACCAATGCTGCTCCACTGACTGTGCGAACGTGACCGGAGAAGATTGGAGAAGGACCGGAGAAGAGCCGCTGCAATAAGGACCAGTGAGGAGAAGGAGAAGAAGCAAAACGGCGCTGTACGGTTTTTCAATTTTAAAAGTTTATTAAAGTTATTCAAAGGGTGATATTGGAAATGCACTGTAGCTATATAGTGTATAAGAAACTTTTATAGTGTATTTAGTACACCCCATTCTAGCAGTACCTACGCGAAGGCCATTTCACGGTCTCCTTCACCTAATACCCAATATCTTACTATTCAAACAAAAATTGAAAACACGTTTTTGCGTTCGATTTATTTCCTCCGTAGTATTCTTATTCTCCCCAAAACCTCTGCTAGTTTTGTTTTGCTTCAACACCATCTTCTTCCTCCTCCTCCTCCTTCACATTCAGGGAATTCCTATTCTACCCTTACCCTCTGCTCTAATTTACCATCCAAACCCAGCCCAACGATGTACAGCAACATGCTGGTGAACTGCTCCAACTGCCGCACCCCTCTGCAGCTGCCACCTGGCGCGGAATCCATCCGCTGCGCCCTCTGCCACGCCGTCACCCTCACCGGCGACCCACGCGCCCTCCCTCCCCAGCCCCCGGCCGCCACCCACGCGCCTCCGCCCTCCCCCTACAGCGCCGCGCCGCCCCTGCCCAACCCCCATGGCCGCAAGAAGGCCGTCATCGTCGGCATCTCCTACCGCTTCTCCCGCCACGAGCTCAAGGGTTGCATCAACGACGCCAAATGCATGAAGTACCTCCTCATCAACAAGTTCAGTTTTCCAGAATCTTCCATCATCATGCTCACGGGTACGTCCATCTTCTTTCTTTCGCTTCGAACGCTGTGTTGGAGATCCCGCATTAAAGTATACAATTGGGGAATAACCCTCAGATTCTAAGATTCTATTTTCTTCTCGAGAAAGTAACCCAAGAATGCCAGAAATTGGGATTTTTCTTAAGAGTGGATTTTGTTCATATCAATAATTCAGGTTTTAGTAATTTTTATCGGTTAATTTGTTTTAATTATTTAATTCGATTAGGTAATAGTTTAGGATAAAACTTAAATGCAGTTCTTTAAATAAATGTTTTTCTTTCAATAATAGAAAGTGCATTAATTTATTCTCTTGCTCAAAATCTCTGCTAACAGATTCATCCACTCCAATTTTGATGTCGTTGTTATTAATAGAGGGACTACATTGATGTCTACTTTCGTTAGGGAACTCAATAGGTGTCTACTTTCGTTAGGGAACTCAATAGGTGTCTACTTTAGTTCAATCATGCATGACTTCTGCATCTTCGTCACGTTTTGAATTGGATATGCAATGTACTTTTTTTACTAGCCATTAAAAGAATATATTTTTACTGTTCATACTTCATAGAGTTCTGAGTCTGATTTATCAGATATGTGATGTTTTCTTTTAATACTTTGTTCTGATACAATACTCATATCCATCATTATCTAGTTCTCAATTTGATACTTTAAACAATTTGCCTTAGGTAACCAACCAACAGTACATAGTTACAGTAGCTTTTAAGAAAATTTGTTTTCAGAAATTCATATATGGTTGTTATGAATAAAATAAATATAAAAAAATTGAGTTAATTATATAGTTTAGATTTTACGTTGAAGAATGGAAAAATTGGATACATCTCTCTTCCTTTTACAGAAGTTACAATACAACTTATCTGCTGGTATATGTGATTTGATAGATTTTACCTTATGGTGTGTTATGAAGTTTTGATTTCTTAATTATTATTTATATAAAACAAGAAAATATAAAGTGTGAGGGCGAGCCCTGACACAGCGGTAAAGTTGTGTCTTGGTGACTTGTTGGTCATGCGTTCGAATCTAGAAACAGTTTTTTTGTATATGCAAGATAAGAATGACCCCTTTTTATAATGAGAATGTATGGTAGATGCTATCGCACATACAATCATACTTAATTCGATGGAATTGATTGATCTTAAAACTGGGGTACGTAGTTTTTTTTTTAGTTTTTAAGAAAATATAAAGTGTAAATGCATGATTTTTCTCTCATTTTTCTCCTTATCATCCAAATGTTGTAGAGTTAAATTCACTTATGTCACATACTAGATTTTTCGTGAAAGATGAGAGTTAAATAATAGTATATGTCATCAACACCTTTTTTATGCTTCTATCAAAAGCTTTAGGGAGGTGTCATCAACACCTCTTTTAAGTTTCTATCAAAAGCTTTAGGGAGGAGGAGGGGGACGAGGAAGAGATGATTCCTGTGCTAAATACTATAATAAGGGGAAGTTATATTACTCTTTAACCTAGAAGATAGATGATGTAATTTTAACAACATACGGATGTATGTATACTTGATAATCACAATAGATCTGACTTTGACCTGAAATCCATGTGCATCTGTTATCTTCATTCTTGGTTTGATTGGTTCAGACAACAGTCACGCCATCTCACTAAGCAACACTTGTGTTGTGCCCTTTGAGAACTTGGGCTATCTTTTACTTGTTTCAATTTTACATGCATTTACGCTTCTAACAATTAAGTATTTAAGTCAGTCCTTTGCAGTTTCCTGTTCCTCAAATACAATTTTAAGTAGTTGACTTCATTCATCGTTATGCATGTCAATCAATCCAAGACAGTGGTGCATAGTGGCCAACGTCGAAACCACTATAGCGGGATAATGGATAGTAGGTTAGCCACTATAGTGAAGTTTATAAATACAAATTAGATAATTTAAACTATACACTTAAAAATGCTTAAAAAATTAAAATTCTCAAAATTAAAGACATTCTTAGTTAATAGTAAATAATCATAGTCCTAAGCTACCCAGTTGATAATGAAACCTCCCAATTTTTTGCAACTTTGAATTGTTTATCTGAACACAACACCGGAATAATAAAAAATTGAGGAAAACAAATAGACATGCTAAGAAAGGACAGAAAAGAACAGCGCAGAAGAGGCTAGTGGGTTGGCCTAAAAGGCAGCCGGAGTACTGAGGGTTGGTCAGAAACACATAAGAGAGCCGTGGGTTAGACAGTTTGTGTTGAATAAAAGAGCTGTGGGGAAATTGCCGAATTATCTCCAAAAGATTGGATGAACAACAAACAATCAGGTGGCAAAGAAGGTTCTTTAACCCCTTTGTTACCAGTCACGGTCACCAATACTATAGCTGCTAATTGGAATGATTTGGGGTATGAGGTGCTCCACAAAATCACGTGATGTCTTTCGTATGGTGGACCAAGGCCATGATGCAAAATGATGCCGCAATTGTGGCACTATTGTATGCAATTAATTACCGTGTTTCCATGTAATCATATCTTTCATCAATTGTCCAACATATTTTCATTGTGCATTTATATAAGATAAAATGTGAAGCTCAAAATAGATAAAGGATATGACAGGAAATTTTAGTAATCACGCATTGGATTTGGAGATTGGTATAACTATTTAGATGCATGCTATGTTTTTCATTTTCTATAAATCCTAAAGGTACATAGAAGAAAAAAACACATGTCAAAGCACTTTTAACTTGTTGAAACAGATTGTGTGGAGAAATTGTGTGCTAGGATTCGCTTCATCTCTTAATAGTGTGATTACATTACATGGATAACTTCCACCCTAATCATGAGCAAACAATCAGCAATTATAGTGAACATGGTGGAAATGTTAGTATTGCAAACATAAATGACAATATTTTAACACTTTTCTTCAAGTTGAATCTTAATAGGTTCTCATCTAGTCATCTTACAAATAAGCACACTTAAAAGAAATAATTTAATAATGTTATGGGCATCATAGACTAGAGCCAGAAGATAACTAAATGAGGCATCCTGAATAATGCTTGACAGTATCTGGAAAGATAATTGTCTAAAGTGAGCATTGCTAGAACAATAACCTGACAAGATGCCTAGAATGGCTGACAGCTTGAAGTTCTTGATTGGAATTTTGCATGACCAAGAAGGAGGGAACTTAGACATCACTTGAAATATGGGGTGTAGAAATTTGTTGGCAAGCAATCATACACATATAGGCCCTAACCTCTCCCAATTCATTAAATGCAGCAAGAACAGAGGTTGTCACTGGTATCATATTTACTAATTTACATTGTAAATTACAATCAGCCAAAAAGCAACCCAGAGCAAATTAGTTGTTAACTTATTGGTTAATCACTTCCTCACAGACCGATCATGATAAATACAATTGATTAAATGTAATTTTTAAACATAACTTATGATTATATTGAAGTTCACCTTGCTATAGTACATTATTTGTCTCCTCTGAAGTAAGAAAGTGTAAAAAGTGAGGAAGGGGTATTCACCCATGGTTTGAATTAAAGTACATTGAATACTTAACCCACTATCAAGAATAGATACATTCTTTCTCACTTTACATACGTTTTCACTTTAATGGGGCCAAATCCAATATTAAAATTTGACATGCAATGCATATTTATTTTTTGGTCTAAAGAATATGGAAGACTTAATTATGCTATGCTACTTTTGTTAGGGGGAAAAAAAAGAAATTCATAAAGCATATATTCTAGTACTCATCATTTGAATTTCAAAATGCAGAAGAAGAAGATCCCCATGGCCCCAAATTTCCAACCAAGCACAACATCAGGATGGCAATGTATTGGCTTGCACAAGGATGTCAACCTGGAGACTCCCTGGTTTTTCATTATTCTGGTCATGGATCACAGCAAAGGAACTATAGTGGTGATGAAGCTGATGGATATGATGAAACTCTATGTCCCCTTGATTTTGAAACACAGGGTATGATTGTAGATGATGAGATCAATGCAGCACTTGTCAGACCTGTTCCTCATGGAGCTAAGCTACATGCACTAATTGATGCCTGCCATAGTGGCACTGTTCTAGATTTGCCATTTCTTTGCAGAATGAACAGGTTACCTTCTAAAGATAGTCTGTTATAGTTTCTGCATGGTTTAACTTTATGGTTTTGGCTCTGTGGACTTTTAGCATTGTGATGGTCAATGAAAAATTCTTAACTTTGCATTGACACTTCATCTAAACAAAAACATATCTTCTGCTAAAAAATAGAGTTAAGTCTTCAGGAATACTTTTTAAACCTTCTTATTATATTTTCATAATAATATTTTTATGTACTCTTTTTATTTAATACTTTATAAGTATAATGAGGATTAATAGCACGTATGAGAATATGGAGGTGGATGACTAGATATGTAATTTGAGATGAGTAGCAAATATTGTATGCTAGAGAAAGTTGGAGTGTCATTGAGTAAAAACTCAAAGAACCTTAGGTGGTTTGGTTATGTGAAAAGGAAGATTGACAAGATCTGATGGTGTCTGTCCATTGAACTACTTGTGGGATAAAGCCTATTTTTTGTTATTTTAACCTTCGTTGCTTACTTGCATATATTCCTTGAAAAATAGAGTCCAACATGGTAGAAGAGTTTAGATGAAGGAAACTAAAATATGTATTTTGCATTTTATTTCTTTCTTTTTCCTGGGTGTTTTATAAATATAGTTTTCACTTTCTTTTATGCTGAAATTAAATATATCTGTAGTCTTTATTTCCATAGAACATGTGTAGTTCTGTCATCTGTGGTAGCTTGATAGAAACACAGAAAATAAGATGGAAACTAGAGGAAAACTGAGAAAGAACCAGAAGAACAGAACTTTATTGATAAACAGAACAGAATTCTCCTTAAGGGTTTCTTATTTTTTTTTTTTTTGATCAGCAAAGATAATATATATATATAGATAAAGAATACAAGAAGTACTGTATAGCATACATCCTAGCAAGAACAAAAGTAGAACATAGGTGGCTTAAAACATGAAAAAGCATGAAAAAAGCCAATTGAGTTCTGACTTAAGACTAGGTCAACGAACAGATAAATACATCTTAAGCCTACCCCCCCCCCCCTGGATTACAAAAGCCTCCCCCAAATTGGTAGACCAGAAATGGAAAGGAAAATTAAAACCATCCTCCAAATTTTTTAGCCAAGACCAGCATATAAATAGTGCATCGTCCATCAATTTATGCCTATTGAAACTCTCATTTTGAAAAATGATTTTGTTCCTATGACACCAAATGGTCCAGGTCAAAGCAACCCACCAAATCTGTCATCTCATCAATCTGAATCCAATATCGCAGTAGAACGAGTGTTGAGTGAAGTGTTCTTTCGGGCTTACTGAAGATACACTTACAATATTTATCCACGACATAGATTCCCACCAAAGCGGCATAACTTTATCACAGCTGAAGAATAAATGGGTCACATCCTCATCATTATTCCTGCAAAAAGGGCAAAGAGTGTCGTTGAGTTCCACATTTCTTCTATTCAAATTCACCTTAGATGGCAGTCTGTCCCTGCACAACCTCCACGCGAAACATAATGCTTTATTAGGTATTTTTAACTTCTACAGGTCCTTGAACATATCATCATGATATAGACCATTCACTTCGCTGCCAATAAAACTGTAAGCACTCCCCACAGTGTATTTTCTGCTCAAATCAGCCACCCAAGTCCAAGTATCTTGCTGCTGTAGTTGTAGAACCAAGTCTTGAATATCTTCCATAAAATTTACAGCTGATTCAACCTCCCTCTCTATAAAATTTCTTCTCCACCTAAGCTGCCACTCCCATCCAGATTGTGATATTATACCCATATGCTGGATATAATGTTGTTGTTGATGAGAAAGCTGATACAATCTTGGATACCTCCCCATCAAAGTCACCCCATCATTTTTCCACCCATCCTCCCAAAACAGTATCTTGGAACCACATCCCACTTTCCATCTTAATCCACTTCTAAGCCATTGCCCCTCAACATTGGAATTACCTAATAAGCTGAGATCCCTCCACCAAATGGATTCGCTGCCATATCTTCTAGACCCAATCAAGCTCCTCCAGCCTCCATATTTTGAATCTAGAACTTGTGTCCATAAATCATCCTGCTGGTGGAACATGTTCCAGTACCATTTCTCGAGTAAAGCATGGTTAAACTTGGTTAAATCTTTAATTCCCAGTCCCTCGAGCTCCTTGGGTTGGCAGATCAAATCCCATCTTACCTAGGCAATCTTTTTTTGATCAACACTTCCACCCCACAAAAACCTCCTCTGAATTCGAACCTTTGGGGGTGGCTAAACCTGGAGGGGAGGCCTGGAATAGAAAGAAAACCTTCCATAGGCTGTCTCCTATGGAGGTGAATGAAAAAATGAGGAAGGGGGAGTGTTTTACTTGTAATGAAAGATATCACCCCACTCATGTTTGTAAAAACAAACAATTGAGGTTAATGATTATAGAGGAAGAAGGGGAAGAGAGTGATGGTGGGGAACAAGAAGAGATTGAAGAAGAGAAGGGGGAAGAGCTGCATCAACTCTCATTACATAGTATTGAAGGGTTCACCACCAAGAAATCTCTCAAGTTGTGGGGAGAAATAAAAAGGAAGAAGGTGGTGGTCTTAATTGATTGTGGGGCCACTCACAATTTTATTTCCCTGAAATTGGTGAAAGAATTGGAGTTAGAGGTGACTCCTACACAGCCCTATTCTGTTGAAGTGGGAGATGGACATAAGGTGAAATGCAAGGGAATGTGTAAGGATTTAGCAATCAAATTGCTAGGGTTACAAGTGGTTCAAACTTGTTATTTGTTTGAACTAGGAGGTGCTGATGTGGTGCTAGGGGTGGAGGGGTTAGCTGGATTGGGAGAAGTGAATGCCAATTTTGACAAGCTGACCCTGGCTATTAAAGTTCAGAATAAGAGAATTGTGTTGAAAGCTGAACCTGAGTTGATTAAGGCTGCTATCAGCCTAAAACTGATCAAAGGAAGCATGGGAGAAGATGATCAAAGATTTTTGGTGGAGGTAAAGACAATGGAGCCGAAGAAAAAAGGAGAGGCAGTGCCTGAATCAGTGGAGCAGGTTTTGAAGCTGTTTGAAGGAGTTTTTAAGGAACCCCAAGGACTGCCACCACATAGGGAGAAGGACCATGCTATTAATCTTTAACCTGGTAATAAAATTGCTAACATTAGGCCTTATAAATATCCACATTATCAGAAAGATGAGATTGAAAGGTTAGTAAGGGAGATGATGATAGCTGGAATTATTAGGGCCAGCACTAGTCCTTTTGCTAGCCCTGCAATTTTAGTTAAGAAAAAAGATGGCAGCTAGAGGTTTTGTGTGGATTATAGGGCTCTTAACAAAATTACAGTGCCTGAATAGGTTTCCCATATCTATATTTAAAGAGTTATTGGATGAAATTGGAGGAGCTGAGTGGTTTTCTAAATTGGATTTAAGGGCTGGGTATCATCAGATAAGAATGAGGGCTGAAGATGTGCATAAGACAGCTTTTAGAACTCATGAAGGTCATTATGAGTTTTTGGTCATGCCTTTTGGCTTGACCAATGCTCGTTCAACCTTCCAAGCTTTGATGAATGAAGTTCTCAGGCCATTCTTAAGACAATTTGTGTTAGTTTTCTTTGATGATATATTGGTGTACAGCAAGAATGCTGGAGAACACCAAATGCATTTAAAGGCAGTTTTACAGGTACTGCAGCAACAGGAACTGCATATGAATAATAAAAAATGTACCTTTGGTCAAAGATCATTGGAGTATTTGGGTCATTTAATTTCAGGAAGAGGAGTGGAGGCAGACCCCAGTAAGTTGCAAGCAATGAGCAAATGGCCTGTGCCTAAAGACATCAAAAGTTTGCGAGGATTCTTAGTGCTGATAGGGTATTATAGAAGGTTTGTGAAGGATTATGGAAAGTGGGCACAACCACTTAATGCTTTGTTTAAAAAGATGCTTTTCAATGGACTCCTGAAGCTGATAAGTCATTTGAAAAGTTGAAGGGGGTGATGAGTGAACTGCCTGTGTTAATGGTGCCTGATTTTTCTAAGCCATTTGTGTTAGAATCTGATGCCTCAGGTTCAGGGTTAGGAGCTGTACTGTTGCAGGAGGGCAGACCTTTGGCTTTCTGGAGTAAGGCTTTATCTGAAAGAGGCCAGCTTAAATCAGTCTATGAAAGGGAGTTGATGGCATTAGTGCTAGCTGTAAAGAAGTAGAGACATTTTCTGTTGGGAAGGAAGTTCATCATCAAGACAGCAGAGTTTAAAGTTCCTTAATGAGCAAAAGCTGTTGAATGATGAGCAATTTAAATGGGCTGCTAAGCTGATTGGGTATCACTTTGAAATCCAATACAGACCTGGAAAAGAAAATGTGGTGGCTCATGCACTATCTTTTCCATGTTTTAAGCCACCTAAGTTCTTATTTTGTTCTTGCTAGGTTGTAAGTTTTGTCAGTACTTCTTGTACTGTTTTTAGCTATATATATATAATTATCTTTGCTGATCAAAAAAAAAAAAAAATGCACTATCAAGGCAGTTTGCTTTTTCTGCTGTTTCTATGGTACAAGAGGAGGAGTGGGTTGATTGGGATGATGAACTGCGAGCAGATCAGCAATTGTATGAGATTTATCAGGGTATTCTCACTAAAACAGCTGAGAAACCTGGCTATACAATTCAGGGAGGCAAGCTCTATTACAAGAACAGGTTGGTTTTGCCTAAAAATTCTGCTAGAATTCCTTTACTTTTAAAGGAATTACATGATTCACCTGTAGGGGTATTCTGGCATTGAATGAAGAACACTATAAGGGAGTATGTGGCTGAGTGTGACATATGCCAAAAGAATAAAGCTAGTACCTTGTCACCAGCTGGATTGCTTCAGCACTTACCTATTCCAACTAAGGTGTGGACTGATATATCCATGGATTTTATTGGAGGGTTGCCAAAAGCACAAGGGAAAGATACTATTTTAGTAATTGTAGATAGACTGACTAAGTATGCCCATTTCTTGGCATTTGGTCATCCTTATACAGCTAAGGAAGCGGCTGAGGTGTTTATCCAGGAGATAGTCAGGTTGCATGGGTTACCTGCCTCTATAGTTTCTGACAGAGATAGGTTATTCATGAGCCTATTTTGGAATGAATTGTTAAAAAAGGCAGGCACTCAATTGAAGATGAGCTCTGCCTATCGCCCACAAACAGATCGGCAGACAAAGGTAGTAAATAAGTGTTTGGAGGCTTATTTGAGGTGTGTGACAGGGACCAGACCTAAGCAGTGGCCTGCTCAGCTAGCTTGGGCTGAATTCTGGTTCAATACAAATTATAATGTCTGCCAAAATGTCTCCCTTCCAAGCATTGTATGGACAGGAACCACCTTTTTTGATAAGAGGAGTTGATATCCCTTCTAAGTTGGAAGAAGTGAATCAGTTATGCAAGGACAAAGATGCTTTGTTGCAGGAGTTGAGGGGTAATTTACTGAAATCTCAGGATCAGATGAGGAAGCATGCTAATAAGCATAGGAGGGAGCTGAGTTTTCAGGTGGGGGATTGGGTTTTCCTAAAAATACAACCTTATAGAATGAAGTCACTGGCAAGAAAACCCAATGAAAAATTGAGTCCTAGATTTTATGGGCCTTATCATGTCATTTAGAGAATTGGAGAAGTGGCTTACAGATTGGAACTTCCTGCAGGCAGTAAAATTCACCCATGTTTCCATATTTCATTGCTTAAGAAGTCAGTGAAGGCAACTTGTTCACCTCAACCACTACCAGCAATGTTGGATGAACAGTGGGAACTTCAAATGCAACCAGAAAGGGTTCTGAAGCAAAGGATAAATGAAGCTAGAAAACAAGAAGTTTTGATCAAATGGAAGGGATTGCTGATAAGAACAGAGAAGATGGAGTAGAATAGAAAAGATGAAATAGAAATTTTATATAGGTAAATTGAGATATTTTTTAATACACAGGTTTTCGAGAGCCTACCTCTCCACAATTCAAACTTATCCTTGTTTATTTTTCCCCTCCCTTCCTAATCTGGTTTACTTCTATTTATATTGCATCTAACATCTATTCCTAATAGACACAATTGTTCAGAATGGTTGTGACTCTTCACCAAGGGTCATGTCCCCTTGATTCACATCTTTTGACCTTGCGCCCCTTGGGTAGATCGTGTCTGTTGGGTGATCACCAAGGGTCCTGTCCCCTTGATTCGCATCAATGGTCCTGTCCCCTTGATTCGCATCTCTTGACCTTACACCCCTTGGGTGGATCGTGTCTGTTGGGTGGTCAGCACTCCTTGGGTGGTCCAGAACTGTTGCTTCTCTTACTCGCTGCTTGCGGGTGTACACCCTAGTGATGGGTGGCTTACGCTTATCAATTGCCTCATCATGAGAATAGTTGGGAGCTAGCTGAGGAATTGAAGAATGTTTTTACTGATTTGAACCTTGGGGACAAGGTCCAACTTGAAGGGGAGGGTATTGATAAGAGTGGGAGATGGGGTCAAACCTATTCTGGGGGGTTTAGATAGTAATATAACAGTTAGTATAACTAAGGCTGAGTTGGTTATAACTAACTAAGGGGAGGGAAGGTATAAATAGATGAGAGGTAGTGAGGAAAGCCATCTCTGAGGAGTGTATGGAGGTAGTGATTCCCTCGAAAGATCACTGTTGTAATAGCAGGAGCTGGACTCCAATATTCAATAATATTCATTCTTTCTTTTTGTACCTGATCCAGTTTCTATTAGTTCCCCCTTCACAAAGGATCTCTCTCTTTACCTGCACAATCTATTAAATTCAAGAATACTTCTGATAGGAGTGGGAGATGGGAACAGATATACAAAAGAAGGGTGTAGTTAGCAGTTAGTTGTTAGTTCAGTTAGTTATGACTAATTGTTAGTTAGTTATAACTAACTAGAAGCGAGCAGAGGTTATAAATAGAGATGTATAGCTAAGGGAAAGGCACCTGGGAGGTAATTGGAGGGTGTGACCTCGAAATGACAAGTACTGCAGGAGATTTTCTCCAGTTAGCAATAAAAGTTCTTCCCTTTTCCTTTCTGTCTGATCTAGTTTCTATCAACTGGTATCAAAGCCCCAAACTTGGGGCTGTGAGGAGTTGATGGGGTCGAAAACCAGCAACAAAATGGACGCGCGAATGGAGGCAATCGAATGAGCTGTGGAAGAAAATCGCGAGGCAATGGAGTCGAACAGGGAGGTGATCGAGTCGCGATTGGGCTCGATTTGAAGCTGTGTTGCAGAAGCTCGCCGCGACATGGGAGAAGCTGACGGTGGTGGAGACAGCTCCAGCATGGAGCGCGACCAGGAGAAACAGGGATGGCGAGGCCGTGGGCGACAATCGTTGGAGGAACATTGAAATACCCATCTTCATGGGAGATGATCCTCTCGGTTTGGTGTCTAAAATCGAAAGGTATTTTCGATTGCAGTGCTTGACAGAGGAGGACAAATTGGAAGCGATTATGGTTGCGATGGAGGGTGAATCCTTAGCTTGATTTCAGTGGTGGGAATCGTGGAATTCCAACCATTCTTGGGAAGGATTCAAGCTTGCTTTAACCCAGCGATTTCAGGGGTCGAATCTGGGGAGTCCATTCCAAGTTTTATTGGCACTAAGGCAAGAAGAAACAGTGCAGGGTTATATCTAGAAGTTTGAAAAACATGTTGGAGCTGGGAAAGGGTTAGGGGAATCCTTCTTAATGGAGGTATTTCTTAAAGGTTTGAGGGAGGAGATTGGGTCTGAGGTGAGGTTACACGAGCCAAAAAGTTTGATGGAAACTATGTTAAAGGCAAGACAAGTAGAAGAAAAAAATAGAGTGTTGGGGAATCTGCCAAGAAATAGCAAAGGGACTCAACCATTTTAGAAGTCCAATTTCTTAGGGCAGAGTCTTGGAGAGGGAGGAGGAATTTTCACAGGTTAACAGCTGTGGAAGTTAATGAAAAGATGAGGAAGGGAGAGTGTTTTACTTGTGAAGAGAAGTCTCACCCAACACACGTTTGTAAAAACAAATAGTTGAGGTTGATGATCATGGAGGAAGAGGAATCTAAGAGGAATCAAGAAGAGGAGAGAGAATGAGGAGGAAGAGGAATTGCATCAGCTCTCTTTGCATAGTATTGAGGGGTTTACTGCCAAGAAATCTCTAAAACTATGGGGGAAAATTCAAAACAAAAAGGTGGTAGTGTTGATTGACTGTGGAGCAACTCACCATTTCATTTCTATGAAATTAGTGAAGGAGTTGGCATTGGAGGTAACTCCCACAAATCCCTATTCTGTGGAGGTAGGGGATGGTCATAAGGTGAGGTGCCAAGGAGTGTGCAAATCTCTACCTATTGAGTTGCCTGAATTACAAGTGATGCAAGATTGTTCTTTGTTTGAATTAGGAGGAGCTTATGTAGTGTTGAGGGTAGAATGGTTGGCTGGATTAGGAGAAGTGGAAGCCAATTTCGAAAAATTAACTCTGGTTGTCAAGGTTCAGGATAAAAAGATAGTCTTGAAGGCTGAACCTGAGTTAATTAATAATTAAGGCTGCCATCAGTCTGAAGTTGATCAAGGGTACTATGTTGGAGGATGATCAAGGGTTTGGGGTAGAATTAAAGATAGTGGAAAGTACCGAAAGTGCTGGAGCAGTTCCTGCATTAGTGGATCAGGTTTTGGAACAGTTTGAGGGGATTTTTAAGGAACCTCAAGGATTGCCACCGCACAGGGAGAATGATCATTCCATCACCATTAAATCTGGTAATTCTATTCCTAATCTGAGACCTTACAAATATCCTCATTATCAGAAGGATGAAATTGAAAGATTAGTGAGAGATATGATGACTATTGGAATTATTAGGGCCAATATTAGCCCTTTTGCTAGCCCTGTAATTTTGGTTAAGAAAAAGGATGGGAGCTAGAGGTTTTGTGTAGACTATAGGGCTCTCAATAAAATTACTGTTCCAGACAAATTCCCAATAGCAATCATAGAAGAACTGTTGGATGAGATTGGAGGGGCAGAATGGTTTCCTAAATTGGATTTGAGGGCTGGTTATCATCATATTAGGATGAAAGCTGAAGATTTGCACATGATAGCTTTTAGAACCCATGAAGGTCAGTATGAGTTCTTAGTTATGCCTTTTGGGTTAACTAATGCTCCCTTAACCTTCCAAACACTCACGAATGAAGTGCTTATACCTTTTCTAAGGAGGTTTGTTTTGGTTTTCTTTGATGATATCTTGGTGTATAGCCCTAATTTGGAGGAGCATAATAGGCATTTGAGGGCAGTGTTGCAAGTACTGCAACAACAAGAGTTGCATGTAAACAGATAAAAATACACTTTTGGTCAGAAATCTTTGGAATATTTGGGACATTTAATTTCAAGGAAGGGAGTTGAAGCAGATCCTATTAAGCTGGAAGCAATGACTAATTGGCCTGTACCTAAAGATATCAAAGGATTAAGGGGTTTTTTGGGTCTGACTAGGCACTGCAGGAGGATTGTAAGGAATTATGGAAAATTAGCCCAGCCTTTAAATGCCTTGTTAAAGAAAGTAAGGAAGCTACTAATTCTTTTGAGCAGCTTAAATCAGCTATGCAAAATATGCCAATTTAGTGGTACCAGATTTTTCTAAGCAATTTATCTTAGAATCTGATGCCTCAAGTACAGGGTTGGGGGCAATATTATTGCAAGACAGCAAACCCCTAGCTTTTTGGAGTAAAGCCTTGTCTGAGAGAGCACAGCTCAAATCAGTTTATGAGAGGGAGTTGATGGCTGTGATATTAGCTGTGAAGAAATGGAGGCATTATTTGTTGGGCAGAAGGTTCTTAATTAGAACTGATAAAAAAAGTTTAAAGTTCTTGAATGAACAAAAACTTTTGAGGAACAATTTAAATGGGCTATTAAACTTATTGGGTATGACTTTGAAATTCAGTACAGGCCTGGAAGAGAAAATATAGTGGTTGCTGTACTTTCCAGGCAATTTTCTTTTTCTGCCATTTCTATTGTGCAGGAAGCAGAATGGGTTGAGTGGGAGGAAGAACTGTAGGCTGATTCTCAGTTATATGAAATTTATCAAGGAATTTTGACCAAAACATTAGAGAAGCCAGGGTATACAATTAAGGGAGGCAAATTGTATTATAAGGATAGATTGGTGTTGTCCAGCAATTCTTCTAGAATTCCTTTGCTTTTAAAGGAATTGCATGATTCTCCTATGGGAGGACATTCTGGCTTCTTTAGAACCTTTAAGAGGGTGGCTAGTGTGGTCTTTTGGCAAGGAATGAAGGCCATAAGGGAGTATGTAGCTGGATGTGAAGTTTGTCAGAAGAATAAAGCTAGTACTCTGGTTTCAGCAGGCTTGATTCAGCCATTACCTATTCCAACTAAGATATGGTCTGATATTTCCGTGGATTTGATTGGGGGTTTACCAAAAGCTCAAGGAAAAGACACTATTACGGTAGCAGTGGATAGGTTGACTAAATATGCTAATTATTTTGCATTAAGTCATCCTTATTCAGCTAAGGAGGTGGCTGAATTATTCATAAAGGAGGTGGTCAGATTACATGTATTTCCTGCTTCTATAATTTCTGATAGGGACTCAATTGAAGGAGCTGGTCAGATTACATGTATTTCCTGCTTCTATTATTCATCCTTATTCATGAGTGTATTCTGGAAGGAGTTGTTTACAAAGGCAGGGACTCAATTGAAGATGAGTACTGCCTATCATCCACAAACAGATGGGCAGACTGAAGTGGTTAACAGGTGCTTGGAGGTTTATTTGAGGTGTTTGACTGGTACCAAACCAAAACAATGGCCTGATCAGTTAGCTTGGACTGAATTTTGGTTCAATTCCAACTACAACATTTCTGCTAAGATGTCTCCTTTCAAGGCCTTGTATGGGCAGGAGCCTCCTCTATTAATCAAGGGAGCTGATATCCCTTCTAAATTGGAGGAAGTGAACCAATTGAGTAAAGATAGAGCTGAGTTGTTGCAGGAATTGATGATGAATTTACTGAAAGCACAAGATCAAATGAGGAAATATGCAAATAAGCATAGAAGGGAGGTAGTTTTACAAGTGGGAGATTGGGTATTTTTAAAGCTACAGCCCTACAGAATGAAATCTTTGGCCAGAAAGCCTAATGAGAAATTGAGTACTAGATTTTATGGACCATATAAAATCATCCAAAGGGTAGGAGAGGTGGCTTACAAGCTGGAACTGCCAGAGGGCAGTATGATACACCTTGTTTTTCATATTTCTTTGCTCAAGAAATCAATTAAGGCTACTTGTTCTCCCCAACCTTTACCAGCAAATTTGAGGGAAAATTGGGAGCTACAAATGCAACCCGAGAAGATTATGCAGCAGAAGGTTACAGAAGCTGGGAGGCAGGAGGTCCTTATCAAATGGAAGGACTTACCCCATCATGAGAACAGTTGGGAGTTGGCTGATGAGATGAAGAAGGCTTTTCCTGATTTGGACCTTGAGGACAAGGTCTATCTTGAAGGGGAGGGTATTGATAGGAGTGGGAGATGGGGACAGATATACAAAAGAAGGGTGTAGTTAGCCGTTAGTTGTTAATTCAGTTAGTTATGACTAGTTGTTAGTTAGTTATAACTAACTAGAAGTGAACAGAAGTTATAAATAGAGATGTATAGCTGAGGGAGAGGCACCTGGGAGGTAATTGGAGGGTGTGACCTCGAAATCACATGTACTGCAGGAGATTTTCTCCCGTTTCCCTTTTTCTTTCTATCTGATCCAGTTTCTATCAACTTCCCTCTAATCTGATTTCCCCTATTTATAACCGGTCTCTTCTAACTACCTAACTAGTCCAACAGATGGACTAATGGACTAACTGACTGACAGGCTGTCCTTATTATTTACTCTCATTATAAACCCTAACTTACCTTTTATTCACACTTGTTTATATCTATGCAACAGGAGTGGGCAATATGTATGGGAGGACCATCGCCCTAGATCTGGTGTATGGAAGGGATCTAGTGGTGGAGACATTATATGCTTCAGTGGATGCGACGATCATCAAACTTCAGCTGATACATCTGTAAGTTTCAGTAAATTCAAATTGATTTGTCTCTTGACTGTTTCCATCTAGAGCCCTGAGATCTTTTGTCTGAACATATGATCATTATCCCTGTAAACAGGCTCTATCAAAGATTACATCGACTGGGGCAATGACATTTTGCTTCATCCAAGCCATAGAGCGTGGTCATGGGGCTACCTATGGCAGCATTCTTACTGCAATGCGTACTGCCATCAGAAATGTTGGCAGTGGTGGCAGCGTTATTGGGGGTGGTGATGTCGTAACATCCCTTCTCTCCATGCTTTTGACCGGAGGTAGTCTCAGCGGTGTCGGTGGACTGAGACAGGTAATATAGTTAGATTTGACAGTTTACAAAAGTTGACTTTTTTATTTATATCAGTTGCTCGATGAACTGAACTCGTTAGTTCTTGTATACCAACTCTTACAGTGCCTTCTCTGTTTGTGTCCACTTTGTTTTCCTATTGTTAAACTGACTTCTGCTATTGTTTTTCCTACCTAATTTCCTTTTGTTTCAACAGGAACCACAGTTAACAGCTTGCGAAGCATTTGATGTGCATAGAAAACCTTTTTCATTATGATATTACTATTACTCAATATTCTTTATTCTGCAATTTGTTTTCCTCGGCTCCGCCCCTGTACACGACTACATTGATTAATTAATGTATTATAAAGTAGAGAGGATCCTTTTTTCTGAAATCACTGAGGGTGTGTTTGGATGAATTTATGTCTACCTTTGAGAATGTGACATGCTCTTATAATAATGACTTTGGTTGCTGCTTCAATCCTTGGATTAAAATGCTGATTCGACTCAGATTTGAATTCCACATAAGAGGGGAGCATCTTACCCCTGGATAAATTAGGTGTGCCTGTGACCTCTAATTTACCAAGTGAAAAGTGTCAATAATGACTTGAAATTGATGGTCTCGTATTGATGATACATTATGTGCATAAATTTGATGTAATTACATGTATAGTATTTTTTTGGAACAACAAATCTTAGGACTTGATTTGATAAATGGTATAAAATAGAAACTAATTTGATTTGGATTTTTTATTAAGTTCTGTGCACTTAATGATTGACTCTAGTATGATTGGGTTTTGTGATTTTTTTTTAATTGTAGTTTAAGTGTTTTAAATTGACAATTTTTCCTTGCACCCGTCGGATATTTTAAAATAGGAGTATTACGATATGTTATTTTAATATTGTAAATTTCATCCATTTAATTTTATATTTTAGTAATTCCAAATGCGTTATTGGGCTGTTCTGGATTTATATGAAAGATTGCATCTGAGACAAATGTCCGTGCAAATAAATTGTTAATGTGCATCAAATATTAAGTGTTGCATAAATGAAAGCTATTCATTTAGGTTGCTTTGGTGCAAATAATGAAATACCGTAGGATATGACATAGTGGAATGATAATTTAAAGGTTAAATGTTATTTTTGTTTTATTATATTTTAGAGTTTTTTTTTTTTTACTTTGGTTAACTAAATTTTAAAAATTATATTTTGGTCCTTTGTATTTTTAAAAGTTTTATTTGGTATATTAATTTTTTTTCTTTTATTTTTTTATTTTTTCTAAAATTTTATTTTGGTTTTTATTTTATTTTTGGTTAAAAACGTTATTGCTTCATTTGTTTCAAATTTTGAAATAATTATTTTAGATGTCACTATTTTAAATTAATTATTTTACTTATATTTAGTGTTCCCACAAAATTTAAAAAATTGATGAACTACTAACATTTTTAATGAAAAACAAAAAAATCCAAACGAAAATTTTAAAAATATAAAAGATTAAAATAAAATTTTTAAAATTTAATGTATGAAAATGAAATAATATTAAAACATAATAGATAAAAAGTTACATTTAAATTAATTTTAAATACGAAGTAAATAACAGATTAATGGAATCATTATTGTGTTAGAATATGAATGCAATATGAATTGGAGTTTGAAACGATGTGTTACAATGAGCAACATCAAATTGAATTGACATAACCGTTATTCTGAAAATGAGAAAAAAATTATTAAAAATTATATACTTTGTAGGGAAAAAAATATGTTTTTGGGTAATCGTAGATCTTGGTTTATTAGTAAATTTTATACTCTTATGATTTTTATTTTAAAATAAATTTGTTATTAATTGTTAAAATAAACAGTGAATTATTAAAATAAATAGTGTAGTACTACAAAAAAGAGTACTACTATAATAGTAAAAGAGGCATTAAGTAAAGAACTTTATTAAAGTATTCAGGATAAAAAAAAATTTACAATCTTTTTTTGACAATAAATAAATTACAATCTTATAAGCTTATATTTATGAAAAATGTTACAAGTTAGTGAGATAAATGTATTTATCAAATGCATTAAAAAAATATTTATCAAACACTACTATTTTAGTTAAAGATACTTATAATCTAATTAGATAAGATATTTGTCGGTCAATAGAAAAGGCACAATTTAGTTGAAATATTTTTTTTAAAGCAAGTTTGTCAAAATAATTGGAGCAACTTATAATATCTTCAAATTTTATTTTACATCTAAAATAAAGGCATTGTCATGCTAATAAATAACTCCACTTGTGAACACTTCATTTTAATTGAAACATTTGATCATGAATAAATAAATTAAAAAGCAGTTGCAAAGTAGAATCTTATTCAACATGAGATTTATATTTGTATTATTTGGGATCCTCAAAATTGATATGGCAAGTAACATGACACTCCAATATTCACGTCAGCCCTCCATGTCATCCCTGGCACAGGAGTACGAACCCACTACCCTTAGCAGCTGGGTTACTAGGCCAATAGGTAATCTTTAAATACTTCAATATTTGAATATTAATGATAATGTTACGACTCCCTTAGCAAGTGGCAAATACTCAATTATCTATAAGAGATGAATTATCTATAGGCTACGACTTATCTACTAGCTATTATCTATAAGCTAGAATTATCTATAAGAGTTGTTACACCGCTGTAACAACTCATACAATCAAGAACCCAAAGCTCCTATCCCATGTTATAAATACCAAGTTCTATCTCACTTGTTGAATTCATTCTCAACTTACTCACGTACTTACTTAAGCATCAGAGTCCTTTGTTTTGCAGGTCCCCCTTCTTGTTCTTCTAATAAAGGGTACCTGTAGTTTGACACGAGAGATTGTTGAGCCCATCTTGGCTATGTCAACCATGACGTCAGTCAGCTCTAGATTTCTGTAAGTACATTTGGCGTCCATTATAGGGCCATGGTAAAACTTTCTTGTGGCTTCTTTTCACCAATGGTTAGCACGCGATTTGGCTTGAGTCGTGAGACACCTCTAGAGAGCTCTAATCCTCCCCCAACAATCATGCCAGACAACGACACTCTCCAATAACTCCAAACACGCATTGCTGAGATGGAGCGATGCCATGAGGAGAAATTCAGAAAGTTGAAGGCTGACCATGACCAGCTGGAGGCTCATGAGAGATGTCCCCAGGGAGATGAGCACTCCGCCCACACGATTTACGAACATACTCAAGGGGAATCACACCCCTACAAACCATTAACACCCAAGACGATCTCAACCTCTAGCATATACACCGCCATGAAAGGCAGATGACTCGTCGACATCCTTTTGTCTATTGAATTATGGAGGTTGACCTACCATTAGGTTGGAAACCACTCAACCTAGAGTGTTATGATGGAACTACTGATCTGGATGAGCACCTTGATGCATTCCTCACCTAGGCTAATCTCTAGACCAATGAAGACGCAATCTTGTGTCGAGTTTTCCCAACATCCCTCCAAGGGACAACATTGACATGGTATGGAAGACTCCTTTCACTATCCATCAGCTTCAACACCCTTGTCGAAACGATTCAACTCTCAATATGCATCCAGTCGGTCACACCACAAGACTTCCGCGGCCCTAGCCAGTTTGAGATAGGCAGATGACGAATCACTCTGTAAGTTCATGAACAGGTTCAGATGAATTATGGTCTAAGTCAGAAACCTGAATCCCAAAGTGGAGTTACACTCCATATTGCTTACCTTATGACTTGGTAACTTTGTTGATAGTCTGTGCAAGAAGCCCCTTAGCAGCATGGACGAGCTACGCAAACAAGCCAAAGGGTACATTCAAATGGAAGAGATATCAAGGTTCATAAATTAGGTTTGACAAGATGGACAAAAACGTGATAAAAAAGAGGGAGGCACCAGGACTGACCCACACAAATTGGACAAAATAACCCAGTAAGGATAGACAGGATCAAACACTACAGATATCATCCTAGATCGGACAAGCCCAACCTCTCCCAAGGGGGCCCAAGTATGAGAGTTACACACCCCTGACCGCAAATCGAGCCACTATTCTTGAAGAGGACTTCAATGCGAAGATACCCATAAAGCTACCTCTGACATTTCCTCCTAGACTACAGATATCATCGCAGTTATGGTTACAATATGAAAGACTATTGGGCTTTGAAAGATAAAATTGAAGAACTCATACAGTTTGGATACTAGCCCAATTCGTGAAGAGCCTTGACAATAACCCAGCAGGAGCAAGACCCGAAAGACACCAAGATAACAAACACAGAAATCATGATGCCGATAGAAGGAGGGACAAAGCAAAAGACAAAGGAAGACAGAGGCATCACCAGCAAAGACGCGAATGTCAACCTCAGCAGGAGCAGGAAAATGAGCCCACACAACAAATTAGAGGTGTAATCAACACCATTGCGGGCAGATTTTCCTATGGAGGGCTGTCTAGTTAGTCCCAAAACTGTCATCTCCATGCTATCAGAGATATCCACATCAACTGTGTCAACATACAATCACCAAGAAGTCTCCTTCCTATAACATTCACCTATAGAGACTTCAAAGACATAAATCCTATTAACCAAGATGACCCCATGGTTGTCTCCATAGTTATCACCAATTTTGTGTCTAAGGTCCTTGTTGACCAAGGAAGCTCCACGGATATACTTTACTGGAAGACATTTTAGAGTCTCGAAGTCTCAGCTGCTACAGTCCAACCACACTATGGACCACTCTTCAGTTTTGTAGGAGAAATAGTAGAAATCAGAGGCTATGTAGACCTCATGACCACCTTCAGTCAGGGCAAGCTCTCAAGAAGCTTCACTGTCAAGTATTTAATTGTTGACACAAATATCTCCTACTTTGCTTTGAGCCTGACAGTGCTATGTTGAAATCTTAAAGGTGGCACCATATCCTTCTATTCAAGAGGCAAGCAAGCTTTACCCCACCCCTTGTGAATGCGGTAGCCAAGTCATAAGCGTGGGCGAAGGATCCCCAATCCAGACCTTGACCGTCTATGAAGCTAGTATGGAAGATCAAGACGTATTCAATGTGGATCCATGCGATGACATGATTGACAAGGCCCGAAGCCTATTGAAGAATTTGTCAAGCTACAGCTTGGTCCCAAATTTGGGCAATGAACATAGCTCAGTAGGGACCTCACCAGCCACAAGTACAAACACATAGTTGATGTCCTACGCAGAGCTATTCACATGGCAACCATCTGACATGCCAGGTATCCACCCTAGCATCATGTCACAAACTAGCCATATGCCCTTAGGCTAAACCAATTTCATAGAAGAAGAGGAAGATAGGAGAAGAGCGGCGCAAGGAAATCAAAGAAGAGGTTGACAAGCTACTCAAGGGTCAATTTATCAAAGAAGTCAGGTATTTTACTTGGCTAGCCAATGTCATCATGGTAAAAAAACCAATGGCAAATGGCCTATATGCATTGACTACACTGACTGTAACGCCCCGTATGCATCCGGCTTGTTAACATTCAATTATGATCATTAAGCGCAACAATTAATTTAACAAAATTAATTACGAAGCATAGAATAAAAAATGACATCATCATACGTCTATGAATAAAGATAACTGTACATTATGTCTGGTAGTTGCTCATGAAATTACAACAATATACATCGGGTTATGTTCCCTCCTCAGGGCCGGGGTACAAGGTGCATATACATATATATATATATATATACACATTACAAAACAATGAGCCACGATGCTCTCAAAATAAAGCTAAGGTTCACTTAGAACCCCTTCCCAGCTCGGCTCTTGTTCGAAAACCCTCGGACTGCCTCACTACCCGGGGCTCTTGCCTCGGAATCCACCACCCTCTCTCTGCTCTTCACCTGCAAAGACATATAATCCCCAACCGAGGTGAGATATAAATCTCAGTAAACTCCAGGTCCTTGGAGGCTTCTCCTCCCCCGGGTTCACTTTCATGATACATAGCATCAAAATGGCATCCCGACTGTCATAAAATGCATCACATGTATATAACAACACAAATATAGCGAGAGAAGATCATCCACTTAAGGGCACATTCTCCCAGGACTTTCTACAGACCCGGCCTGAGGAACTCAAGGGCACATTCACTCAAGAGCCTGCTCAGACGTATATGGCTCTTCCAAGAGAGGATCATCCTTATAAGGGCACACTCTCTCAGGGTTTTCATATATACTAATTGACCACTTAGAGTTGTTCCACATGACTTTGGCTCTAAGGGAAGTCCATATTTAGTCCTTTCTACTGGCCAGAGAAGCTCGCCAAACACACAACATATCATCATATACATGTTCTCAACCAATAAGCAGTAACACCCAATTTCAATACCACATGCATCATGCCATACCAAGACCATCACTCCCTCAGAGTATGGTGGAACACGGTCAAGGGAAAAACTCCCAAGAATGGAGAGCTTACCTACTCTAAGTGTTTCAATGGCTCTCTTGACCTCGTGGTCACAACCACTGTTATCCTCTGTAACACGCTCTGCAAAAGCATGCAAGAAAACAAACACGATCATCAATCGTTGCATGCAAGCAGCCCATAATGGTTATCAACCGTTGCATGAAAAGAGACGTCGTTCTTTCCCCATAGCACTTGAGCCTAGTTCCAGCTCTAGCTCAACAAGGGTCAAAATACATCTCGTAGACAAAATCTAAAACTATATAAGTTCCTTACCTCATAAATGTTCAAGAAGGCTAGGAGACAACTTTTCTAAGCTTAAGCATCCTGAGAAGCCTTCTTCCTCTTCGAAGTCAAAACTTTGAGGTCTTTGGAGAGACGAACTCTCCGTTTAAAGGTTTCAACAAAAACAAAGGTTAGAATTTAGCTATAGGGTGGTTCCTCTGAATTTTCCAGTTGCATGCAAAGGGGTTTAGGTTGGGAGTGAGTGGCTATGAAGTTTCTCTCCCTGGAACTGGAAGAAACGGAGAAAGGAAGAAGATGATAGTGTTTCGTCGAAATGGAGAGAAGTGGTCTATTTAAATGACCCTGGTGCATGACACACGCGCCAATACTGCCAGGTGTCAAATCTAACTTAGTCATTGTACACACTCGCTGCCGGGTTCAGACCACTCACCAAAAGCCTACCTTGTACAACTAGAAATCGTAATTCAGACACCCTTGTGTAGGCTCATGGGATCCATATGATCAAGGCCTTACCTGATGTATCCGTCTAGTGCTCTCTATTTGCATAGTGTTGGGGTCGCCCTTGTCTGACCTTATCTGACCTCATCCGACCTTGTTCGGGTTCCTACCTTGGTACTTCACAAGTCCAAGGTTCCGCCCTCTACCGACCTTATCTGACCTTATCCGACCCCGTTCGGGTTCCTACCTTGGCACTTCACAAGTCCAAGGTTCCGCCCTTTACCGACCTTATCCTACTTGATCCGACCTCGTACGGGTTCTTACCTTGGCATTTCACAAGTCCAAGGTTCCACCCTCTACCTACCTTATCTGACCTCATTCGGGTTCCTACCTTGTCACACTAATTCAGGTTCCTTGTTAATACTCGTTTAAGAAATGTGAACCCGGATCTGTGGCAGGGTCGTTATTATCACAACTACCTCCTAGTAATATCATTATTATATTAAAATGCCAATGTGGACACCTAAAACCTTACACTGACCTCAACAAAGCATGCCCCATGGACGCATATCCTTTGCCCAACATTAACAGGCTAGTTGACGATGTGTCTGGGTTGCAAGTATTGAGTTTCTTGGATGCCTATTCAGGATACAATCAAATCAGAATGCACGCCCTAGATGAAGAGAAAAAAACATTCATAACAGAGGATGCTAGTTTATGCTACAGAGTCATGCCCTTTGGCCTGAAAAATGCAGGCGTCCAATACCAAAGACTAATGGATCGGATCTTCAAACAACAGATAGGTCAGAATGTTGAGGTTTACGTGGATGATATGGTCGTTAAATCTCACAATGTGGCCAAAAAGTAGTAGACCTAGAAGAGGTGTTCAGAGAAATTTACAACTATGACATGAGTCTTAACCCAAAAAAGTGCACTTTCAGGGTCAGCGGTGGAAAGTTCCTGGGTTTCATGATTACATATTAGGGAATAGAAGCCAACCCTGACAAATGCACTACCATACTAGAGATGCACATCCCTACCATTGTCGGGGAAGTCCAGAAGCTGAACGATAGACTAGCGTCTTTGTCCAGATTCCTCTCTTAGCTCACAGAGAAGGCAACGCCATTCTACAAGCTACTTAGGAAAATTTAGCCATTCCTATGGAACAAAGCCTGTGAGCAAGATTCCTTGGCCTTCAAGAAAACTATTACCACATCGCCAGTCCTGAGTCAACCCAAGCTAGGAGTACCTCTACTTCTATACCTCTCAGTAGCTGATGAGGCTATCAGCTCAGCCCTCATACAAGAGGATGGAAAAACACCAACTTTCCATCTATTTTGCTAGTAATATTCTTCATGATGCTGAAAAATGGTATCAGATGATAAAGAAGGTAGTGCTGACACTCATAACCTTGATCCGATGCCTCAGTTGTACTTCCAAAGTCACCAAGTGGTAGTCATGATGAACTACCCTATCAAGTAGGTGTTGTGAAAGGCTAAGCTGGAAGGAAGGATTGGAGCACGATTTGTAGAGCTATCAAAGTTAGATATCCAATATAAACCTTATGAAAACCCAGTTCGTGGAAGACTTTTTGGCAGAGTTTGTGGGCAATGACCAAACCACCCTAGACAAGTGGAACCTCTACGTGGATGGAGCGTTCAATGTGAAGGGAAGTGGGGCAGGCATCATCCTTGAAGGGCCCGACAACGTTACTTTAGAGCAAACTCTCAAGCTCAATTTCAAAGCGTCAAACAATCAAGCCGAAATGAGGTACTTGTATCAGGCCTAAAGCTAGCAAAAAAAGTTGGAGCCAAGAAGCTAAGGTGGTACACTGACTCGTAACTTGTCCAAGGTCAAGTTGCATACAAATATCAAGCCAAGGAGGTAGTATTGGTCAAGTACTATCATGCTGCAAAACACCTCATTGATGACTTTGATTGCTTTGAGATGTACCACATACCAAGGGAGAGCAACACCTTATATGCATGTATGGTCTCCTTTATGCCATTGTCATCGAAAATGTCACCCAATTCAAAGCTCAAGCTTATGAAGAATTCTTGACAAGGCTAGGTGTCAAGAACCTCGTGACTTTTGTCGAGCACCCCCAAACCAACAGTCAGGCGAAGGTAGCAAAAAGGGTTATCCTCAAAGCCTTGTGCACAAGACTTGACAAGTCCAAGGGCCTATGGAAGGAGGAACTCCCTGATAAGTGCTATATTTTAGTTATTTACAAGATTATAATGCCTAGCACTTATCTTTTGATTTTAGTAAAATCTCTTACAAATTTCCCCTAAATCTAGTTGTTTAATATTTTGTACATTTAAAAATGTTGTTGTTTAAATTTAGAAGATTCATCCATTCAATTTTGATGTTTTGATAGGTATCCGTGACATCCAAAACACCCAAAGACAAGATGAAGGGCAAAAAAGTCAAATTAAGAAAATTCTAGAAGAGAAATTTGCCCAGGCTAGCAATCAGCTTGCCTGGGCTAATGAAGTTTCTTAAGGCCTAAGCAATAGCTCGCTTCTGACACCACCTCCATCAAATGCTATAAATAACATGCAAGGGAGCCATAGAAACCAACCAGAACATAGCAGAGGAAGGTGAGAGAAGAGAGAAAAGGAGTGGAAATTCTACAGAAATAGACCATGGATTGTAACATCCCAAAAACTAAAATAAGTGAATTAGAGATAAAAAGAGAAATTACAAAAATGCTTAAAGGAGAATGACCATATTACCTTTTCCTTTGAAGTGAAAATTACCATAATACCCTTGAAGTGAAAATTACAAAAATGCCCTTGAAGTGGAAATTACAAAAATGCCCCTGGAGTAAGTGACAAATTACCAAAATATACCCTTGGATATTTTGCCTTAGATATTTTGTGGAAACTTGAAGAAATTATAGATATACCCCTGGAATGACAAATTACCAAATTGCCCTTAGTATCACATAAGTTAGAAATCTAGGAGTACCTAGATTGACCAAAAATTTATGATTAGTATCTAAAGCTATCATAAGTTAGAATTTTAGACCATGTGAACACATTAAGTACAAAAATCTTAGGTATATGATAAAATCTTAGAATATCTAAATAATATCTATAGTGTTATGAGGAAAATTATCATATGAGGAACACATGTGTGTGAGACAAGAAGGATATGATAGAAGCTAAGGGATCCAAGTGGCAAGCTTAGAAGTTCTTAAAATAAATTTAGTCATGATTAGTTAACTTAATAGAAGAAACAAATTTTAGTAACATAAAGGGATCTAGCCATGTGGAATATTTCGTAAAGACATAAAACTTTAGATAAATGACCAAAGGAAATTAATAGGTAATGACACCGTAGTAGCTATCACATCAATTTGAAAACACATGAAGTACAAAGTTGTATAAATACTAAAACTAGGTGCAGCCAAAAGTGCTTGTATATGTGAGATTTTTTTAAAAGCAAAACCAATAGGAATTTAAGTGTAGCCTTATGTGAGTGTGTACGTATATGCCTTCTTAGAAGTGGTGAATGATAAGCCATGCATAAAACAAAAAGGATTCAGCCTCTTAAGCAAGCATTCCACGTAATGGTCAGCCATAAATGAAAAGAATCTTCACTTTATTAAAAGAAAAGATGCATTAATGAGTAAAAACAAAAATCTAAGGTAATATCTTTAAGCTATGATTACTTGGTTGCATTAGAACCAAACCAAGGACTAACTAGATTACATCCTAACTAAATTTTTTACTATAAATACCCCTTCATTGAAAACAAATATGCACCTTATCCTCTCACTCTCAAACATCATGCCACTTTCTCCTTATGTCTCTTTACTTTGCTTCATTCTTTTCACTTCTTTCTTAACTTCCAACCGTAGCCTATCACTTCTATTGCCTCCTTCACCTTTCCAAAACATCAAATACTAGACAAGACCTTGAGGGGCAGCCAAGAACTTGGAAGAGTTGGAAGAATAGGAAGCAAACTTGTTCAAGGTAGGTGAAGGTTTAGAGTTATTTATCTCTTGATTCTTGAGATTATTCGAAATGGTTTTGAGCTGAATTTTGGACTGTCTTTAAAATTTTATATCTCCCTCTGTACTTAACCAAAAGAGGTGTTTGACCACTAATTTCAAAACTTAGGATGTCCTCTATGTTTTCCTAAAATATGAGACCAAAATGAGCAGTGAATCATGCCCATAATTTATTTAAACCTAAGCTGTCCAAAATTGTGCATACTCAAAATAGCCACTGCCACCCGTTTTAGAAAACTTTATTTCTCTATCATTTCTTATCCAAATAAGGTGTATGATATATGGAATTAAAGATCTATATGTTAAATATAACATAGAAAAACTTCAGCTAAATCTTGATTGTGTACTACTTACAGTCATGAAAACACTAAGAGATGTTAGTGTAGAATTTTGAGCTTGCTGGCAGCCTTGGAGTGTTGTTATTAAAATGCTATAGCTAGAGTTTTAGAACTCCAATTGAAGCATGTTCTATCTTGTTAGAAATATTAGGAAGTATAGTTTAACATAATCAAAGATAGGAATTTAATGACTTGTATGCTAGCATAGGTTATAGTAAGAACTGAATCATATGTGGTGAGAAATCTTGTTGTTATGATGTTCTTGAAAAGTGTTTTTGTATGATGATGAAATCTTGATGTTTTGTGGCATAATTGCATGAAATGAGTTATGTAGCTTTGCATATCATGGTCCATGTCATGTGCATTAAGAAAGATAAAAAGATAAGACCTGAAGGGTGATATAGTTAAGCTGAGCACGACCCTGATGATGCCCAAAGTGATTCAGTTAAGCCGAGCACGACCCTGAGGGAAAGACTAAAGAAAGATAATACCTGAAGGGTGATACAGTTAAGCTGAGCATGACCTTGATGGTACCCAACGGGTGATACGGTTAAGTCGAGCACGACCCTACGGGAAAGACATATTGACCCCAGGGTGATATAGTTAAGCTGAGGACAACCCTATGGGACCCCAAAGGGTGATACAGTTGAGCTAAGCATGACCCTCCGGGAGGAACCTAAATCTAGTAATGAGCTCATTGTCTAGTTTAGGGTATTAAAAAAGGGATTAATAAAGAAAAGCTATGCATGGTCATGATTGAAAATTATGCTTGCACTAATGATGAAGTATGAAATTATTTTTAAGTGTTTGTAAATAAAATGAAACTACTTCAAATTATATGTTTATGAAATTAAAATCAACTATGATTGTTCACATGTTTTCTTAACTAACCGAAGTAGCTAGAATGATGACGATGACACTGTATGATTAGTCATTTTTTGCCTATTGGGAATTCTTTGGAATTCTCACTGTTTTAGTGTGTTTCCTTGTCATTCCAGACAGGTAAATCGGGAGGAGCAGCTACTAATTGGGGACAATCTAGAAGATTTCTTTTAATGTTGCAGATTTATAGTATTTTCCTATATGCTTTGTAGTATATAGACATTAATATTATTGTATTAAATATTAT
The DNA here is from genome assembly GCA_013407115.1 of Glycine latifolia. Taxonomy (NCBI): domain Eukaryota; kingdom Viridiplantae; phylum Streptophyta; class Magnoliopsida; order Fabales; family Fabaceae; genus Glycine; species Glycine latifolia. The sequence continues at coordinate 19,170,720 of CM023941.1, read as the reverse complement.
TTACAAGTTATTACTAATTTTGTAATTTATTAAAGAGACCAAAAAGTCTCAATAGGCTCTATATAAGCATAATTTTCATAACATAGTTACATTTCAAATATTGAGACAAGTTTTTCTTAATCAGAATTAGTTAAAAATTTTAATTTAGAAAAGTTAACATCTTCTAGTTACGTATTATGACCTAGGCATAATATAGTAATTGGAAGGGTGTTACAGGGATCGCTTCCTTCGTCATGTCTTCTATTGATCTCTTGCTTTACACAATGATCGACTAGTTTCTCCTAAGGATTGGATGTAATCTTTGTACTCTTATGTGTCTCTTTTGATATTTGATATATGTATGAATCTTTTCTACTCATTATTGGTGATTTTATTCGGTTCGTAATGCTTGATTCTACTTGATCACTAGTTTCATGAAATTGGATTCTAAGTTTGACTGGAAAGTGCTATTAGAATTTGAACTGAATGATTTTACTCTTTATGTTACGTTGCTAGGAATAGAGCATAACATTTTGATTGCAAATAACATAAGATTATGATTGTAATGCTGGGATATTTACTTCATATGCGAGGGATCCATATTCGATAAATATCCTTAGGATTCTCGAATTGAGGGATCGATTTGGGGTGAATTAATGTGTGCATCAGTAATGTTAGAAAATGATTCATATGTGTTAATATTAAATGGATACTGAGGGTATGAACGATGAAATCTAATCCTACGTTCTCTTAAATTAATTAAATTTGCTTTACTTGTTTACATAATTTTTTGTATTTTTGACGCACTAAATTTGTTATTTTTGTAAAACCATGAAATTTCGATTGTATTTGTTGTACATAACTATTGAATTGTTACTTTTCATCTGGGAAAATTGAGTAGCTCAAGTCCCTGTGGAGATGATCTCTTATAAATTCTGTAACCTGCGACGACATTGGTACGCTTGCCAATAGTCTAACAAGTTTCTGGCGCCGTTGCCGAGGACTTGAGTCACTCATTCTGTTCTTTCAGATTTTATTTTTCAGTTGAATATGACCTTTTCCTTACTTTCGTTATTTATTTTATTTTGATTTTGTATAAATTCTCTTTTGTTATATTTTATTTTTGCTAACCTCGGTACTTACGGGTTATTGTAGTTGTTCTTTTTCTTTTATGAGAGGTAAATTTCCTGCAGATAAATCACTATTTAATCTAGAAATTACAAGGACTGCAAAGGAAGAACAAAAAGACAAAGAAACAAACAACCAATAAGTCACCGAGTGAATCTTTTTCTATTTGATTCTCCTACACCAGTAAAGCCACCTGTCATTGATATTATGGCTGATAGAGGAGGAGAAGGAAATAGACCACCAAGGAGGACTCTAGGTGACTATGCTTATCAACAAGGACCAAAGCATTACAATAGCATAGTCATTCTTCCTTTCAGTGACAAGGTTGTGGAAATGAAGTCAGCATTGCTCAATTTGATTGAATCACATCCTTTTGCGGGAATGGATGATGAAGATCCATATATACATTTGTCTACCATCATGGAATTATGCAGTACAATGGGAGCTTCTGATGAAGATGCTGAAGCTGTCTATCTCAGAAGTTTTCCATTCTCTTTGACAGGTAAGGCAAAAACATGGCTCTAATCACATCCAAACAAAAGTCTTCGCACTTGGGAAGAAGTGGAGAAAAAATTCATTGCTAGATTCTTTCCTCCATCCAGATTCATTAGTGCAAAATCAGCGATTGCTACTTTTTCCCAAGGGTTTGATGAAACTCTCTGTGAGACATGGGAGAGATTCAAATCCTTACTGCAGAGGTGCCCAAACCATAACTTTGATGATGTTGCATAACTACATATTTTCTACAGTGGTTTGAGACCTCAAACAAAGATTATTCTTGATGCCTCAGTTGGAGGTACTATAATGTCAAAGAGCCCAGAGGAAGCAATTGTAATCATTGACTCCATAGCAGCCAATGATTACCAGTCTCACCATGATAGGTCTCCAGTTCAAAGGAAAGGCATAATGGAGCTGGATACTAAAAAATGAAATTCTAGCTGAGAATAAACTCTTGACTCAACAAATAGAGGCCTTAACAAAACAAATAGGCCAACTTCCTCAACATTTTCAGCAAAGAGGATCACAAAAAATACACACACCCAATCAAGTTCAACAAGTTCTAAGATGTGATTTCTGTGGTGGTGACCATCAAAATGGCCATAGTTCAGCACCTAGTGATTGCCAATAGGAAGACGAGGCACATTATTTGCATAATCAAGGCACCCCTCAACAGAACTTTCAAAGAAAATACCAAGGCTACAGAGGTGGTCCAAGTTCAAATCAGCTTTATGGATGGAGGCAGCAAAATGATAATGCATATTATGGTCCCACTAACTTTTCTTTTGTAGGTCCCTCTAACAACTCTTATCCAGGTTCTTCAAATATGGGTCCACCACAACAACGACAACAAGTTCAGCCTGATAAAATATAAAAAATGGAAGATACTCTAACTCAGTTTATGCAGATATCCATTACAAATCAGAAGAACACTGAGGCTTCCATTAAAACTCTTGAAGTACAGGTTGGACAGCTTGTAAAACAACTATTTGAGCATAGGAGTGAACCTTTTTCAGCAAACAGACATGTTAACCAAAGGAATCAAGGCAGTGTTTTAGATTTGATGTCTTAGATGAAGTAATTTATGATTCCAAGAGGTTGATTCAAAGAAAAGATTGTTCAAAGAAAACACTAACTGAAGCATTTGAGGATATAAGTGAATGTGAAGAAAATGAGAGTTTAGATTGTCTCCAACAACTAGATGATTTCAATGAAATTCCTTACCAGTAATCTCTCTTTGAAGAATTGTTAGAAGAAAAGAAGAATCAAGAATAAAAAATGGAGGTGAAAGCAGTACCTTCACATTTTAAATATGTTTTTCTTGCAGATGATTCACAGAAACCAATTATTAGTTATTCAAGTCTTTTTGAAGAAGAAAAGAAATTGGTGAAAATTATGAAGAAAAATATAGAAGCCAATGGCTCACCACTATTGTCCAATTGTTGGAAGCCTGAGCCATAACAAAGGTGTCCAACTAAAAAGACGTTAAGGAAGCACGCCTGGGAGGCAACCTAGTATTTCTAAACTGTCTTAATTTGTGTTATTTTAATTTTATGTCTTATGTTTATGAATTATAATTCTGAACTTTACTTTTGAATTTTATGTCTTCTCTTTTTGAATGTCTAATTTATTTTGTTAGAGGTATCATTGCATGACCTGGGGGCAAGCCTATTTGTCAGGAAGAAGTAGAGCAGATGAGGATGAAGAACATGGCAGATCCTGTTGATTATTTGAATTGAGGAGATTGAGCTCCTCAACCATGATTTTTAAAAATCTGTGACATTGTCTTTATGTTTCTTTACCACTTTATTTTAAAATTTAGTACATGATTTCCTTATTTACTTCCTTATTTACTATGTTGGATGTTTGCTTGAGTAGTTATGCGCGTTTATGATTCTTTTTGCTATTGCATACTTTTATTGCGTATACTGAGGGTTCCCTCTTTTGGAAGTACACATTTTGATTAAATTTTGTTTTATTAACATAGTTGTAGAATATGTATAAATCTTTTTGGGACACAAAGACAAAATTTCTTAGACATAACATGTTTTGGAAATAATCAACATATAATGTTTTTAAAACTTGCTTTTTGAATTGGATCAGAACACAACAAAATTATTTTTGGAAACTTTGAGAATGAAAAACGATGAATGACTTTCCCAAATACCAAATGAAGGTAGATATTTTTACATGGACTTGATAATGAACAACTTTCCAAACACTGATTTGATTTGAACATGGAAACAGGCCGTAAGCTTTAGTGATTGTGTGCAACCACATAATTTACATTGAGTGTCCTCACTGATATGTTCTATAGTTCATTTTGCATAAATTTATAATTGTCATAACATATGATGCATGGATATGATTTAGGCCTTCTTTCTTTCTTGTACATATTTTGGTCATTGGCCAAAAAGCTATCCCAATATATAATGATTTACCATTTGCTAGCCCTTTTGAGCCAAAACACTTATGATTTTGTTGGAGCACTAACCTAGGTTAAGAATTTCCTACCTTACCTTAGGTTAGGAAAACAAAAGGGATTTTGTTGGATCTTCTACCATTTGGGTGGCTAAAGTGATTGAAATACATTGTTTTCAATGTGGCTAAAGCTATAGTAAAGAAAAGAAAGAAAAGAAAAGAAAAAGAAGAAGAAGAAAAGAAAAAGGAAACAAGTTCTTTGTGAATAAATAAATATATGAATTATGAACATTATGTTCTAAAAACTGTACATAGTTGCTGTAAGTTTTATAAGTTGGGTGAATTGGATGTGGGTATAAGAAATATTGATAAGTTGGTAGAAAAGGGAAGAAATAGGAAGTGATGATAGCTTGCTTATAATTGCTATCCTATTCTCAAGGTATCTTTTTAATATCCAGAAAAACCAAGATTTCTTTCAAGCCAGGCCCAACCCTAAAAGTCCTAATGATCCATGAAGATTATAAACTTTATATTTGATTTGATGGGAAATGAACTGCAAAATTGATCTATGACATAGCAGTGTTGGAATTGAGATGAAACATTTTCCTGTGGGAGAATTAAACACCTTCGAGAGGTTTTCCTCTGTTTGAGTCAATCAAGTGTTTTCTCTGATGTTCTTTAAAAATAAAATGTGAATTAATCTTAATCTTATTCGGTAAATATCCTTAGGATTCTCGAATACGAGGGATCGATTCGGGGTGAATTAATGTGTGCATCAATAATGTTAGAAAATGATTCATATGTGTTAATATTAAATGGGTACTGAGGGTATGAACAATGAAATCTAATCCTACGTTCTCTTAAATTAATTAAATTCGCTTTACCTATTTTCGTAATTTTCCGTATTTTCGACGCACTAAATCTGTTATTTCCATAAAACCATGAAATTTTGATCATATTTATTGTACATAACTATTGAACTATTACTTTTCTTCTAGGAAACGTGAGTAGCTCAAGTCCTTGTGGAGATGATCTTTTATAAATTCTGTAATCTACGACGATATTGGTATGCTTGCCAATAGTCTAACATTTCCCAACATACTTTGGGCTTATTACTGTTCACCCTAGACAACAACCAACCAAACTCCTTTCTGCCTAACGTATGACACATACGCCATGATCCCCGTCAAAGTTAGGGAACCATTGACAAAGAGGTTATTTTTCCAAGAACAATAGAACGAATAAAACTTGAGGGTTGAACTAGAGATAAAAGATGAAGTTCAAGAGATGGCTACAATCAAGGAAAAGGCCACTAAGCTCTGAGCATCAAGAAGATATAATACCAAGGTTCAGCTTCGAACCTTTCAACTTGGCAACCTAGTGTGGCGAGTCCGAGGTGAAGCAAGGAAGGACCCCCGAGCGAGTCCTTATGGACCCAACTCGGAAGGTCCATTCATGGTCATGGCAAGCTTAGACAATAGAGCATACAGGCTACAGGAACAAGATGGTAAAGCAATTGCAAGAACATGGAATGCTACCCATCTAAAGTTCTACTTTAGTTGACCTACAACAAGACCAGGTATTGTACTATTTTTCCTACTCAAGTCTTTTGTCCCAAAAGAGAAAAATCAAGGTTTCGGCTTAAGAGGATTTAACGATGCACACTTAGGGAATAAAGGAAATTTGTACTTAAATGATCAAATTGAATAAAGTTCTGTCTCCCTTCAGTTTCTATAATTTTATGGTGTTAAACCTACCAAGGCTTGTCAAACCCAAGGTTTGCCCTCGATGAGTCTCGCATCTCCAAAAGCTTGTCAAACCCAAGGTCTGCAATGAATCTCCAAAGGATTGTCAAACCCAAGGTCCACCCTTGGTGAGCCTCGATGAATCTCCAAAGGCTCCTCAAACCCAAGGTCTGCCCTTGGTGAGTCTTGCATCTCCAAAGGCTTGTCAAACCCAAGGTCCTCCTTTGGTGAGCCTCGACGAATCTCCAAAGGCTTGTTGTTGCGATTTTAAAAGTGTACGGCAAGTGCACCGATCGTTTCCAAGTAATAAAGATTAGGTAAGTGAGTATCGTT
>CM023941.1:19081439-19139616 GCA_013407115.1 Glycine latifolia | reverse complement strand
TTGGCTTTGAGGAGCTTGGAAAGGACCATATGCTGGATGCATATCAATGTCTCAAGTTCAATTTAATTCAATAAATTCAAGCACTTGTTAGAAGCAAAAGTAGTAGAAATAAAAAGGCTTTTTAGTGCAATTGTGTAAAGAGGTGTAGGTGAACTTGTGTGTAATTTGTGTAGCAACTTAGTAAATTAGTTGGCTGCACTTAGAAGCTAAAAATACTACACCTTTCATGAAAATGGTACAGCCAAGGGAGTTTGGGACAGCCAAGGGTCACTTAGGAGAAGCTTGCACCACAAGCTTCATTAAGCTTACTTTAGGCTCCTTTAGTGTGCACTACAAGCTTCATTTGAATTGTCATTTCATGTGCATTAGCTTGTAATTTCGTGGCCTTTATAAGGTGCCCAAAACTGAATGTAAAAAAACTTTGGTTCATTAATACAAATCTGAAATTTGTGTGAGAGTTTCTGTCTTGTTCTTGTCCAAGAACTTCTTGTTTCTTATCAATGGCTTCAAGCTATTGTGGTGATTTTTCCTAGACTTATTGGAGAGCTGCTCCATGGTGTTTTCCATCTTCATCCCTAACCTTTCTTCCATCTTCCATTGTTGCTGTAACGACCCATCACGTCGCTACTATATGACTAACTCACAAGAATGGCATAAACTCATTTTAATAAAAAGAACACCCCTTTGGTTACTTGTGAAAATGATAGTAAATTTTTGCGAGCATATAATGACTGTCATCATACAAAATACACATACTTGAAGATATTCATAAGACATCTCGAATACTTGTTTGTACACGTCAGACATAATTTAATTACAAGTACAAAGATTACATCTCAAAACATACATCAAGCGTTTTACAAATAGAAAGAGAAAATAAAAGTTAGGGGTGTAATTAGCAAAATGAGGAATGCATCCATTAAAATAAGGGGTACATCTAGCAAAGTGTAACTCCTACCCGGGATGATGTCCATTGACATCTCGGCAAAACACGGCGGCTCCAACAACTCGAACTTCTCCCAAAACACCTAATGCTGCTCATTTGCTCACATGAACCCGGTTCGCGGTCATCACAGGTACCAAACCACAAGATACAACAATGCAAAGGTGAGTTCATCATATTAAATAACGAGTACCACAGGAAATAAGCACAACCCGGTCAAGAAACAACATGGTCATTAACATATCAATACAGTATTCCAAGCATTCATCATATACCAACATAAACGGTCATCCACAACCATTTCATAAATCAACTCACAAAAATCTAGCATGATGCATGCTCCTGACTCAATTCTCATTATGCAATGTGGTACCATCCCAGAAATGGGCCAATCATCAACCCCATTTCCGCCATGCAAAATGTTGTATGTCTCTCATGGGCATCATCACTGTATGGCCCGGCACAGGGATAACTCATCCTGGCTGGGATCTCCATACCCTCCCATGTACATACATTTCGCCCACACAAGGGCCCAGCGATGCACTGACCGTGGCCCTTGCAAGGTTTACCACCACCCAGTCCTGGCATCTCACGATTTACCGTCCACACATGGACCCGACGATGCACTGACCGTGGTCCTTGCAACGTTTACCACCACCCAGTCTCGGCATCTCACTGCTATCATAGAATATCTAAACGCATTCCTCATCTCGAGTCATCACATAGGCCGAGTTCAAAAGCTACCAACGCAATCACATACGTCACTCACAAACATATACAAACAAGAGGACCGGTGTGAAGTACAAGGTGTCCGAGTTGGCTCTTAGACATACTATCTCAAGGTAAGAATCCGAACAGGGTCAGATGAAGGCGGACAAGGTCGGTCAAGGTCGGTATAACATGGACAAGGTCAGTAGGGGTCGGTCAGAGAAGTAAAGTTTGGGTAAGAGAAGGCAAGGGTAGCAAAACGGGCGAGGTCGGAGGAATTCAGTCGAGGTTTATAAGAACCCGGGTTTGTATTTCACCAATCTACACAAGGGCGTGAGGGAACCCGGTAGCTCATTTCCTGAGAGCAAACAAGCTTTGCCGAGTAAGGAACCCGGCAGTTCTCAAGAAAGGGTTTGGACTTAGCAGTTCTAAAATCCCATCCCGGGGTGAGGAACCCGGTCTCTCTATAAAGGGAAGGATGAGTTTCTAGAGATGACACGTGGATTAAAACCTGGTCGTTCTAGACGAAGGTACACCAGCTCGACTGAGTAGGGGGACCCGGTGACTCCTTTCCCGAGAGGATACGAGCTCATCCGAGTTAGCAACCCGGTAGCTCTTTCTTTGGTGAGAACTTGAGCTCAGTGGCTCTAACATATCATCCAGGTAAGGAACCCGGTCTCTTATAGAAGGGGAAGCAGGTTTCTAATAACTCTAAGGGAACAACCCCGGGTAGGTGACCCGGTCTACAGGCGTCCGCCAACAAGGATTAAGTTACATTCTGCATGCATGCATGCTACGTAACCCGCTTAACTCGGCCTACCCATCCCGGTAGCCGACACCGCAGCACAAGGGTCCAATGTCTATGTGCAACAAGGCCACCATCCCGGTACTCATCACCTTCATAAACACTTCCGCAAGGTGCCTTAGAAGTATTTCAGCATCAAAGTGCCAACTTCACACATGCACGGGAGTTCTTAAAGCATCTACTCCCCACAAGAACACCCAGTATCAACACAAAACAACTTTTAACAAAATAAGGCATAACACACCCCATTCAGAAAAAGACATGGCTTCCCTGGAAAACAACACACACATAGGGACATGCAGTTATCATCACGGCTGGACTTCCTGGCCCCTAAACCATGGTACTTAAAGCCGTTAAGAAACACGTTAAACTCCCCTTACCTAACCAGAAGTTTGTCCACGAGCTTCACGATGGTTTGTTCCTAACTTCTGCTCCGACCACAATGTTTTTCTTGGTGTCGGGATTCCGCAGCAACTACGGTGGTTCTCGTAGGTTGAAGGTAACAAGGAAGGGGTCGAGAACGAGAGGTTTCTAGGTAAGTGGAGAGAGAGAAAGGAGAGAAAAGAGAAAAAAGTGCAAGGAAGAAGAAAAGGGAAAACACCCTCTGCTGCACACTCCATTTCTTATAACATGGCTAACTACGCATGTCCTCTTAGCGTGCACGGCCAGCAACCACAGAACAACAGAGTTGATTCAAGTCCAATACCCATCAAGCACGCATATCATGGCAAAAGCACTCAAACAACAAGTTATAAATAAACAATTAATCAATCAACATAACATACATCAAACATCCAGATTAGCAACTTATAATCTGGGTCGTTACAGTTGCCATTAAAGAAAGCTTCCAGCCATACATTTTCATAAAAGCTTGGACAGCTTGTGTGTTCTTGAAGTTTGCTTGAAGATTGGGTTTCATTGCAAGGTAGATTTGGGAAATTTAATGGCTAATGGGTTCAGCCATACATCAACATATAGTCTTATTAATTGCTATTCTGAACTGAGTGTTTGGAGTGGCAATGCAAGAAAATTATGACCCAAGCATGAAAGATAGGTGAATGTTGAACCTCTCCAAACTTCTTAAGGAAGTTTACCTTAGGCGAATTTCTTCTTTATAACTAGACAACTCAATCCTCAGTTCTGGTCCAAAGTTTGATTTTTCCCATTCTTGAAAGTTGGGACCCTTCTCAGGTGACTCCAAAGTAATGTCTTCAAACTAGAAAGTATCTCTAGACTTTGTGCGATCCCAAGGAAGAACAACATTAAGGCACAAATGAGACCCATTAACTATTGAAGGTCTATTGGAGAAGAGAAGAAAATATCATAAGGTTCTGCTTCTCTAAACTATGGCATCAAGATAGACTTTGCATTTTGATGGCCTATGCTCAAAGATGAGACTATTGGGATTGGGAGGAATACTCTGAATAATGGGGAATTCCTTAAACATTGGTTGCCTTTGCCCATACCACCCAAGTGTGTCTTCTTCTTTATTAAGTTGCACTACCCAAATATAGTTGTAAGGACAGTTGAAAGGATCTATCCTAGGGAAGCCTTCTTTTTAGGAATTTAGCAGACTGATCTTGTCAAATTCCACTTGTTGCATTTCTGAATGAAGTATGTGGAAACAAACTTCAGCTTTTTCTTTCCACACTCTATTGAAAGTTTTCCACTCAATAATTTGTACACTTTGAATCTAGGGTATAGGTTCAACATATGGTATTGCAGGAATGAGCCAATCTGGTGTTCTTGTATTTGGTTTCATCAAATCTTTGTAAAATCTAAAGAAGACATGAGAAACTCCTATGGGCTTGGAACCAATGTCAATTGGCTTCTTTGCTTTTAGACGCTTTTCCATGACTTCAATGGATACAAACTCTTTTACTCCATATTCCTTTTCCATTCTCCTGAGTATGTATTCATCCAGACACTCGCTTTGGATAAACTCGTTCTGCACCAAGGTCTATTTTTACTATGTCATCCTTATCTTCTCTAAGAGATGCTTCAGTGGGAGACTGAAGCATTGTCTATTCTAGTGCCACCATAACTGTCTGAATTTTCTCTTCTTCTGATATATCTCTCATTTGAAAGAAGCCTTCCAATTTATTTATCCAACTATAAGCATCGGATTCTCCATCATATATGGGGATTTCCACTTTTCTCCAGCATTCTGTTTTTCCTTCTTCTGTGTGGCCCTAAGGTGTCTCTTTGAAAGAAGCCTTCCAATTTATTTATCCAACTTTGAAAGTACCCTCTTTCGACTGTTTAGACAAATTTTCCACCATGGCCTCTAGGCGTGCAAAATGCATTTCAAGTTGTTGTCGTTCTGCATCTTGATTTTGTATGTCCACCATCAGCATTTCCAAAATTGTCTCCATTGTGTCTGGGTTATCGGAATTAGATCTAGTTGTCACCATTGTTGGAAACAAAGCACCAGATCGGTGCTCTGATACCAAATTGATAAGAACAGAGAAGATGGAATAGGATAGAAAAGATGAAATGGAAATTTTATATAAGTAAATTGAGATATTTTTATATAACACAGGTTTTCGAGAGCCTGCCTCTCCACAATTCAGACTTGTCCTTCTTGGTTTTTCCCTCCCTTCCTAATCTGGTTTACTTCTATTTATACTGCAGCTAACATCTATTCCTAATAGACACAATTGTTCAGAATGGTTGTGGCTCTTCAGCAAGGGTCATGTCCCCTTGATTCATATCTCTTGACCTTGCGTCTCTTGGGTGGGTTCAGAATGGTTGTGACTCTTCACCAAGGGTCATGTCCCCTTGATTCACATCTCTTGAACTTGTGCCCCTTGGATGGATTGTGTCTGTTAGGTGATCACCACTTCTTGGGTGGTCCCGAATTGTTGCTTCTCTTACTCGCTGCTTGCGGGTGTACACCCTAGTGATGGGTGGCTTACGCTTATCAATACCCCAGCCTAAAAGACTCACCTTGTCCTCAAGGTGATAAGTTGGAAAAACCTCTTGTACTTTAGCCACAGATTCCCAACTATTTTCACTTGTAGGGAGATTCTACCATTGAATTAAGACTTCCACGTTACCAGGTTGTAATTCACGTATATCTAAAACAGAGTCTGGATAAACCTGTAATTCCTAATCCTCAGATAACATAAGTGGTAAAGGTTGGGATTGGAAAGAATCACCAATGGCCTTCTTGAGGAGAGAGACATGAAAGACTGGATGAATTTTACTGTGAGATGGGAGATCCAATTTGTAAGCAACCGCACCCACCTTGTTTAACACTTGGAAATGACCATAAAACCGAGGGGAGAGTTTTTCATTAATCCTTTTAGCCAATGACCTTCTCCTATAAGGTTGCATCTTTAAGAAGACCCAATAACTATTGAATATTCTATATCCCGGCGGAGTTTGTTGGCCGTTGCGCGCATGACATCTTGAGACTTCAGCAAATTTTCTCGTAGAGTAGCCAATAATTCATCTCGAGCCATTGTGAGTCTGTTGACTTCTTCAAGGCGGGTAGGAATGGTGGATCCCTTAAGAATGTGAGGGGGATCATGTCCATACAAGGCTTTGAAAGGGGACATTTTGCTTGATGCATTATAATTGGTGTTAAACCAGAATTCTCCCCAGGGAAGACAAGAGACCCATTTCTTAGGCTTGGTACAGTTAAGCATGGTAAATAAACTTCCAAGCATCTGTTGACAACTTCCGTCTGTCCGTCCGTTTGGGGATGGTATGCTGAACTGAAACAAAAATTTCTTATTAACAACTTCCAAGCACCTGCGACTTTAAAAAGGGCCTTCCAAAAATTTCTTAAAAACAAAAAGTCACGATCTAAAACAATAGAAGACGGGAATCCATGTAATTTTACAATTTACTGTAGAAAAATTGCAGCCACTTCGGTAGTGGTGTAGAGGTGTCCTAAGGGTATGAAGTGGGCATATTTAGTGAGTCGGTCAACCACCATCAGGATTGTATCCTTCCCCATGGATTTGGGCAGTCCTCCAATAAAATCCATAGAAATATTTGTCCATACTTGTGTAGGAATGAGTAATGGCTGTAGCAATCCTACTGGAGAAAGGTTGTCACTTTTGTTTCTTTGACAGACTTCACAAGAAACAACGAAATTCTTGATGTCGGTTTTCATCCCTTCCCAATAAACTAGACCTGCGATTCTTTTGTAAGTCCTGAAGATTCCTGAATGTCCTCCTACCAAGGAGGAATGAAATTCTTTTAAAATAATTGGAATCCAGGAAGAAGATTTGGACAGTACTAATTTCTCCTGAAAAAATAATGTCCCATTTCAAACTTTGCTTTTCTCCATTTCAAACTTTTTTATCACTTCAAGGCAATACTTGGTCTAATTTAGTAATGTTCCATTCTTCATTTGCTTCACTTGAAGTCCAAGAAAGAATGTTAATTCTCCCATCATTGACATTTCAAATTCTTTCTGCATAGAGATAGAAAAATCTTTGCACAATAGCTGATTAGTTGAACCAAAAATTATATCATCATCATACACTTGAACCAACAATATATCATTTTTTTGCCTTTTGATGAACAAGGTTTTATCAACATGTCCTCTTGTAAAAGATTGCTCAAGCAAAAATTTGCTTAATCTTTCATACCAAGATCTTGGAGCTTGTTTTACATCATAGAAAGTTTTCTTAAGTTTATAAACATGATTAGGATACTTGAAATCAGTAAAACCAGGAGGTTGCTCCACATATATTTCCTCCTCAATATATCCATTTAAGAAAGCACTTTTAACATCCATTTGAAAAAGTTTAAAATCCATTAAACATGCATATGCAAGCAATAACCTAATGGCTTCTAATCTTGCAACTGGTGCGTAGGTTTTCTCATAGTCAATGCCTTCCTCTTGGTTGTAACCTTTTGCAACCAATTTAGCTTTGTTTCTTAATATGATTCCACTCTCATCAAGTTTGTTTCTAAAAACCCATTTTGTGCCAATAGGTTTAAGAGAGGGAGGTCTAGGGACAATTTCCCAAACTTCATTTCTCTTGAATTGATTCAATTCATCATGCATAGCATGCATCCAATGCTCATCAATTAAGGCTTGATCAATATTCTTAGGTTCTATTTGTGAAACAAAAGCCATATTACAACAGAGATTTCTTAATGATGATCTAGTAGAAACTCCTTTTGATACTTCCCCAATTATGTTGTCAAGGGAGAGATCTCTTGTTGTTCTCCAATCTTTAGGCTCATGAACAAATGTTGATTGTTCTGTTTCAGCAATTGGTTCTTCCTTTTCTTTATTCATTGAGTCATTTAGTTGAATAAATTCTTCCATAGGTCCTACATCAATATCACACTTCTTTTCCTCTTTAGAGGGATTAAATTCATCACAAATAACATGAATTGATTCTTCCATGCATAAAGTTCTTTTATTGAAGACTCTATATGCTTTACTTTGTAATGAATATCCAAGGAAAACGGCTTCATCAGCTTTAGCATCAAATTTTGCAAGTGATTCTTTCCCATTATTTAACACAAAACACATACAGCCAAAAGTTCTCAAATGAGAAATGTTTGGTTTTCTACCTTTGTATAGTTCATAAGAAGTTTTCTTCAAAATAGGTCTTATTAATAATCTATTCAAAGTGTAGCAAACTGTACTTACAACATCAGCCCAAAAATGTTTAGGCAAATTTGTCTCATTAAGAAGAGTTCTTGCACCTTCTTCAAGGGATCTATTTTTCCTCTCCACAAAACACCATTTTGTTGAGGTGTTCTTGGAGCTGAAAAATTGTGGTTAATTCCATTTTCTTCACAGAATTTTTCAAAATGTTCATTTTGGAATTCTCCACCATGATCACTTTTTATTGAGATAATTTTGCTTCCTTTTTCATTTTGAGTAAGTTTGGCCAGTTTTCTAAAGGCATTGAAAGCATCACTCTTGGATTTCAAAAACAATGTCCATGTGAATCTAGAGTAATCATCAACAATGACAAGTCCATAGTAATTGCCTCCTAAACTCATAGTTCTTGAAGGACCAAACAAATCTATGTGAAGTATTTCAAGGGGTCTTGAAGTAGAAACAACATTTTTACTTTGAAAAGAATTTTTTTGTTTGTTTCCCCTTTTGACAAGCATCACATAATTTGTTCTTTTCAAACTTGAGTTTGGGTAATCCAATGACTAAATCCTTTTTAATTAGCTTGTTCATATGATGCATGTTAATGTGACTTGCCCTCCTATGCCATAACCAAGATTCATCAATTTTACTAATTAAGCAAGAAGTGTTGTGAAAGAATGCATGATCTATGGAGAGTAAGTAGATATTACCTTTTCTTTTACCTATGTGAATTACCTCACCAGTTTGTCCATAACATATCATGCAGCAATTGTCATTAAATGACACTTTGAACCCTTTATCACAAAGCTGACTTATGCTTAAGAGATTGTGCTTTAATCCTTCCACATAAAGAACATTTTTGATTTTGGTCTTGAAGCTATCTCCTATGCTTCCTTCTCTAATTATTTTTCCTTTGTTGTTATCTCCATAGGTGACAAATCCTCCATCTTTAAGAGTCAAATTTGTTAGCATTGATATGTCACCGGTCATATGTCTAGAGCATTCACTATCAAGATACCATAAAGATGATCTTGCTCTTAGACATACCTGCAAAATTCAAATCAATTTTCAAAGGAAGGTACCCAATTGATATTGGGTCCATAGGGGTTGGCTACCTTCTTTTTTCTTGGCACCCAAATGCATTCTCCATTAGGCACATATAATCTCCTAGCATAGCATTTATAAGATGTGTGACCTTTCTTCATACAATAGTTACAAGTAATAGTTCTTGATGCTTTTTCAAAATAAGTCATGTGATTAAACTTTGGTTTTGAAACAGCTTTTGAGTATTTCTGTTTTGGAGGCACAAACTTGGTTCTTCCATTAGATTTTGATCCATGTTTGTAACCCAATCCAAAAGTATCTCCAACATACTTTTGCACACTTAGCATTTCCGCCAAATTGCATTTTCCTTTGTAAAGCCTTCTCAAAAGATCAACCAAGTAATTATTTTCAGAAAGTACTATCATATGTTTTTCACCATGACTTTTCTTGAAATCATCAAACTCTTTTTGCAAATCATTGTATTTGTCAACATTAGATGAAGAAGAAGCACATACACATCCATTCAATTTGTAACTTGAAACAAGTTTTTCATTTTCTTCTTTCAGTTTACAAATTTTAGCTTGTAATTCAGCAAGTTTTGTGACATGCCATCTAAGATCTCCCTTTAGCTTATTATTGGATTTTGCAAGCTTTTGGGCCTCTTCATGCATTTCTTGAAAAGCATCAATAGCTTGATCAAATTCAGAACTTACCTCAGTTTCAGCAATTGATAAATCATCATCTTCATCAATTGTGGAGGTGAGACACACATTTTCTTCTTCATCTTCAGTTGATGATTCAGAAGTTGTTGATTCATTATCTTCCCAAGCTATATAGGCTTTCTTGGGCTTTCCTTCTTTCTTCATCTTGTTTTCACCTTGTTGCTTTTTCAAAAAAGATAGAACATTCAGATTTAATGTGGCCAGGTTTGCCACATTCAAAGCAAGTGAAGTTGTTGTCATTCCTTTTGTTGTTGCTGTTGTTGTTCTTTGTGAACTTCCTATTCTTGTTTCTTCTCAAGAATTTGCTGAACTTTTTGACAATTAAGTTCATGTTGTCTTGATCATCTTCTTCACTTGATTCTTCCACCTTTTCCACCTTTGAGGATCCAGCTTTTAAGGCTATGCTTTTGTGTTTCTTTTCTGCATCTTCAGAATTGATTAGTTGTGACATTTCAAGATCATACTCAAGAAGCTTACCAAATAGTGCAGCCATTGACATTTTGGATAGGTCTTTTGATTCTTCGATTGCTGTCACCTTTAGTTGCCATGGTCTTGTGAGGCACTTCAAGATTTTGATATTCAACTCTTCAACATCAAAGATCTTTCCAAGACCAAGAAGATGATTTACTATGTGAGTGAATCTTGTTTGAAGCTGAGATATGTTTTCTGTGGGATTCATCTTGAACATTTCATACTCATGTATTAAGGCATGCTTCCTTGATCTTCTAACTTCATCTGTACCTTCATGAGTTATCTCCAGCATCTCCCACATTTTCTTTGCACTATTGCACCTAACTGTTCTAAAGAATTCATCAGAAGAAAGTGCAGAAGTAATCATATTCTTAGCTTTAAAACCATATTGAACAACTCTCTTTTCAGCATCTGTCATTTCATCCCATTCTTTGGGAATCATATCATTACCAACAGTTTTAATAGGAATCACAGGACCTTTTTCTATTGCATTCCAAGCACCTGGGTCATTTGATTGAATAAAGATTTTCATTCTATTTTTCCAAAAACTGAAGTGCTCTCCTTCAAACATTGGAGGACGATTGAGGGAGGCACCCTCCTTGAAGGTAATTTGTGTGGTATTCATTTTCGTTTTAAAAAAAGATAGTGATCTTGATTAACACTCAATAACCTGCTCTTGATACCAATTTAAAACAATAGGAATACCCACAATAACCAAGAGGGGGGGTGAATTGGTTAAAACTTGATCTTTTAAAATTTCTTTACAAAATCAGAGTAAGGATCTTAATCACTTTACAACCAAGAAAGCTTTTATTCAATCAATTCACTCAGCTCAAGAAATCAATAGCTCAAAAACAGAACTTGTGAGTAATGATAAAAATACCAAGAACAAATGAACAAGATAGCTAATAGGGATTAAGGAACAAAAAATCAACACAAGGATTTATATTGGTTCACTTCTCAAGAGAAGCTGCATCCAGTTTCTAATCAACACTAGATTAGAGTTCCACTATTGTAAATTTTAGTTCTTACAAGCTTTATTACAATCACTCTTTATCAACCCTAGATAAAGACAAGAAATCTAAAACCAAGAACCAGAGAACACTACTCTGTTCTTCCTAGAGAACACTACTCTAGACAAGCCTCAAGAACAAATTTACAATAGCACTCAATTACAAAAATTGCAAAACAAATTTACATCCAAAAAGAATGGAGAGAAACAACCTGATGATCCAATGATTATGAATGCATATGAGTTACCAATCAGAGTTGAATGAACAAATGAATTTCAGAACATGCTCTCCTATTCTTCTTTGAAAACTCTTGTCCAAGAAATCATTCAAAAACTCATGAAGATTAAGAAGTGGGACAAGAGGTTAGTAAACTCAGAAAAACACTTTCAATCTTGGTGAAGGCTTGTCTGTAATCAGAAATTCTAATTACTCAGGTTAGAAAACAAGACAAGCCTCACTTCTATTTATAACAAAACTTTGTAACTAACTATAATCGATTAAACGCGCTCAATAATTGATTAAAACGCTTTGTGTAATCGATTAAATTGCCATTTTAATCGATTAAAATGTTCATAGGTTTTCTGGGTTTGAACAACAAGCAAAATAATCGATTAATACGATCCGTAATCGATTAAACCAGTAACTTAGTATTTCTGAAAAGCCTTGTGTAATTGATTAAAGCAGTGAAACAAGCTTTTCTAAGAGTCTTATGTAATCGATTACAAGAAATTGTAATCTATTAAAGTAGTGAACCATGATTTTCTTTTAACACTAAATAATCGATTACAAGAAATGGTAATCGATTAAATTGTTCTTCAAAGCTTTTCCAGATACAAAGATGAACAAAATAATCGATTAAATAGCAGTGTAATCGATTAAACTTGTGGTATTTGTATTTTTCCAAAAACATTGCTTCTTTGGTTCTTTTATCAAACATTGTTTTAATTCTTTGTGAAAAACATTTAGGCATGTAAATTATTGAATGCATGCAATGCAAGGATCAATCAGATTGGCCTCTCTGAACACTTCATTTGATTTACATTCTTCCAAGGCATTCCAAGGCATGTGAAAAGCACAAAACAATCCTTCAAGTCCCAAGCTTCAATGCTTCAAGATGCTCCCCCTATATCCAACACGCATTGGCAACAGAGTTTTCCTTCCCTGGCTTGTACTGTATTTCAAAATCGTATCCTGTCAATTTGGAAATCCGTTTGTATTGTTCCTCGCTCAGCATCCTTTGATTGTCAAAAATTTCAAACTTTTTTGGTCAGTTTTAATAATGAAATGGCTTCCCAACAAGTAGTGTCGCCATTTCTGGACTGCTTTCATGATTGCCATTAATTCTTGATCATAAACTAATTTCCTCTAGTTCCTTTCAGATAAGGTAGTGCTCCAAAAGGCTAGGGGTCTTCCTTCTTGCATGAGAACAACCCCTAATCCGATTCCACAAGTATCAGTAACAACCACAAAAGTCTTTGAAAAGTCAGGTACTGCTAATGTGGGTAACCTGGTCATTGCTTGCTTAAGTTGTTCGAAGGCAGTTTGCGCCTCTGGACTCCATTGGAAGGCATATTTCTTCAACAGGTTGGTTAATGGTTGTGCTATTTGATGTAGGGCTACACCCACAGTCATTAAGTTTTCCCAAATCTTCCTTGCATTGAAACCCAAACTTCAAGCTTTTCTCAAGAACAAAAATTGCAGCACTTTCACGTGGGAACCTTGGCTGTTTAGGAGTTTTTAATTTCAGCAATGGAAGGTGGAAGAAGGTAAGGGATGAAGGTGGATGGCACCATGGAAAAGCTTTCCAATAAGCCTAGGAAGAATCACCACAATAGCTTGAAGCCATTGATAAGAAACAAGAGGTTCTTGCACAAGAACAAGAGAGAAACTCTCTACACAATTTTCAGAATTTGTAAAAATGACATCCAAAAGTATTTGCATTCAGTTTTTGGGCAGCTTATATAGCCCACGAAATTACACTCAAATGCAAGGCAAATGATCATGCAAATGAAGCTTGAAATGTAAACTAAATGAAGCCTAAATGCAAGCTAATGAAACTCGAATTGCAAGCTTTATCCTAAGTGACTTCTTGGCTGAACCAACATGCCTAAAGGTGCAGTATTTTAGCTTCTAAGTGTAGCATTTTAAGCCTTAAGGTGCAGCCAACAAGCTTACAAAGGTGCTACACAATTTACACACAAGTGCACCTACACTTCTTTACACAATTGCACTAAAAGCCTTTTAATTTTTAACTAGTTTTGCTACTAACAAGTGCTGGAATTTATTGAATTAAATTGAACTTGAGACCTCAAAATCCAGCCCTTGTCATTCTTGAGTTGGTGTGCTTCTTCATGCTTGTCCAAGTTAGCTTGGATGTGGTCTTGAAGTGCTTGAGTCCTAGCTCTTGTCATTGGTCCTTTAAAGCTCACCAAAGGAAGTGCTTCAAGCTTTCCTTCTAGACCTTTGGCTTGTCTTGGACCTCTATCACTATTCGTCCATAATTATGAACGAACCTCCTGTAATAACCGGTAAGGCCTAAGAATCCCCTTAATCTAGTGATATTCTTGGGTGTAGGCCATAGCGTCATTGCTTCCAACTTCTTAGGATCTGCGAATACTCCTTTACAGAAATAACGTGTACTAGGTATTCCAAGTTTTCTTGGCCAAAGGAACACTTCTTGCCATTGATCTTCAATTCATTCTGTTGCAGTAATGTCAATACATTTTGCAGGTGTTGCTTATGTTCCTCCATGGAAGGGCTGTATATTAGGATATCATTGAAGAATACCAAAATGTATTTCCGGAGAACTAGCCTTAAAACTTCATTCATTAATGATTGAAAAGAAGAAGGCGCGTTAGTAAGTCCAAATGGAAGTACCATAAATTTATAGTGACCTTCATGTGTGTGGAAAGCGGTTTTTTCAATGTCATCTTCCTTCATTTTGATTTGGTGGTATCTGGATCTTAAATCCAATTTTGAAAAGACGCTGGCCCTTCCTATCGCGTCCAACAATTCCTCAATTACTGGGATGGGAAATTTGTCGGGAATGGTGATTTTGTTCAGGGCCCTGTAATCTACACAGAATCGCCAACTGGCATTTTTTTTTTGACTAGTATGACAGGACTTGAATAAGGACTTGTAGATGGTCGGATGATTCCTTCTTCTAACATTTCAGCAATCAATTTTTCAATTTTTGTTTTTTGATAGTGAGGATACCTGTATGGTCTGATATTTGGTATTTGGGCTCCTTCTTTGAGGTGAATGGCATGGTCCTGATTCTATCGAGGAGGAAGTCCTTCTGGGAGTTCAAAAATGGAGGGGAAATCTTGTAGCACATCTTTTAATTTAGACGGAATTGAATCCTTCCAATCTATTTCCATTTGGATGTGATGATAGTTGATAAGGAACCCTTCTCCCTGGTGAAAGCCTTCAACATAGAATTAAACGAGGTGTCTTTCTTTGATAGTTCTGGTCTCCCTTTAAAATTACCTTTTTTCCATCAATCTTGAGGGCCATGGTTAGTTGTTCAAAGTCGGCTCTAATCTCTCCTAGGCTTGCTAACCACTCCATGCCTAAAATCACATCTACGCCTCCGAGGCTGAACAAGAAGAACTGTTGCTGTATTTGTACATCTTGCACCTTCAAGGGAACTTCTCTTCAAACTCCCTTACATTTGATTTTGTGGTCATCTCCAACTTCTACCACGTATGACAAGGTGTCATCCACCTTTAATTGTAATTTTTCCACCAGTTCCTTGGAAATGAAGTTGTGGGTGGCACCGTAATCTATCAATACTATGACTTTGTGATCACCAATATTTCCCCAAACCTTTAAGGATCGTCGAGAAGTGAATCCCACAATACTATTCATGGATAATTGGGGTGTTTCTCTAATCTCTGGTTCGGGCTCCTCTTCGAAGTCTTCAGTATTATCTTCATCTGTTACTAACATTATTCGAATTTTTTTATTTTGGCATACATGAGAGGTGCTCCACTTTTCCTCATAGCGAAAATATTCTCCTTTCTTCCTTTTCTCTTGAAGTTCTGCTTTGGTTAATCATTGAAATCTTCTAGGTTGGTTGTTATTTTCTGGTTTGTTCACGGATGTACTACCAGCAAAAGAATTAGATGGCCTATTACCTTTCTCTCCACCTTTTTGACTAACACCATAAGTAACACTCTTTGTATATGATGGACTTCGGTAAGAGGTGTTGAATTTTGAATTTGAGTTTGAAGTACCATTCGGTCCCACCTTCCAAATTGCTTGATTTTTCTGCTCGATCATTAATGCCTTCTTGACCATGATTGATAAAGTAGGGGGTTCATAGAGTTTAATTTCTGCCCCAATGCCTTCCTTTAATCTGTTCACAAAAATATCCTTTAAATGTTCTTCACCAACATCCTTTAACATAGTTGCAAACATTTCAAATTGCTCAACGTAATTTACCACCCTTTCTTCTTGTTTAAGTGCTAAGAGGGCAGCAAAAGGGTTGAGAATGGCTGAAGATTGGAACCTTTCAAGAATAGCAAGTTTGAAATCTCCCCATCTAATATCAGAATTGCAATTTTCCCACCATTGGAACCAAGATAGCGCCTTTCCATCTAGTGCCACCATAACTGCCTGAATTTTCTCTTCTTCTGGTATATCTCTCATTTGAAAGAAGCGTTCCAATTTATTTATCCAACTATAAGCATCAGATTCTCCATCATATATGGGGATTTCCACTTTTCTCCAGTGTTCTATTTTTCCTTCTTCAGTGTGGCCCTTGGGTGTCTCTTTTCCATTGATTGAAACTCTGGAAGTACCCTCTTCCGACTGTTTAGACAAATTTTCCACCATGGTCTTTAGGCGCGCAAAATGGGTTTCAAGTTGTTGTCGTTCTGCATCTCGATTTTGTCGGTCCACCATCAGCATTTCCAAAATTGTCTCCATTGTGTCTGGGTTATAGTAATTAGATCGAGTTGTCACAATTGTTGGAAACAAAGCATCAGATCGGTGCTCTGATACCAAATTGATAAGAACAGAGAAGATGGAATAGGATAGAAAAGATGAAATAGAAATTTTATATAAGTAAATTGAGATATTTTTATATAACACAGGTTTTCGAGAGCCTGCCTCTCCAATATTCACACTTGTGCTTCTTGGTTTTTCCCTCCCTTCCTAATCTAGTTTACTTCTATTTATACTGCATCTAACATCTATTCCTAATAGACACAATTGTTCAGAATGGTTGTGACTCTTCACCAAGGGTCATGTCCCCTTGATTCACATCTCTTGACCTTGCGCCTCTTGGGTGGGTTTAGAATGGTTGTGACTCTTTACCAAGGGTCATGTCCCCTTGATTCACATCTCTTGAACTTTCGCCCCTTGGGTGGATCGTGTCTGTTGGGTGATCACCACTCCTTGGGTGGTCATGAACTATTGCTTCTCTTACTCGCTGCTTGCGGGTGTACACCCTAATGATGGGTGGCTTACGCTTATCAATACACTGATGAAATCATCGAATTAAGGGAAACAAAGCTCTAAGTTATGATCCTTGTTATACAAAACTGCTCTAATTTATTTGTGCACTTGTTCCTTTGGTAATTACATTCATCTATCCCCCTTAATTAAAATGATTTTGTTAAACTGTCTATCTTATAGGCATATTGTACTGAATATTTTTTTTCCTTCAATTTTTTAGATGTATTTTGGATGACATTTTATTCTGCTATCTATAGATATCTCCATTCTAACGAAATTACCTTTTCTATAAAAAAAATGACCTTAACTCGTGATCATCTCTTTATCTGGATTGTCATTTTCTTAGTAAATGAATATATTCCCTGACATGCATGATAAAAATCAATTTATTTAACATGTCTAGAAGCTCTTTCATCTATGTTCTTCAAAATTGGAATTACATAACTTATTCTAACTTATCATAGAAATATGATTCACTCTATTAGCTTATTTTTCTTATAAGTACTTACAATATGTCAATACAGAGGTGACCGCCCCCCAGTGTCTTACCAAGTTACTTTGTATCTACACTTACAACAAATATCTGCCCTCAACTATTATTGGGTCCTAAATTGTAAATGACAAAGCCCACACCCCATGGAACAGATTACCCATTGCTTTATCTGTTTTTATAATTTTATATATATAACAAACAAATTTTTACTTTTTGTTGTAAGTACCCTTTACAAAATATAAATATAAAATTCAAACTCTTAATCTTTAATAGTAATTTTTCACTTCTACACGCTAGCCCTCACTTTGTCACTCACCTCTCCTTGCTGCTTGTGCTCCTCAATCCTCAGGATTATGTCACACTCATGGCGGAAATCGCAAACAACCATGTTTATTTGGTGGAAAGACAGCCACCAATATAGTCGTGTTTATAGATTGCATATGACATATCAATGTTTTATTGAAAGAAGCTAATGTAATGATATGGCATAACCGCAAAATAGCATAAGGAATGCTTAAATTAGACTATTTAGCCATAAGCTTATAAGTGGGAACAGAAAAACTCATTTACATGAATAAAACATATGTGGCTTGTGTTCTAACTTGGGAAGAGATGAAACTTTCTATTCTATCGTTAAGAACAACAATGTCTAGCTGGATAGCTAGTGATTTAATCTTGGATCAAGAACTCTTTCCAAGGTATATATGGAGAAGATACCTCTGGGTCAAGTAGATCACCGTGCACAATGATACCAATCTTGGGCGTGATGTGTGTGCACAGTGACAGCATATATTAGGGTTGAGAGAGAGTGATCATACCTGTGAGCGTACCTCTTATTTATAAGGGTGTTACCTCTAGGTTCAATCGTTACCACCTCTTGATAAGATATCTGTTTGTTATGTTTGTTATGATCTCCTTTAATGACTATTATGCCCTTTGTTAAGATCTCCTCAGTTATGATTGAGATTATGAGCTGATGGACCTTTAATCGGCTTCACGATAATGGGATATTTCATTAGGCCCATATATTGGGTCTGTAACAGTTGCCCCCCAGCCCAGTTGTTGAGACTTCTAGGCAGCCGGGGTGCATTAATTGACAATCCCGTCTTCTAGTTCTGATAGGTTCTGATTTGCGCACATCATTTCCCCCAACTCTGGTTCTTTTGTTGACATTGATCCCGACTTTTGTATATTCCGGGTTGTTTCTTTATTATAACTGTGACTGTCCATATCCGAGTATTGTATGCATTTCAGTTTCCCTGTATTTACACCATCCTATTCCCCCCAGATTTGGACATTCACAAGGGTCCACGTATCTCACTTAGGAATAGGGAACGTCTGTGTTGAAGTTGCTTTTTGTAGCTTAGCGTATCATTTGTTGTAGTACACTGTTGGCGTTCTATTTTTCCCCTGCGATACACACACACAATTAATGCTATGTCATTTCATACTGCACGCTAATTAGGATATTTTGAATTGACTAGACTTTTTTGCCCCCAGACGTGACACTTTGCCCACATCTAATGGTTACACTTGCATATACGTTCGACGGTTACGCAACGTTTCGCACAAATCCGACGGTTACATTTGTATCCTCCTTTATACCTATATATATCCCCTTTCGCTTTCATTTACATTTTCTTGTTCTCTTACTACTTCTTTTTGAGTATTTTGTGTTTTTGAGCCCTCGTTTCTGCCATTCTCCTGAGCCTTAAGCAATCTTCGCAAAATAGGTACCCCCACTACCATTAAACTTCTTGATTTTGCTTCTATTTCGATTGTAGTTTGTTGGTTGTTCCTGGGGTGTTTTCAACCTTAGGTCAATTTCTGGGTTTTGTTTCTTTGCTGCCAATACTTTGATTCTTCAGTTTTCTTGAAGTATTTGTTATTTTCTTTATTTATAATGAGTATTTCTCCTGAGGAAGAGGCAAAATTACGCCAAAGCATTCCCCCTAGAGTTGGGTATTGGTTATTTGGTTTGCCCTTTCCTGAAGAAGAAAGGGAAAAAGCTCTGCTTCGATCATACACTGGTAGGGTTGGTAGAAAAGGGAAAAGTAAAGTTCCCGAAAACCAAATTCCTTTACCTGAAAATAAAACTCCTTTGGACACACGTAAAGGTCAGTTTGACATTAGGGCTTCCTCTATTCGTCCTTCCCTTTTTTCTCAGGGTTCTGAATTGAAGAACCTAATTCTTCGTTGTCCCACAATAGTGTCATCCTTTCCTCAAAACCTGTCTTAGAAACTCGATTTGAATCGTGTTTTGACTGTGTTTATGAAAGCGCCCAACTTGTAGAATCTGGTTGTCACTCTATGGCTGATTCTATTCTTGGGTCTTGTCGTCATAATTCGGTTCTTGTCCCTAACCCAATTTCCACCAAGCCAAGTAGCATCATTTCTATGCCGGGTAGGGCTTCTGATTCCATCCAGAATATTGATGAATCTGAAAACATCATCCTAGTCTCGGATGATTCTTCTAACTCTACAAACTCTCCTTGCAACCAGAAATGTCTTTCTTCAGGTATGCCACTGTCTTACTAATTTTTATTTGTTTGACATGGGTGTGTATAGACCCGTTGTCGGAACAAGTTGCCGAGTCCCACTCTGTCCAATCAAGTCCCGGTTCCCCTTCCCCTTCCATGGCTTCTAAGTTCCCATGGGAACTCATGAAGTTCTACGGACGTTATCCAAGCTTAATTCAGAGGATGTTTCTGCACTTTCTGTCGGGAATCATGAAAATTTTGTGGTGTGCCCTCTTGGCAAGAGCGAGCCTGCTTGTTCTCCGAGGGAGGAGAATCACTCTTCTTTTGTCTTTTTCTATAAACATTTGATAACCTGGATAGGGATTCGATTTCCCTTATCCAAGTTTCAAATGAATATTTTAAACTATCTTCATTTAGCTCCCTCACAACTTCATCCAAATAGTTGGGGCTTTATAAAAGCTTTTGAACATTTTTGTAAACATTTAGAAATCCCCAGTACTATTCCTCTTTTCTTTTATTATTTCACTGTTCAAAATAGTAGGACGGGTAGGGAACCCCCAAATAGGAAGGGATGGACCTCCATCTGGGGTCATATTGAGTGAAAGCTCTTTCATGTATATACCGATTCTTTTAAAAATTTCAAAAGCAAATATTTCAAAGTTGTTACCAATTCTTTTATAGGTCGACTCAGAGATACAATTCAATTTGGTTCCAACTTCAATTCACTTATAAACAATAGGGGAAATTTGAAAAAACAGTTTGCAGACAATAAATAAAAATTGCAGAAACACAAATAGATATGCAAAATCAATCTAATTCACCAAACCAAGCAATTTGAACTATCACAGTTCTATAGATAATGATCATATCGTGAAAGTTCAGTCAATGTCATTAGAAGTAGTTCAATCGAATTAGTCCCTAAATCAATTGAAATCACAAATCAGATTGAAATATCACCCAAACAATCTATGATTAAATGTAAAATCAGGAAATGAATCCATAACCTAATTCATTTTCAATCCTAAGCACATTTGTAATGAAAATTGAAAATAGGATTTGTAACACCCCGTGTGCACCCGGCGTATTAACATTATATAATATCACAACAACGCAGCAAGCATGGAAATAAACATTTAAGGAAGCTTGAATCAAGTATAATATACACTTTTATACATATATGGTGAATCTCTGTAATATACATGGTACATAATTCTCAAAACTATACAAATGTTCCCTAGGATTCAAAATACAGATAAAAAGACAAAATCTGAGCTAACAAGCTCGGTCATCTAAACCTAGGGTTTTCTTCACTATATCCCAGCTCAGGCCTCTTGCCCTGGGATCTCTCAGTAACTGCAACCTCTGTTCCTACAACATAATCCCCAAACCGAGGTGAGATAATTATCTCCGTAAACTCAAGGTTTTCAGAGGTTTCCCTCTCCCTGGTCCACTTCCCAATATCACAACATATATACATATATATATATAGATCACATAATTAGACAAAATTCTCATCAGATTAACAACCTTCTCAGCTGACCAAAATTTCTTACATGCAAATAACAACACAATACAAGCATCTAATCAACACACATTGCCTGAATAGGATCATCCACTGAAGGGCACATCTATTCAGGACTCGCTCAACACATGCCCAGGTAGGATCATCTACTGAAAGGCACATCTACCCAGGACTTGCCGCCCAATACCTGAATAGGATCATCTACTTAAAGGCACATCTACTCAGGGATTACATGGACGCCTATGGATTATCCCAGGGGAGATCATCCACTTAAGGGCACATTCCCAAGGGGTCCATAGTACCACATCCTACTGGCCAGTAAATTTCAAGCAATCACATCACAATCAGTTCAGAACAAAATTCATGCAACCATACACTATACTAGTGTATTCAATATAATCATCAAAATATACACTAACTCAGTGTGCTCAAAATCAATACACCCCATCTCAGGGTTTAGCTAGCATGCAGTTGCCAGCCATCATTAAACCATTTCATCAATAATCAGTACAATTCAGTACCACAACATCATAACACATTAGAATACAAGTCATATCAAGCAGTCACCCATATTGGGTGTAGTGAAACACAAGCAGGGAAACAATCACTGAAAACACTGAGCTTACCTGGTCGTAGCTCAGAATCAGTTCCCTTAGTCTCTGGGTGATCTCTACCAGCAGTATGCACGTCACGCCCTACAGTAGGCATGAATCAAACCATCAGAAACGGCATTCAACCGTTTATATGGAAGGAAACACCCTTCCACTCATAATCAATACATGTCTTCTAACTTAAGGTTTATCTTAACCCAACTTTTACCAGGCTATACATTGACCCTCAATGGTCTGCCTCAGCCTTAACTAAGGCCTCAGAGTCCCTTTAGAACTCTGTGCAGCTCAATTCAAGGCTTATCAATATCAAGAACCCACATGGGTTCAACTCAGTCAAAGCACATATTTAAACACATTTTCATCGATTATTTGGTCTCATGAATAACTTTTGTAAAGGTACTTAAGTTAATTCAGGCCACAGTACCTTCCATTTACACACCCTTCTTCCTTCCCAAAGCCAGACTCAAACTTCATCACAATTTCAATTTCAAAGTTCCATGTTACTCAGAACAACCTCCTGACTACACTTTTCTAAAGAACCTAAGCCTAATTCCAGCCCTATCAATACTTGGTTACTATTCATCTAATCCCCATTTCACAAATTAACCGGTTAAAATATGAGTTTCTTACCTCAGATCAATAAAGGAAAGTTGGAGAAGTCCCTCTCCTCGCTCTGGTGTCCTGAAACCAGCGTCTTTCCCTTCCAAAGCTCACCCTCTGAGGAGACTCAAGGAAATGGGAGTTTTCTCACAATCTAGGCTAGATTTTGGCTCTCCAAGGGTTCTAATCAAGTTTATAGGTGACAAAGAGGTGTTTTAGTGGCTTTCAAGGAAGATATGAAGCTCCTAAGGTGCATCAATGGTGGTCTAGGCTCAGGGAAGAAGAGGAACAGTGTTTTGGGGCCAAAATTTCGTAATATGGCCTTTAAATGCAGGTTCTGTTGACCTTCCCGCGCTAATCGCACCATATATGGCGCTATTCGCGCCAAATTAGCGCAACAAAAAGTTTCCTGGGCACTTATGGCGCCAATCGCGCCATTACGGCGCTAATCGCGCCAACTGGGCGCATCTGTGGCGCTAACCGCGCCAGTCTGGCGCTACTCGCGCCAGAAAATCCATCGCTAATTCCGTCGCAAAATCCGTCGCTAACGCTTTTTCTGACGGAATTTAGCAAATTTTAAACTTTCTTTCTTTTTCTTTTATTTATTTAACCTTGGTTATTATAGGATTGAAGAAGATGAACATTCACACCAAAATTGAAATACTAAACCATAAATCAAATTCCTCCCTGATTGGACTGGATCCTTGGATTGATTGATTGTTTAGCCTTCCATGATCATCACTAGTGAAAGAGAAATGAAATTTGTACAAGAAAGGAGAAGAACAGAGTTGAAAGGAGGAAGAAAAATGAAGAACAATTGAGAGAAAAAGAGAGAGAAGAGTTTAATCCTAATACTTCCACAAGAAGCTTCCCAAATCTATTTTGTACAAAATGAAACTACACTAATATATATTGTGACTGAACAAAAGCTGATGGAGATCTAAGACAAGCCAAAGGTCTAGAAGGAGAGCTTGAAGCACTTCCTTTGGTGAGCTTCAAAGGACCAATGACAAGAGCTAGGATTCAACTCAAGGATGACAAGAGCTGGATTTTGATGTCTCAAATCCAATTTAATTCAATAAATTCCAACACTTGTTAGATGAAATTCAATAAAACAATTGTAAATAGGTTGCTACTGTTTTAATCGATTATTTTAACCTTGTAATCGATTACAACATTTCAGTTGCAAACAGGAACAAAGGCCTTACTGCTTTAATCGATTAAATGGCTAGTGTAATCAATTATTTCAGTTCTTGACTGCTTTAATTGATTACAAGAGTGAATTAATCGATTATTCCAGTCAGAGGTTGCAACTGCACATGTTTGGGAAGCCAAAGGTCATTTAGGGAAAACTTGCACTTCAAGCTTCATTTAGGCTTCATTTCAATTTGTATTTTCTTACATTTAAGTGACATTTAGCTTGTAATTTCGTGGCCTATATAAAGTGCCAAAACTGAATGTAACTAACTTTGGTTCATTAATACAATTTCTGAAAATTGTTGTGAGAGTTTCTCTCTTGTTCTTGTTCAAGAACTTCTTGAGTCTTATCAATGGCTTCCCAATGCTATTGTGGTGATTCTTCGTATACTTATTGGAGAGTTTCTCCATGGTGTCTTCACCTTCATCCCTAACCTTTCTTACATCTTCAATTTTCTGCAATTTAAACTTCTAAAACAGTCCTAATTTCAAGGAGTGCTGGAAGCTTATGTGTTCTTGAAGTTTGCTTGAAGATTGGGTTCTATTGCAAGGTAGATTTGGGAAAACTTAATAGCTATAGGTTCAGCTATTACATCATACTCACTAGGCAATTCAAGTTTGTAAGCATTGTTGTTGATCCTCTTTAGAATCTTGAAAGGTCCATCTCCTCTAGGTTGGAGCTTGGATTTCCTTTCATGAGGAAATCTATCATTTCTTAAATGAAGCCACACTAAATCTCCTTCATTAAAGATCATTTGTTTCTTGTTCTTATTGGCTTGCTTTGCATATTGTTGCATCTTTCTCTCCACATTTCCCTTCACTTGTTCAAGCAACTTTCTAACATAAGAAGCTTTAGACAAAGCATCATGATTAACCATAGAAGAAGTGTTAGGTAAAGGAAATAAATCAAGAGGAGTTAAAGGATTAAAGCCATAAACAATTTCAAAAGGAGATAAAGAAGTAGTCTTGTGAACTACTCTATTGTAAGCAAACTCAATGTGAGGTAGACACTCCTCCCAAGTTCTCAAATTACCCTTGATGTAGCACCTAAGGAGTTGTCCCAAAGTTCTATTAACCACCTCGGTTTGGCCATCTGTTTGTGGATGACAAGTTGATGAAAATAAGAGTTTTGTACCAAGCTTACCCCCACAATGTTTTCCAAAAGTGGCTAAGGAACTTTGTGTCTCTATCACTCACTATGCTTCTTGGCAATCCATGTAGTCTCACCACTTCCTTGAAGAAAAGATTGGCTACTTCACAAGCATCATCACTCTTGTGACAAGGAATGAAGTGTGCCATCTTTGAAAACCTATCAACAACAGCAAAGATAGAATCTTTTGCCCTCTTGGATCTTAGAAGGCCAAGCACAAAATCCATAGAAATGTCAACCCAAGGGGAGTTAGGAATAGGCAAAGGTGTATACAAACCATGAGGCATTAATCTAGATTTAGCTTGATGACAAGTAATGCATTGAGAAATAAGCTTATGCACATCATGCCTCATTTTTGGCCAAAAGAAATGTTCATATAAAATAGCCAAAGTCTTGTCCACACCAAAGTGCCCCATCAAACTCTAATGAAAAGTTCTCTCAAAGAGCTTTTAGGAACACATAATCTCTTTTCCTTGAACAAGAAACCATCATGTCTAAAATATCCTTGATGAGCCGCTTTCTCACACAAAGCAAAAATACTAGAGAAGTCATGATCACTTGCATACAATTCCTTTATGTGATTAAAACCAAGCAATTTAGTTTCAAGCATAGAAATCAAACAATGCCTTCTTGATAAGGCATCCGCCACCACATTCAACTTTCCTTGCTTGTGTTTAATTACATAAGGAAATTGTTCAATAAATTCAACCCACTTAGTATGTCTCTTGTTAAGTTTTCCTTGACTTTTCAAATATTTAAGAGATTCATGATCACTATGTATCACAAATTCCTTAGGTAAAAGATAATGTTTCCAAGTTTGCAAGACTCAAACAAGTGCATACAATTCTTTATCATAAGTGGAATAGTTCAAACATGCACCCTTCAATTTCTCACTAAAATAAACAATAGGATGTTTATATTGAATTAAAACCCCCCCATTGCCCACATTAGATGCATCACATTCCAATTCAAAGGAAGCATTAAAATTAGGCAATGCAAGAATAGGTGCATGAGACAATCTATCCTTCAATGTTTGGAAAGCAATTTCATGCTCTTGCTTCCAAGAGAAGCTCACGGTTTTCCTCATCAATTCATTCAAAGGAGAAGAAATGGTGCTAAAATCCTTAACAAATCTCCTATAAAAACTTGTCAAACCATGAAAACTTCTAACATCTTTCACACTTGTAGGAGTTGGCCACTACACGATGGCTTTCACTTTCTCTTGATCCACTTGGACTCCTTGAGCACCTACTACAAAACCTAGAAACACAACTTGTGAAGTGAAAAAAGAACATTTATCAATTGCTCCATACAAGGTTTCCTTTCTAAGCACCTCTAAGACACTTTTAACATGCATTAAATGTTCACTTAAATTGGCACTATAAACAAGTATGTCATCAAAGTAAACTACCACAAACTTGCCTATAAAGTGTCTGAGCACATGGTTCATAAGTATCATAAAAGTACTAGGTGCATTAGTCAAACCAAAAGGTATAACTAAACCATTCATAAAGCCCAAATTTTGTTTTGAAAGCCATTTTCCTTTCATCCCCTTCCCTCATCCTTATTTGATGATAACCACTCTTAAGATCAATTTTAGAGAAAATAGTAGCACCATGCAATTCATCTAAAAGATCATTAAGTCTAGGAATGTGATGTCTATACCTTATGGTGATGTTGTTGATTGCCCTAGAATCCGTACACATCCTCCAAGTTCCCTCATTCTTAGGCACAAGAATAATAGGCATAGCACAAGGGCTCATGCTCTCACGGATCCACCCCTTTTCAAGTAGCTTCTCTACTTGTGCTTGTATCTCTTTTGCTTCCATTGGTGAAGTCTTATAAGCTGGCCTATTAGGGAGTGCACAACCTGGAATCAAATCAATTTGATGCTCTATTCCTCTCAAGGGAGGCAAGCCATGAGGCACTTCCTTTGGAAAGACATATTGATACTCTTCCAAAAGTGATTGCATAGCTTTGGGCAATTTTTCACCTTCCTTTTTAGCATGTAAACAAAAAGAGTTAGGAAGCATATAATAAAGAGGTTGTTGGGCCAATAACACTGTCTTAATTTTCTTTTCACACAAGAACAAGCTCTCTTTAATCTCATGAATTTTTTTATTATCATTTTCTTTTTCCTTTCCTTTTTTCTCACTATTTTTTTTCTTTGGCATCTCGCCTTTTTTCTATTTTTTAGGTGCAGTATTTTTTTAACTCCTCAATCCTCTTTTCTTTCATCTTTATTTGATCCTCACACACTTGTCTAGGAGTCAAAGGCCTCAAAATAATTTTCTTGCCTAGGTGCTCAAACTCAAAAGTGTTCTCCATGCCATTGTGTATCACTTTTCTATCATATTGCCATGGTCTACCAAGAAGGATATGACCAGCCTCCATTGGAACAATATCACAAAGAACATTATCATGATAAGCATTAATAGAAAAGGGAATGAGCACTTGGGAATTTACTACCACTTCCCCACTTTCACATTGTAGCTTGTATGGCTTTGGATGCTTAGTGGTTGGCAAGTGTAATTTCTCCACAAGTCTTGTGCTGGCCACATTGGTGCAGCTTCCCCCATCAATGATAAGTGAGCATACCTTGTCTTTTACCAAGTACCTTGTGTGAAAAATATTTTCTCTTTGAGTCTCCTTTTTTTCTAGGCAAAAATTGTTCAACATTCTCCTTACCATCAAGAGATCTCCCTCTTTGGCCTCTACTAGTGTGAATTATTTTTCTTCTTCACTTGAAGAACTATTTGAGTCACTTGAAGACTCACTCCTTATGCCTCCATCCTCAAGCAAAATCATAGTTCTCTTGTTAGGACATTGAGAAGAGATGTGTCCCTTGCCAAGACACTTAAAACACTTGATATTGCTTGATCTTCTTGGAGTTGGCTCCACAATTTTCTTGCTTGAGCTTCCCACCTTTTATTCTTTATTTTTCTCATGAGGAACCGTCTTTTTAGGCTTGTCCTTCCAGCTGGAAGTTGCAGCCCCATTTGAGATTTAGAGGCTTTTCTCCTCTTTAGTTGTTGCTCCACCCTTTGAGCTTTGTGGACTAGCTCCTCAATTGTTGCATATGAATGTAGCTCCATCACATCTTGAATTTCTCTATTCAAGCCATGAAGGAACCTAGCCATTTTTGCTTCTTGAACCTCCACAATTTCATCCCTTATCATCATCAATTCCATTTCCTTATAATATTCATCAACACTCTTGTAACCTTGGAAATGTCTTTGAAGCTTGTTATGGACTTCTCTTGCATAATAAGTTGGAACAAATCTTCCTCTCAAGCATGCCTTCAAGTCATCCCAAGAATTTACTCTTTGTCTCCTCATCCTCCCTATATCCACTTGAATTTGGTTCCACCATATCGAAGCATAACCACCGAACTCTATAGTTGCTAGAGTAACTTTCCTTTCTTCATCAAAAGGTTGGCATGAGAAAATTTGTTTACCTTCATCTCCCACTCAAAATACTCTTCCAGATCATTATTGCCAAGGAATTTTGGATTTTTTTTTTCACTCCATTCAATCCTCCATTCCTCCCATCTCTCTCTTCTCTTCTCACCCTCCAATCTTCATCATCTTTATTTTGCCTCCTATGATTTTCTCTTCTATTATTTTCTCTCCACTCCTCCATCTCACTCCTCTCATCATAATAATTTCCTCCATGAGAAGAAGCATACTCACTCAACCTCTTACTATTATGAGCCTCTACATCCACACTTTCCATTGGATGACTCCTCCTTTGGGTCTCCCTTTGTATTCCCTCAATTTTGGCATCCATTTTGGTTTGCAAGTCTTTTGTTTGTTTTGTCATGACTTTCATCAACCTAGAGGTCCTAGGTGACAAATCCTCTCCTCCACTTGAACTCATCCTTCAAATAAATGGTTAGCAAAAACACAAGTATATAAGGAAATTCTCACCACTCACACTCGTGTTTGTACACTTAATCTAGGCTCTTTCTATAATATTCTCTCTTGCCTTTTTCCACTCTTATTCCTCTCTATAGTTCTTAAGCAAAAACTTCTAATCAAATCAAGCCTCTTTACTATAGTGAAATAGGAAATGATTCTACACTAGACTCAAGAGTCCAAAGAACAAGAAAACTCTAAGACAAAACCTTGGAAATTTTAAGAGACAAGCAATAAAGCAAAATTTAGAAAAGCACAAATCAACTTGGAATTTAATGAGACAACTCAAGGAAAACTATGGCTGTACCAAACTGCACAAGGAGGATATGCCAAGTAAATTCAATTGCTAGAAGCCAAATTTCATCAAATTTGCATGTCATACAAGTTCACTTGATTTTGTTGTGCAAAGGAAATTTTGGAACTTGTAACTTTTGTAACTTTGCTTTTAAATTCTGTTTTTCTTTCACTTTTTCCAGCCACCAATCAATAATGTCTTTGGCTGTACCAATATGATATCACTTGATGTATTTTTCTTTTGCTTTTGATTGTTTCTTTCACAATTTTTTTTTTCAGCTTTTGTTTTTCTTTTGAACAAGTTCAAAAATTCTTAAAGAAATTCAATGAATCACTAAAATATGATGTATAACAATTGTAAAATTTGCTTCTAACAACT
Organism: Glycine latifolia; assembly: GCA_013407115.1. Lineage (NCBI taxonomy): Eukaryota > Viridiplantae > Streptophyta > Magnoliopsida > Fabales > Fabaceae > Glycine > Glycine latifolia. Next base: position 19,110,223 of record CM023941.1, on the reverse strand, counting down.
CAATTTAGTTTAGGCATGAGATTAGAATCAAAACAAGTGGTCATACAACACAAAAACACTACAAACAAAAGTAGACAAGAATCAAAGCTAGAAATTTAGAAAAATATCAAGAACACATGAAGAACATGAAATCACATAGAACTTGAAGAAAACACTAAGGTTTTGTGGCTGAACACACAACAAGCCCACACCACCAGTAATCAAAGGAAAACAACAAGAAACAAGGAATTGAAATGGATTTTCGTTTTTGGATTTGATGAAGAATTTTACCTTTGAAGAAATCTTAAAACTGAACTTGAAGAAGAATTCTACAAGGATTAGGCTCTAGATACCACATGATGTAACAGCTGAACCCACAGCCATTAAGTTTTCCCAAATCTACCTTGCAATAGAACCCAATCTTCAAGCAAACTTCAAGAACACATAAGCTTCCAGCACTCCTTGAAATTGGGACTGTTTTAGAAGTTTAAATTGCAGAAAATGGAAGATGGAAGAAAGGTTAGGAATGAAGGTGAAGACACGATGGAGAAGCTCTCCAATAAGTCTGGGAAGAATCACCACAATAGCATTAGGAAGCCATTGATAAGACTCAAGAATTTCTTGAATAAGAACAAGAGAGAAACTCTCACAACAATTTTCAGAAATTGTATTAATGAACCAAAGTTAGTTACATTCAGTTTTGGCACTTTATATATGCCACAAAATTACAAGCTAAATGTCACTGAAATGTAAGAAAATACAAATTGAAATGAAGCCTAAATGAAGCTTGAAGTGCAAGCTTTCCCTAAATGACCTTTGGCTTCCCAAACATGTGCAGTTGCAACCTCTGACTGGAATAATCGATTAATTCGCTCTTGTAATCGATTAAAGCAGTCAAGAACTAAAATAATCGATTACACTAGCCATTTAATCGATTAAAGCAGTAAGGCCTTTGTTCCTGTTTGCAACTGAAATGTTGTAATCGATTACAAGGTTAAACAAAAATAAACAGAAACAACATACAACTAGATAGAAACAGAAAACAGATACAGACCCAAAAATTAAAACATAATACATAAATAAAAAACAACAACAAAAACATAAAATGAAAACAGAGAAAACGACAAACAAATTTTTCCAACACTTGAAGTGCACATTGTCCTCAATGTGATCATGCAATGAAATGCAAACAAAGATAAAACATATAAAAGAAAGGAAAAAGGAAACTCCTCAAGTTATATTCAAGGTACATCATCATCTCATAAAAATGGCAAGATGTTAGACTCTTGGCAAGCGTATCAATTGTCATTGCAGGTTACAGAATTTATAAAAGATTATCTCCACAGGGACTTGAGTTACTTAGTTACTCCAAATAAAACTTAACAGTTAAATAGTTATATACAATGAGTATGAGCGGAATTTCAGGTGTTTTGTGAAAATAAAGAAAACAGTACGTAAACTAATAAAATGAATTTAATTAATAGAAGAAAACGTAGGATTAGGTTTCATCATTCATACCCTTGGTATTCAATTAATATTACCATGTATAAATTATTTTCTATCATTTATGATTCACGCATTAATTTACCCCGAATCGATCCCTCACATTCGAGAATCCTAAGGATGTTTACTGAATATCGATCCCTCGCATATGAAGTAAATAGCCCAGCATTACAATCTTAATCGCGTGCTATTTACAATCTAAACATTATGCTCTATTCCTAGCAACTTAAGTAAAGAGTAAAATCATTTAGTTCAAATCCTAAGGGCACTTTCTAGTCAAGCTTAGAATCTAATTTCATGAAACTAGTGATCAAGTAGAATCAAGCATTAAGAATAGAATGAAATTATCAGAATGAGTAGAAAAGATTCATACATATATAAAATATTAAAAGAGATACATAAGGGTACAAAATATTACATCCAATCCTTAGGAGAAACTAACCGATCAAGGTGCAAAGCAAGAGATCCATAGAAGACATGACTAAGGTAGCGATCCTCAGCCCATTTCTATAGAGTTTACACTCATTTTCTCTCTTCTCTCACCTCTCTCTAAGCCTCTTGGGCTGTTCCTCACGTTTTCTCTCCAAAAAACCATGCTTTCATCTTCACTTTGCATGCCTATATATAGCAAATGGTGACCAGCTTATGTCCATTCGCCCAGGCGACCAATTTTGCTTGTTTTCACTCGCCTGGGTGAGTTAATACATAATTCTAGAAACAGCCATTCGCCTAGGTGAGCTAAATACACATGAATCACTCGCCCAGGCGAGTTAAAGTCTTAATGCTAAAGAAAGGTGTTAGCCTGGGCGAGTTTTGGGCGAATTTTCTTCAAGAAATGTCCCTTTTGCCCCTTTTTGTGCTTGTTTTGGTTACTTGGATGCTCCGAATACCATTGAACTTTTATTAAATCTCCGGATTTGAGTGGATGAATCTTCCAAAATGTGAATAACACCCTATATAATAACAAAATATAGAACAACTAGGTTTAGGGTAATTTTAATCAAAGAAATTTACTAAAATCAAAAGATAAGTGTCTAGCACTATAACCCTGTTTTTACTAAAATATGACACTTATCACTCCCCCTAACGTAGAATCTTTGCTTGTCTTCAAGCAAAGTAAGGAAAATAAAACTACAAATACTAGAAGTCTAAAAAGAAGGGTTTCTATATTAAAATCGTGCTTTGTAAAGAATCAATTTTTAATTTGATCATAACATATTTTTCAAATAATCAATCATGAGAATTGAAAACACAAAAGATGGAATTTACCAAAGTAAATGAGATTAAGATCAATTTACATTTTATTTCTAAAGAACATCAGAGGTAACACTTGATTGATTTAAATAGAGGAAAACCTCTCAAAGGTGTTTATTTCTCCCATAGGTAAATGTTTCTTCTCAATTCCAACACTTATATGTTATAGATCAATTTTACAGTTCATTTCCCATCAATTCAAAAGTGCATAATTATCATAGATCTTTAGGAGTTTTAAGGGTTGGGCCTGGCTTTGAAGGAAATCTTGGTTTTTCTGGATATTCAAAGTTACCTTGGGAATAGGAGAGCAAACAAAGATAAAACAAAGTATCATCATTTCCTATTTCTTTTATTTTTCTTCCAAGTATCCATGTTTCTTATACCAACCTCCCAATCCCCCAACTTATAGAATTTACAACACTTTGTACAATTTTAGAACACAAGGAATTTTTTTGTTTCCTTTTTCTTTTTAATAACAAAGCATTTTCATCACATTAGCCACCTAAATAATAAAAGTTTCCAACAAAATCCCTTTTTCTCTCCTAACCCAAGGTAAGGTAGGAAATTCTTATCCTAGTTTAGTGTTACAACAAAATCATAAGTGTTTTGACTCAAAAGGGCTAGCAAGTGGTAAATCATCATATATTGGGATAGCTTTTTGGCCAGTGGCTTTAAAATGTTCAAGAAGAAAGAAGGCCTAAATCATATCCATGCATCATATGTCATGACAATTAGAAATTCATGCAAAATCAACAATAGATCATATCAGTGAGGACACTCAATACAATTTATGTGGGTGCACTCAGTCACTTAGGCTTAAGGCCAGTTTTCATGTTTAAATCAAATCATTGTTTTCAAAAGTTGTTCATTATTAAATCCATGTAAAAATATCTACATTCTTTTGGTATTTGAGAAAGTAATTCCTTTGTTTTTCTTTCTCAAGGTTTTCAAAAATAAATTTTGTTGAGTTCTGATCTAAAAAGCAGTTTTCAAATCTGTTGATTCTTTTCAAAACATTTTATGTTTTTAGAAAAATTTGTATTTTAAGTCCCAAAAAGTTTTATACATATTCTATACTATGTTAATAAAACAAAAATTTATCAAAAATGTGTACTTCCAAAAAGAGGTAGCCTTCTGTGTACACCATCAGAGTTGAACATAATAAAACTAATAAAAATCATAAACGTATGTAATTATCTAAGCAAAAAGTAATTAAGGAAATATAGTACTAAATTTAATACAAAGCAGTAAAGAAACATAAAGACTATGTCACAGATTTTTTTTTTATTTAGAAAATCATGGTTTGAGGAGCTCAGTCTCCTCCATTGAAATAATCAACAAGATCTACCATGTCTTCATCCTCATCTGCTTTGCTTCCTCCTAAAAATACACCTGTCCCCAAGCCTTAAAATGGTAGCTCTAACAAAATAAATGATATGTAAAAACATAAGAAAAATTTAAAAGTAAAGTTAAGAATATAATTCAAAAACATAAGACACAAATTAAAACAAAGGTTAAAAACACTGGGTTGCCTCTCGGGAGCAATTCTTTAACGTCTTATTAGCTGGATGCCTTTGTTATGGTCAGGCTTCCAGCAATTGGACAATAATGGAGAGCCAATGGCTTCTATGTTTTCCTTCACAATTTTCACCAGTTTCTTTTCTTTTTCAGAAAGACTTAAATCATTTTTAACTGGTGTCATTGAATCACCTGCAAGAAAAGCATAATTCAAATGTTGAGTTACTGCATTTACCTCATTTATTGATTCTTGATTCTTCTTTTCCTCTGACAATTCTTCAAAGAGAGATTGCTGGTAAGGAATTTCCTAGAAAGCATGTAGTTATTGGAGACAATCTGATTTTTCATTTTCTTCACATTCACTCATTTCCTCATATGCTTCAGTCAATGTTTTCTCTGAACAATCTTTTCTTTTAATTGACCTCTTGGAATCAGAATTTACTTCATCCAAGACATCCACTCTAAAACACTCCCTTGATTCTTTTGGGTTAACCTATGTGTTTGCTGAAAAAGGTCCACTTCTATGCTCAGATAGTTGTTTTGCAAGCTGTCCAACCTGAACTTCAAGATTTTTAATGGAAGCCTCAATGTTCTTTTGATTTATGATGGACATCTGCATAAACTGAGTTAGAGTATCTTCCATTTTTGATATTCTATCAAGCTGGCCTTCTTGTTGTTGTTGTGGTGGACCTCTATTTGAAGAACCTACATAAGAGTTGTTAGAGGGACCTGCAAAGGAGTTAGTGGGACCATAATATGTATTATCATTTTCCTGCCTCTAGCCATAAGGCTGATTAGAACCTGGACCAACTATGTAGCCTTGGTAATTTCCTTGAAAATTCTGTTGAGGTTTGGTCTGATTTTGCATAGCTTCCTCTTCCTATTGGCAATCACTAGGTGCTAGACAGTGGCCATTTTGATGGTCACCACCACAGAAATCACATTTTTGAATTTGTTGAACTTGATGAGCTTGGTATGTTTTCTGTGGTCCACCTTGCTGAAATTGTTGAGGAAGTTGGCCTATCTGTTTTGTTAAGGCCTCTAATTGTTGAGTCAAGAGTTTATTTTGAGCCAGAATTGCATTCTGAGTATCCAGGTCCATTATGCCTTTCCTTTGAATCGGAGATATATCATGGTGAGACTGGTAATCACTGGCTGCTATGGAGTCAATGATTACAACTGCTTCCTCTGGGCTCTTTAACATCATAGTACCTCCAGCTGAGGCATCAAGAATCATCTTTGTTTGAGGTCTCAAACCACTGTAGAAAATATGTAATTGTGCAGCATCATCAAAATTGGTTTGGGTACGTCCGCAGTAAGGATTTGAATCTCTCCCATGTCTCATAGAGAGGTTCATCAAACCCTTGGAAAAAAGTAGAAATTGCTGATTTTGCACTAATGAATTTGGATGGAGGAAAGAATGTAGCAATGAATTTTTCCCCCACTTCTTCCTAAGTGTTGAGACTTTTGTTTGGTTGGGACTGGAGCCAAGTCTTTGCCTTACCTGTCAAAGAAAATGGAAAAGCTCTGAGATAGATAGCTTCAGCATCTTTATCAGAAGCTCTCATAGTACTGCACAGCTCCATGAAGGTAGACAAATGAGTGTATGGATCCTCATGACCTATTCCAGCAAAAGGATGTGAAGCAATTAGACTGAGTAACGCTGGCTTCAACTCCACAACCTTGTTGTTGAAAGGAGGAATGACTATGCTGTTGTAATGCTTTGGTCCTTATTGGTAAGCATAGTCACCAAGAGTCCTCCTTGGTGGTCTATTTCCTTCTCCTCCTTTATCATCCATAATATCAATTACAAGTGGCTTTTGGTGAAGGAGAATAGAAAAAGATTAACCCGGTGGCTTAGTGTCTGTTTGTTTCTTATTCTTCCTGTTTTTCCTTTCTGCCTTAGTAATTTCTGGATCAAATAATGTTTTATCTGCAAAAAACTTATCTCGCATATAGGAAAAAAGAACAAACTCTAATAACCCGTAAGTACTGAGGTTAGTGAAAATAAAATATAACAAAAGAGAATTTATACAAAATCAAAATAAAGTAAATAACGAAAGTAAACAAAAAGTTCTACTAAACTGAAAAATTAAATCTAAAAGAACTGAGTAAGCGACTCAAGTCCCTGGCAATGGAACCAGAAACTTGTTAGACTCTTGGCAAGCATACTAATTGTCGTTCCAGGTTACAAAATTTATAAAAGATCGTCTCCACAGGGACTTGAGTTACTCACTTACTCCAAATAAAACTTAATAGTTCAATAATTATGTACAATGAGTATGAGCGGAATTTCATGTGTTTTGTGAAAATAACGAAAAATAACGAAAAAGTATGAAAATTAATAAAATGAATTTAATTAATTGAAGAGAACATAGGATTGGGTTTCATCATTCATACCCTTGGTATTTGATGGAATGCCTTTAGTTAAATATTTTTCTATCATTCTTAGCTTATTTGACTTCTCTTGGAATTTTATTTTCCCATTCTAATTCAGTTTTTGTCTTAGGCAAGTTAGTGGGCTTAATTGCTAATTGTTGCGTATTTTCGGATTTTATGCTTACTTGACGTATCTGCCTTGTATAGGACCTATAGAGCTCTACGGAACTTCGAATTAAGCGTTCTTGTAGTTCCTAGAAAGATAACAAAAAGATCTACAAGTTTTCCAGAAATAAGCCAAGGCTAATTCTGCCATTTGGAGGGTCATTTTAGGCTTTGAAGTCAGAACCACTGCACTTGTATTTTGGGTTACGAGTTGGACTTTTATTGGTGTAAATAACATAAATAATTAGAATTGATGGGTTGTTCATGGCCCATTCTTTTCTTCAGACTTAGTCACTATATATTAGTGACATTAGGAGGAATTATTACTTTACATTTCATTTTGGAAAAACAGTTTTACATTTCTCTTTTTAAGTTTTTAGAATTAAAACTCTTTCTCTTATTTTCTCTCAACTGTTCTTCATTGTTCTTCATTTTCGTTTTCCCTACTTCCATTTTCGTGCACTTATTTAATGGGGCTTTCATTGATGATGATCATGGAAGGCTAAATAATCAATCAATCCAAGGATCCAACCCAAGCAAGAGAATAATTTGAGTTCTGGTTTAGTATTCTTTCTTCTTCAATTGCTATTCTGTTTTCATGATTATGAATGCGTTTAGGATTGAAAGTGGATTAGGTTATGGATTCATTTCCTAATTTCGAATATAAATCATAGATTAATTGGATGATATTTCAATTAGGGTTGTGGTTTCAATTAATTTAGGCGTTAATTTGATTGAACTGCTTCTAATGAAATTGAATGAACTTTCACAATAAGATAAATTTCTAAGAACGATGATGATTCGAATAGCTTGGTTTGGTGAATTGGATTGATGCTCTTTAATCTATTTTACATTACTTGTTATCAATTCTGTTAGTTTTTGCATTGATCTTTAATCGTAGTTTGTGTTTTTGCAATTTTTACTTTGCGCCTGCAAACTGTTCAACTAAAATCCCCTTTACTGTTAGTAGTGAATTGAAGATAGAACCATATTGATAGTGTCTTTGAGTCGACCTAGGTTAATCCTGTGCTACAGAATTAGCTTAGTTTAATTGTTTTGAAGCGACATGACAAACGCTTATCAAAACTGGCGCTGTTGTCGGGGACACGGTTCATTGTGTGCTAGCTTTAATTCACTGTAATTAGTTCATAGTAGTAGTAATATATATATATATATATATATAAAAATTACATTCACTGCATATTTACATTTTGCTGCACAACCGCACTTTGTTACATAATTGCATGATTGTTCTTGTTCATTATGAAGTGTGGATGATGTAGTTTCATGTGTGCTGTCAAAAAACAGAGAAAAACAGGGAAAAACAGAGCAAAAAACAGAGGAGTAGTGGGATGAGAATTTGTGTAGTGTAGTTGTGTTTATAGTGTCATTTTGTTGTCCAAAATTTTTCAGACCTATGCAATTTTGCTTTGCGATTTGTTTTCCAAAGTTTATCCCCCATTTTAAACAAAAGCAACCCCTATAGGGATTGGGTCTGGGTTAAAATTGGCAAATTCGACCTCTAAGTAGGAGTTTTAACACTGTTTTAACAATTTGCATAGAGGCATTCTGGTCATTTCACAGCAAACTATCTCAGAATGGGCTGAAATTTTCCCAGAATGTGGAGAAAATTAATGCATCAAGGTGATTTTATGAAGGATGAACATGGTCAGGAGGGGTACAAATCGCGAAATTCCTTCATTTAGGCCATTTTTGAGGCGATTTTCTATTTTCATGATTTTTAAATATCACCAAAAAAATCACAAAAATCAATCATGATTTTTAGACATTCACTATTATTTATCTAGATTTTTTTAAAAAAATTTAGGGCAGTTTTCCAATTTCTATTTCATTTCAGCATATATAGTGAGTAGTGTCCTGGTAGAATAGCTGTCTGACATTTCTATGTTGTTTGTGTTTATTGTTCCTTATGAGTTGAATTGTGTATGACTAGGTCCACATCAAGTGAATTACATGCATATGATCCTGAGATAGATAGGACATTTCACAGATTAAACAGACATAATATTAGTTTAGATGACTTTGATAGTGTAGTTTTAGACAGTAGAATAGTGTCTTCTGACTTTGATTCTGAATTTACTTCTAATCCTTTTACTTCTGAACATCTTGATACAATGGCTGATAACAACCTAACTCTTAAGGAATTGGCTACACCTGATGTTGTTTACCAACCTTGGTGTATTCAATATCCTGAGACTGAGGTCAGTTATGAGCTAAAATCTGGACTGATCCATTTGCTTCCAAAGTTTCATGGTCTTGTGGGTGAATATCCACACAAGCATCTTAAGGAGTTTCATGTAGTGTGTTCCACCATGCGACCACATGAGATTCATAAGGATTATGTCAAGATGAAGGCATTTTCTTTTTCACTGGGTAGTGTGGCCAAGGACTGGTTGTATATTTAAAAAGATCCTATCAACACTTGGACAGATATGAAGAGAAGATTTCTGGAGAAATTCTTTCTAGCATCCAGAACAGCATCCATCCGGAAGGAGATTTGTGGTATAAGACAACTAGCTGGGGATACATTGTATGAGTACTGGGAGAGATTCAACAAGCTGTGTGCTACATGCTCTCACCATCAAATCAGTGAGCAATTATTAATTCAGTATTTTTATGAAGGTTTGATGTTGATGGACAGAGGTATGATAGATGCAGTTAGTGGATGTGCTTTGATGGACAAGACCCCTCTTGCTGCAAGGCAGTTGATTTCTAACATGGCAGCCAATTATCAATAATTTGGTACTAGAGGTGTTGCTACATCCAAGGCTACAAATGAAGTTTCTGTTTCTATGGTTACTGATAACCAGAGGTTGGAGAACAAATTGACAGAGTTGACATCCCTTGTGAGGCAGCTTGCTATTGGTCAACAACAGAATGTGATGGCAGCCAACCAACCAAGACCTTGTGGTATCTGCTATGAGCCTAATCATCCAACAGATGCATGTCCCACTCTCCAAGAGACAGAACAAGATGCTGAAGTTTTTGCCATGCAACCTGGACAACCATTTAGACCTCAACAGCAGTATAATCCTTACTCCAGCACTTATAATCCTGGTTGGAGAAATCATCCGAATTTGAGGTATGGTCCTAGTCCACCACAACAGCAGCATCCCTTCAGACCTCCACAGCAGCACTTCCAGTCTGCCACCACCAAATACCAACCTCCCCCATTCAGACAACAGCCACAGTTCCAACAGCCTGCACCTACACCTGCACAACCTGTGCAGACCAGTTCTAGACCTTCTTTGGAGGACTTGATGAAACAAATGGCCACCACCAACCTTCAGTTTGAACAGAATGTCAGTGCTACCATCCAAGACCTCCAGACTCAGATTGAACAGTTAGCTACAACTGTCAACTAGATGCAGCAGCAAGGTTCTGGCAACATTCCAGCACAACCAGTGATTAATCCAAAGAGTGTGAATGTCATTACCTTAAGGAGTGGCAAGGAGCTTTCAGATTCAACAGTTGTTGGTGCTAAATCAGATTCTGCACCAAAGCATACTCCTCTAATTCCTCTACCTTTTCCTTCTAGATCCATTTCTGCAAAGAAAGTGGAATTTGATTCTGATTTGCTTGATATTTTCAGGAGGGTTGAAGTCAACATTCCCCTATTGGATGCCATCAAACAGATTCCGAAATATGCAAAACTTTTGAAGGATTTGTGCACTCATAAGTGGAAGCTGAAGGGAGATGAGCAAGTGAAGATGGGCAGAAATGTATCTGCACTTATATAGGGCAAGACTGTTGATTCCATGCCACTATCCACCTTACCGCAGAAGTGCAAGGATCCTGGCACTTTCACTGTTCCATGTACCATTGGAGATATTACTTTTGCAGATGCCATGTGTGACCTTGGAGCCTCCATTAATGTCATGCCCACATCAGTTTACAGATCATTACATCTTGGTGATTTGAAACCCACTGGTGTTGTCATTCACTTAGCCAACAGGAGTGTTGCGCTTCCACTTGGACTTATTAAAGATGTGATGGTGCGAGTTAATAATTTGATTTTTCCTGCAGATTTTTACATACTGGATATGGAGAATGATTCTTCTAGCCATGGTTCCACATTGATCCTAGGGAGACCATTCTTGATGACAGCCACGACCAAAATTGATGTGTATGCAGGAACCTTGTCCATGGAGTTTGGTGATGATGTTGTCCAGTTTAACATTTTTGAGGCCATGAGACATCCTGCAAAGGAACATTCTGTCCTTCTTCTTGATATCATTGATGCTGCAGTGGATAATGTAGATATTTCTGATTTACTTTTTGATTTTTCTTATTCTTTTGATTTTGATCTTGGTTCTTGTAATTGTACCTATGATGATTCTGTTGTTGCAGTAGTATTTGTGCAGAGATTTCCTTCGCACTTCACTCTGATTGTGTTGTAGGTACAGATACAGGTTCTGAGCCTACTATCCCACTTCCCTCAGCCCCCAGTCTTTCCTTGCCTTCCACCATTCAGCCACCTTCCTTGGAGCTGAAGTCACTACCTGAGCACCTCAAATATGCATATTTAAATGATATTCAGCAGCTTCCAGCATCATATCTAGCAGCCTGTCACTTGAGCATGAAGAGAAGCTGTTGCATGTTTTGAGAGGCCACAAAAAGGCCATTAGATGGACCCTTGCTGACCTTCCTGGCATTAATCCTTCTATATGCATGCATCGAATACTTTTGGAGGATGACTCTAGGCCGGTGAGGCAGCCACAGAGGAGGATGAATCCCACTATTCTGGATGTGGTGAAGAAGGAAGTGACAAAGCTACTAGCGGCAGGGATCATCTATCTCATCTCAGATAGCACTTGGGTTTCACCTGTCCAAGTGGTTCCTAAGAAGTCGAGTTTCACAGTTGTGAAGAATCAAGATAATGAGCTTATTCTAACTAGAGTGGCCAACAATTGGTGAGTTTGCATTGATTACAGGAGACTCAACCAGGCCACTCGCAAGGACCATTTCCCTCTTCCCTTTAGAGAGGTTGGCAGGTAAATCACATTATTGCTTTCTTGATGGTTTTTCTGGTTGCATGCAAATTCATATTGCACCAGAGGATCAATACAAGACCACATTCACCTGTCCATTTGGCACATTTGCTTACACCCGGATGCCTTTTGGCCTATGCAACGCACCTGGCACCTTCCAAAGGTGCATGGTAAGCATCTTTTCTGATTTATTAGAAAGTTGCATGGAGGTGTTTATGGATAATTTCACTGTTTATGATTCCTCTTTTGATGCATGTTTGGATAGTCTCTCTAGAGTGCTTGACCGATGTATTAAGACTAACCTTGTTCTTACCATTGAGAAATGCCATTCTATGGTGCATGAGGGTATAGTCTTAGGGCATTTGGTCTCTAGTAGAGGTCTTGAGGTCGATAAGTCCAAGATTGACGTAATTACTTCTTTGCCTTACCCCGCTTCTGTGCGGGAAGTACGTTATTTTCTTGGACATGCAGATTTTTATAGGAGATTTATTCAAGATTTTAGTAAGATTGCATTGCCATTGTCCAAGCTTCTCCAAAAGGACGTAGACTTTACATTTGACCAACCTTGCAAAGAGGCATTTGAGGGATTGAGGAAGAAGCTGACTACCTCTCCCATCATGCAACCACCAGATTGGGAGCTTCCCTTTGAGCTGATGTGTGACGCCTCTAATTATGCACTTGGGGCTGTGTTGTCACAGAGAGTTGGTAAACTCTCCCATGTCATTGCTTATGCTTCACGCACTTTAGATGCAGCCTAAGTTAACTACACCACAACTGAGAATGAGCTTTTAGCTATTTTTTTTGCTTTAGATAAATTTAGATCTTATTTGCTTTGCTCCAATATCACTATCTTTACTGACCATGCAGCTTTGAAGTACCTGTTGAAGAAGCCTAATGCTAAACCTAGATTGATCAGGTGAATGCTTATTCTTCAGGAGTTTAACCTTGAGATTAAGGACAGAATTGATGTAAAAAACTTGGTTGCTGATCACTTGAGCAGGATTGAAGGACCTCTTGGGTCTTTTCCAATTCGTGATAATGTCCCTGATGAGCATTTGATGCATTTGCATTCATCACATGTCACACCTTGGTTTGCTGACATTGTTAATTTCATTGTTGCATCTGTTGTTCCACCTCATGCATCTAGGTCCCAAATAGATAAACTTAAGAGTGATGCTAAATATTATGTTCGAGATGATCCTTATTTGTGGAGATTTGGTAGTGACCAAGTGATTCGAAGGTGTGTGCCTGATCATGAGATTCAGTCTATTCTTCAGTTTTGTCATGGCACACCTACCGGAGGTCATTTTGGTCCTCAGAGGACCGCTAAGAGGGTATTGGACTGTGGGTTCTTTTGGCCCACCCTGTTTAGAGATGCTCATCACTTTGCCACCACTTGTGAGCAGTGTCAGAGAGCAGGAGGAACCATTACACATAGACATGAGATGCCTCAGCAACCCATTATTGTTTGAGATGTTTATGTCTGGGGTATTGATTTTATGGGTCCATTTTCTGTTTCTCATGGTTTTTCATATATTTTGCTTGCTGTTGATTATGTTTCTAGATGGGTTGAGGCTAAGGCCACCAGAACTAATGATTCTAAAGTTGTTGTGGATTTTGTGAGATCCAACATTTTCTGCAAGTTTGGTGTGCCTAGAGCCATTATCAGTGACCAGGGGAGCCATTTCTGTAACCGGTCATTGGCATCCTTGCTTTAGAAGTATGGGGTTGTGCATAGAGTTGCTACAGCTTATCATCCCCAAACTAAAAGGCAAGCAGAGGTTTTTAATAGAGAGATCAAGCAAGTGTTACAGAAGGTGGTGCAACCAAACAGGAAGGATTGGAGCAAGCTACTTGAGGATGCTTTATGGGCTCATAGGACCGCTTACCGGACACCTTTGGGGATGTCTCCCTATAGGATGGTTTTTGGTAAGGTATGCCACCTACCGGTGGAGATTGAGCACCGTGCTTATTGGGCGGTGAAGAGTTGTAACATGGCATTTGATGAAGCGAGTATGGAAAGGAAGCTTCAGTTGCAAGAACTTGAAGAGATCCGCTTAGAAGCCTATGAGAATTCCAAGATTTACAAAGAGAAAGTGAAGAGATTTCATGACTTTAGGATTCTTAGAAAGGAGTTCCATAGTGGCCAAAAAGTGCTTTTGTTTAATTCTCGCCTTAAGCTTATTTCCGGTAAACTTCGATCTAGATGGAATGGACCTTTTGTTATTATTAATGTTTTTCCCCATGGTGCAGTTGAGATTAAAAATGAAGTTACCGGCAAAGTCTTCAAGGTCAATGGTCACCAACTCAAAGTATTTCATGAGAGCCCTCAAGTGGAGGAGGAGCTTGTGGCGGACATCTCTTTGGTCTTGCCAATTTTGTGTGATGAAGCATCTTGAATGACATTTCGGGAGTTTCCTTTTCCCTTCTTTTATTTGTTGTCTCTTTGTTTGCATTTCTTTGCATGCTTACATTGAGGACAATGTGCATTTCAAGTGGGGGGGTGAAGGATCCCAAAATCTGTTTTCTGGTTATTGTCTATTTTCTGTTTTCTGCTTACGTTTCTATTTATACATTCTGTTTTCTGTTTATCTGTCTGTTTTAGTTGTTGAGTCTGTATGTTTCTATTTTCTGTCTGTTTATGTTGCTGTTTCTATTTTTGTTGTTGTTTTTATTGAATTTAGGCACTTTTTCATGTTTTTCATAGGATTTCTAACTTGCATAAATTGTGAGAAATGTTAAAAATTTGGTTGGATTGAGAGGTTTCATGCTTGATGTGAATCATTGTTGCAATTGTTGAGGAGATAAGTAGGTTTGAGAAATAGAATTTAAGATGAATCATGTGTGATAGAATTATGCCTTGTGAGTTTTTGAGCCTTTGTGGATATGTTTTTTCATGTGTGAATTCACCCTTGCGTTAGATTACTCTATGTTTTGCCTTGCTTCTTTTGACATTCCTTGTTGCAGATGCTTTGATTGAGATGATTTAGGCCTTCTTTCTTTTAGCCACTAGCCAAATAAACCTATCCTTGTGTTGACATCCATTGTCACCCTTTTTGAGCCTTTAGCCTTTTCTTTCTTATATAACTCGTTGCAAACTAAAAAAAATGGAAAGCCATGTTATCCTAGCTTTAGGGAGGAAAGGGACTTTGGAATTGTTTTGGGAGTGGGTTTCAAACAAGTGAGGGGTATTTTTATTTTCTTTTGTTTTGATTTGAAAAAAAAATGATGATGAGAAAAGAATAGAAAAGAAAAGAAATAGTTTACAAAGCAAACGTTCAAAGAGAGAAAAAAATGCATAAACAAGGAAAAGAAAAGCAAAGAAAAGAAAAAGAAAAAGAAAATGCAATAAAAGTTGTTATGGTTGATTTTCATCCTTGTAAATTCCTTTAAATCTCATTTCTTTGTTTCTACCCCTCTTTTAACTTGTTGGCTTGCTCCCCATTGCCCCTCTTTTCTCTTAGTGTTAGCCTAAATATCCTTTTCTTATCCACCTTTACCTAAGCAATTCATTACAAGCCTATAAAGTCCTTTTGATCTTTTGATGCATGTGTATTTCAAGTTGAATGAATTAGAGTCTTGTCAGTACTTGGATGTGCTAGTTACATGTGGTGTTTGAGTGTAAACACAAAGACATACACATTATATGAGGTTGAGTGTTTCCCTTTGAGAGATTTCTATCACCTTGGTACATTCTTAATTCTAAACTTAACTACTTTCTCACTTTGCAATTTGTGATCATGTTTTCATGGATTGTTTGTTACCGTAATATCATTCTTCCGTCTTTCATCTTTCTCACTTTTGTGCATTGTTATGATTCATTGAAAAATATGTGTGCCTTGTTCATACTTTTCTTTTAAATTTTTGATTTACTTTACTTTGAAATTTTCTCTTAGTCTTTCTTTTAGTTTTGTCCAGGAGTGCGAATGTTTAAGTGTGGGGTATTTTGATGGAGTGCCTTTAGTTAAATATTTTTTTATCATTCTTAGCTTATTTGACTTCTCTTGGACTTTTATTTTCCCATTCTAATTCTGTTTTTATCTTAGGCAAGTTAGTGGGCTTAATTGCTAATTGTTGCGTATTTTTGAATTTTATACTCACTTGACGTATCTACCTTATACAGAGCTCTACGGAACTCCAAATTGAGCATTCTTGTAGTCCTTGGAAAGATAAAGAAAAGATCTACAAGTTTACCAGAAATAAGCTGAGGCCAATGCTGCCATTTGGAGGGTCATTTTAGGCTTTGAAGTCAGAACCACTGCACTTGTATTTTAGGCTGCGAGTTGGACTTTTATTGGTGTAAATAGCATAAATAATTAGAATTGATGGGTTGTTCATGACCCATTCTTTTCTTCAGACTTAGTCACTATATATTAGTGACATTAGGAGGAATTATTACTTTACATTTCATTTTGCAAAAATAGTTTTACATTTCTCTTTTTAAGTTTTTAGAATCAAAACTCTTTCTCTTATTTTCTCTCAACTGTTCTTCCTTGTTCTTCATTGTTCTTCATTTTCGTTTTCCCTACTTCCATTTTCATGCACTTATTTCATGGGGCTTTCATTGATGATGATCATGGAAGGCTAAATAATCAATCAATCCAAGGATCCAACCCAAGCAAGAGAAGAATTTGAGTTCTGGTTTAGTATTTCGAATTCTGTGTGAATGTTCACTTTCTTCTTCAATTGCTATTCTGTTTTCATGATTATGAATGCGTTTAGGATTGAAAGGGGATTAGGTTATGGATTCATTTCCTAATTTCAAATATAAATCACAGATTAATTGGATCATATTTCAATTAGGGTTGTGGTTTCAATTAATTTAGGGGTTAATTCGATTGAATTGCTTCTAATGAAATTGAATGAACTTTCACAATAGGATAAATTTCTGAGAATGATGATGATTCAAATAGCTTGGTTTGGTGAATTGGATTGATGCTCTTTAATCTGTTTTACATTACTTGTTATCAATTCTGTTAGTTTCTGCATTGATCTTTAATCGTAGTTTGTGTTTTTGCAATTTTTACTTCGCGCATGCAAACTGTTCGACAAAAATCCCCTTTACTGTTAGTAGTGAATTGAAGATAGAACCATATTGATAGTGTCTTTGAGTTGACCTAGGTTAATCCTGTGCTACAGAATTAACTTAGTTTAATTGTTTTGAAGCGACACGACAAACACTTATCAGTATTCAATTAATATTACCATGTATAAATCATTTTCTATCATTTATGATGCACACATTAATTTACCTCGAATTGATCCCTCGCATTCGAGAATCCTAGGGATATTTATCAAATCTCGATCCCTCGCATATGAAGTAAATAACCTAGCATTACAATCATAATCACGTGTTATTTGCAATCTAAACATTATGCTTTATTCCTAGCAATGTAACGTAAAGAGTAAAATCATTCAGTTCAAATCCTAAGGGCACTTTCCAGTCAAGCTTAGAATCTAATTTCATGACACTAGTGATAAAGTAGAATCAAGCATTAAAAATATAATGAAATTACTAGAATCAGTAGAAAAGATTCATACATATATAAAATATTAAAAGAGATACATAAGGGTACAAAAGATTACATTCAATCCTTAGGAGAAAATAACCGATCATGGTGTAGAGCAAGAGATCAACAGAAGACATGACGAAGGTAGCAATCCCTGCCCCATTTCTGTAGAGTTTCCACTCCTTTTCTCTCTTCTCTCACCTCTCTCTAAGCCTCTTGGGCTGTACCTCACGTTTTCTCTCCAAAAAAACATGCTCCCATCTTCACTTTGCATGCCTATATATAGGAAATGGTGACCAGCTTATGTCCATTTGCCCAGGCGACCAATTTTGCCTGTTTTCACTCTCCTGGACGAGTTAATACATAATTTTGGAAACAGCCATTCGCCCAGGCGAGCTAAATACACGTGAATCACTCGCCCAAGCGAGTTAAAGTCATCATGTTGAAGAAAGATGTTAGCCTGGGCGAGTTCTGGGCGAATTTTCTTCAGGAAATGTTCTTTTTGCCCCCTTTTTTCCCTTTTGTGCTTGTTTTGGTTACTTGGATGCTCTGGATACCATTGAACTTTTATTAAATCTCCAAATTTGAGTGGATTAATCTTCTAAAATGTGAATAACACCCTATATAATTACAAAATATAAAACAACTAGGTTGAGGGTAATTTTTAATCAAAGAAATATACTAAAATCAAAAGATAAGTGTCTAGCATTATAATCCTGTTTTTACTAAAATATGGCACTTATCACAAGACCAAAGAGAGTTTCGCCATAAGCTCATCTTCCATTTGAGAGCTCTCATGAAAAAACTTGAGTTATGACCGTTCACTTTGAAGACTTTGCCGGTAACTTCAATTTTAATCTCAATTGCACCATGGGAAAAACATTAGTAATAACAAAAGGCCCATTCCATTTAGATCAAAGTTTACCAGAAATAAGCTTGACGTGAGAATTAAACAATAACACTTTTTGGCCAATATGAAACTTCTTCCTAAGAATCGTAGAGTCGTTAAACCTCTTCACTTTCTCCATGTAAATCTTGGAGTTCTCATAGACTTTTACACAGATCCCTCAAGTTCTTGCAATTGAAGCTTCGTTTCCATATATGCTTCATAAAATGCCATGTTACAACTCTTACGGCTCAAGAAGCACAATGCTTAATCTCCATCAGAATGTGACATGCCTTACAAAAAACCACC
Organism: Glycine latifolia; assembly: GCA_013407115.1. Classification (NCBI taxonomy): domain Eukaryota; kingdom Viridiplantae; phylum Streptophyta; class Magnoliopsida; order Fabales; family Fabaceae; genus Glycine; species Glycine latifolia. Next base: position 19,091,708 of record CM023941.1, on the reverse strand, counting down.
TTATAGGGAAACATCCCTAATGGTGTTTCGTAAGCCGTCCTGTGAGCCCATAGAGCATCTTCAAGTAGCTTGCTCCAATCCTTCTTGTTGGATTGCACTACCTTCTACAACACTTCCTTGATCTCTTTATTAAAAACCCCTGCTTGCCCATTAGTTTGAGGATGATAAGCTGTAGCAACTCTATGCATAACCCGAATACTTTTGAAGCAAGGATTCCAATGAACTGTTACAAAAGTGGCTCCCCTGGTCACTGATAATAGCTCTAGGCACACCAAACCTGCAAAAAATGTTAGATCTCAAAATCCACACCAACTTTAGAATCATTAGTTTTGGTGGCCTTAGGTTCAACCCATCTAGAAACATAATCAACAACAAACAAGATATCCAAAAAAACCATGGGAAATAAGAAAATGGACCCATAAAATCAATATCCCAAACATAAAAAATCTCACAAAAAATAATGGACTATTGGGGCATCTAATGCCTACATGTAATGGTCCTTTCCACTCTCTAACAATACTCATAAGTGGTCAAAAACTAATGAGCATCTCTAAAAATGCTGAGCCAATAAAGCCCACAGTCTAACACTCTCCTAGTGGTCCGCTGAGGACCAAAATGATGGTCGGTAGGTGTGCCATGACAAAACTAAAGAATAGAATGAATCTCGTGATCTGGAACACACCTTCAGATCACTTGGTCACTACCAAATCTCCATAAATAAGGATCATCCCACACATAATATTTAGCATTACTTAAGTTTATCTATCTGACACCTTTATGCATGAGGTGGGACAACAGATGCAACAATGAAATTCACAATGTCAGCAAACCAATGTGTAACATGTGATGAATACAAATGCATCAAATGCTTATCAGGGAAACTATCCCTAATAGGAAAGGAATCAACAGGTCCCTCAATCCTACTCAAATGATCAACAACCAAGTTTTCTGTACCACTCCTATCTTTAATCTCAAAATCAAACTCTTGAAGAAGAAGCATCCACCTGATCAGTCTAGGTTTAGCATTAGGCTTATTCAGAAAGCACCTCAAAGTTGCATGGTCAATAAAGATAGTGATATGGGAGCAAAGCAAATAATATATGAATTTATCTAAAGCAAAAACGATAGGTAAAATCTTATTCTTAGTGGTGGTGTAGTTAACTTGGGTTGCATCTAAAGTGCATGAAGCATAAGCAATGACATGGGATAGTTTATCAACTCTCTATGACAAAACAACCCCAAGTGCATAGTTAGAGGCATTACACATGAGCTCAAAAGGAAGGTCCGAATCTGGTGGTTGCATAATGGGAAAGGTGGCAAGCGTCTTCCTCAACACCTCAAATGCCTATTTGCAAGGTTAATTAAGCACAAATTCTACGTCCTTTTGAAGAAGCTTGGATAATTCCAGTGAAATCTTGCTAAAATCCTGGATGAATCTCCTATAGAAACCTGCATGTCTAAGAAAAAAAATGCATTTCCCATACAAAAGCAGGGTAAGGTAAAGAAGTAATAACATCAATCTTGGCCTTGTCAACCTCAATACTTCTACTATAGACCAAATGCCCCAAGACTATACTTTCATGTACCATAAAATAACATTTCTCGAACTTAAGAAAAGGGTTAGTCCCAATGCATCAGTCAAGAACTCTAGAGAGGCTATCCAAATATGCATCAAAAGAGGAACCACAAATAGTGAAATCATCTATAAACACGTCTATGCAACTCTCTAATAAATCAGAAAAGATACTCACCATGCACCTTTGGAAGGTGCCAAGAGTGTTGCATAGGCCAAAGGGCATCCTGGTGTAGGAAAATATGCCAAATGGAAAGGTAAATATGGTCTTGTGTTGGTCCTTTGATGTAATGTGAATATGCATGTAACCTAAAAAATCATCAAGAAAGCAATAATGTGATTTATCTGCCAACCTCTCAAGAACATGGTCAATGAATTAGAGAGGGGGGTGGTCCCTGCGAGTTGTATGGTTAATTCTTCTATAGTCAATGCAAACTTGCCAACTGTTGTCCACTCTAGTCGGAATCAACTCATAATCCTGGTTCCTCACAACAATGATGCCCAACTTATTAAGGACCACTTGGACTGGGGAAACCTAAGTGTTATTTGGAATGGGATAGATGATCCTTGTGGGTAGTAGCTTCATCACCTCCTTCTTCACCACATCAAGTATGAGGGGATTCAACCTCCTCTGTGGCTACCTTACTGGCCTAGAATCATCCTCCAAGAGTATTCAATGCATGCATATGAAGGATTTATTTAAGGAAGGTCAACAAGTGTCCACCTAATGACCTTTTTGTGGCCTCTCAAAATGTGCAACAACTTCTTCTCATGCTTAAGTGAAAGGCTGCTAGATACGATGTCTGAGAGCTTTTGAGAATTATCTAAATAGGCATATTTAAGTTGCTCAGGTAGTGGTTTCATCTACAAAGAAGGTGGCTGAATGGTTGAAGCCAAGGGAAGGTTGGTGGCTGATGGAAGGGAAATAGGAGAGTCAGGACCTACACCTGCAACATAATCAGAGTGAATTACAGAGGAAATATATGCACAAATACTACATCAACAACACAATCATCATAGTTATCAGAATCATCATAGACTCAATTAAAATAACTAAGATCAAAATTAGAAAAGTAAAAAAAATCAGAAAGTCAATATGTACAAATATCTACACTATCTACTGTAACATCAATGATATGTACAAGGAAAAGAGAATGCTCATCTGCAAGACGTCTCATGGCCTCAAAAATGTTGAAATTCAAAACATCATCACCAAACTCCATGGAAAGATTTCTTTTATGCACATCAATTTTGGTCTTGGCTGTCATCAAGTATGGTCTCCCTAGGATGGTAGAATGGTAGCAACAGTTTTGCTTTGAATAAGTGCAGAAACATTTCTACCCATCTTCACTTGCTCATTTTTCTTTAACTCTTATGGGTGCATAAATAATTCAAGAACTTTGCATATTTTGGAATTTGTTTGATTGCATCCAAGAGGGGAATGTTGACTTCCACCCTCTTGAAAGTCTCAAGAAGATTAGAATCAAGCTCTACTTTTTTTTGCAGGAATGGATCTAGAAGGAAAAGGTAGAGGAATATGTTTTTGTGCAAAATCTATTTTGACACTATCATCAATTTTGGCACCAGCATTTGTTAAATTTGGAAGCTCTTTTCCATTCCTCATGGTAATAGCACTCACATTCTTTGGATTAATAATTGGTTGTGCGATAATGTTGCCAGAACCTTGTTGCTACATATGGTTGACAAATGTAGCTAACTGTCCAATCTAAGTCAACAGGTCTTGGATGATGGAACTCACATTCTATTTAAACTGAATGTTGCTAGTTGCCATTTGCTTCATCAGCTTCTCCAATGAAGGTCCAAAAGTGTTATGCATAGGTTGTGTAGGTGTAGGTGTAGACTACTGGAATTGTTGTTGTCAAAATGAGGGAGCTTGGTATTTGCTGGTGGAGGACTAATATTGTTGTTGTCTAAATGGTTGTTGTTGTGGACTAGGACCATACCTCAGGTTTGGATGATCTCCAACTAGGATTATAAGTGTCAGAGTAAGGATTATATTGTTGTTGTTGAGGTCTGAATGACAGTCCAGATTGCATGGCGGAAACTTCATTAGCCTATTTTGTTTCTTGGAGAGTGGGACATGTATCTATTGATGATCAGGTGCACAACAGATACCACACAGTCTTGGTTGAGTGCCTGTCATCACATTTTTTTGTTGACCAATGACTAGCTATCTTACAAGGGATGTCAATTCTATAAGTTTATTCTCCAGCCTTTGGTTATCAGCAACCACAAAAATAGAAACTTCATTTGCAGCAGCCTTGAATGTTGCAACCACTCCAATACCAAATTGTTGGTAATTTACTACCATGTTGGAAATCAATTGTCTTGCAACAACATGAGTTTTGGCCATTAAAGCACCTCCACTGACTATATCAATCATACTCCTGTCCATTAACATCAACCCTTCATAAAAATACTGGATCAATAATTCCTCATTCATTTGATAGTGAGGAAAGGTAGCACACAACAGATCCCAAATTTGTTAACCGTTGGATCAACTTCAACTTTCGATTGTAAGCTTGCAACCCAAGTCTTCACGTTTTAATTGTTGGGATTTGAGAAATAAAATTGGGAGTGTGATATATGATCTTTGCACAGAAGCAGTGAAATATGTTGGAGAAGGGATTCGTCCAGAACTTGCCCAGGAGTATTTAAGCTGGGCCAGCTCGGCCAGGTGAGCCAAATTTCACCCTGGCAAGTCTTGCATGTTACAAATATGACTAGAAGCGAGAAAGAACACATTTTTCACTCTCTCTCTCTCCCTCGCCCCAACAAAACTATCACCTAGACCCTAGAACCTCCTCCTCCACCACCCACAACTGTAACGCCTCTTTCCAATCTCTCGTGCTTGGTTGATTTTAGATAAAATATTGTGTTCGCTTTGTATTAGAATTAGATTGATTAAAAATTTTTCGAAAATACATTTGCTTTGCTTGTGATAAATTCTTCCTCTCCACGATTTTATTCAGACAATAAAGTACAGTCCAGTAATACAGACTAAAGAACAATTTATACAGTCCAAATACAGTCCAATCACAAGATACATGGAACTTAAAATTTAGTACATCTTCATCATCCTTTCTTTATAATCCTTCTAGACCCTCCTGCTTTCCTGCTCGCCCAAATAAATTGGGGTCATCACAGGTGTCAAACCACAGACACAAAGTAGGGTAAGTTTATGATAAATTTAGTTTGAATAAAATAAACATAAACAACTTATTCACACATTTATTTCCCAACACACTAATTAAATATTTAACATACCACATATTCATTAATAATTATTCCACCTAATCAACATGGGATGTAAGTAATGCATGCTTATCTTCTTTATATGATGCATGTCTGAGATCTCAGGTTATTAAATTATCATCAGTGGCCACAGTCAGATAGCCCCATCTCAGTGGCACAAACTTATCCAACCAGTCGGGGTAGCCCAGGGGCGCGTAGGATAGTCACCTCCACCTATGTGATCATCATGGTGGTGTGGTCCTCCCTGTCTCAACTACCCCCAAGTTCATAACACCTTTGAACGCGTGGACTCAGTTTAGCTATCTGACAACAACAACAACATCAACTTCACGGTCTTATGCCCCCGCCAGGCCTATGCATATGAGAATGCATGAATGATTCATTTCATTTCATCTTTTCTTCTTTTGATATTATTTTTCCTCTTACATCTGATATACTTCAAGATTCAACATCTTTAACAACTCATGGCATATGCTTAGTAAACAACATGGAAAGCTTCTTTCAACCAACACATGAAGCTTTATACAACACTTAAGCACATAGCCATGGTTCAACTTCATAAATCTTTTAAAGATAAATTATAAGATTCAATACTTTTTCAACTCTTAATCTTCTTTATCACAACTTCAAAAGAACATCTTAGAATCCATAATTAGTCACAACAAATATTCCAACACTTTACTTATCTTTGTCTCTTTGGAATTTCATCAAACACTTGGTAGGTAAGCTTTGATTCATAACTAGAAAATAAGTAAAATGATATTTCAACTTAGCATAAACAATATTCAAGAATCTTGTAAAACACTTTTTAAATCCAATATATAAACTTTATTTCATACACTACAATACTTTTAAAGAAAGTTATGTTAATCCTTATAAAGTTTACTTTGATACATATACTTCCAACATAACTCTAAAATAAAATAGACATATTTAAGAATTTAGGAAACACTTTTATCAAACACATAAACTTTAATAAAAGATAAAACACTTTAGCTTTAGTGACATATTTCATGATATATTTTTAGTTCTAATCACTTTTCCTTAAAGATAATCAATATAAATATAAATTTATGTCACTTATCATTCATTTATTAAGCTTAGAATTAAGTTTATTTATTCAAACCATCATTCATTAATCAAAATCAATTCACTTAATCAACTATCCATTCATTTCATAATCTTTAGTTCTTTGAGGCAATTCATCAAACATCTAGTATACAAGGATTAATCTCTTATGAAACCAAATGGAATTCTTAACATAATTAATATTCAAAGAATCATAAACCACCTTCCTACAAAACATACAACCATTAGTAGTGATAAGGCATTACAACTCAAATCTTAATCCATTTTCCTTAAAGATAGATGTTAGTGTTTCTAGATTTAGGTCACTTTAATTCATCACTTGTAAGTTTAAATTATTTGTCTAAGACTTCTTCTTGTTACTATAATCAAGTTTCTTATCCAAGAACTATTCACCTAATAATTCTTAAATCTTTAAAACACTTCATCAATCACCTAAAGCACAAGGCATAATTTCTTATAGAAATTATCAAGAATCTTAATATTCAAACTTAATTCACCATAAACCTCCCTTACCTTGGTTTCCTTAGACTTTTGGGTAGCTTTTCCTTCCTCTACTTGAATGTTCCTTACTCTAGAATCCAAGCTTTCCTTCTTCAAAATTGAATAACCTTGCTCCTTGTTCTCCTAGTACTTCACGTGGACTTCCAAAGGTGTAGGCCTTTGTTTTGCTTTAGGTAAAAAGTGAAATTGGAAAGGAATGAAATGGACATGTTTTGGAGTGGGTTTTGGCACGTTGGCTTCCCTTTGGGCAGCCAAATTTTTGATTCCCACACCCTTTTATATGCTTGTTTGAATCAAATATCTCCAAGGCTTATGATTACCTAGCTTTCCATTTGTTTTCCTTTCATTGGTTAGTATTTCCTAATCCTACAAGTGTCCATTTTCAAGAAAATTCTACATCCTCCTTCTTGTCTTTCATTCTCACGTGGATTAGCAAGGCTTAAAAGACATTCCTTTTGTTTTTCTTCTTTCACGTGGGATAGCTAGCTTGGTCATAAAAACTTCTTCTAAAGTCATGATAACTTAGCTTTCCATTTGCTTGAATTTTATTGGCTAGTAACTCTTAACCCTACATGTGTCTTGTTTCTTGAAAATTCCACTTCATTCTCCCTTCCCCTCATGTTGCACGTTCACTTTGCTAGCTTGTAGAAAAATCTTGATTTGTTTGATTCATGAAAATATCTTTAAGTTATTATTGCTTTCTTTCCACTAGCTTTGTTCTTATTGGCTATTCATTTTTCTCCATACAAGTGTCCATCTTCTTGATCATTCTTGACTTTTCTACAAGTTTTCCTCCATTGATCTTGCATCATATGGTCAAGGCTTAATCTAGAATTCCAAATTAATCCAATTTCCTTTTATTGCATGTAATAGTAAAATGCTATTTTCTTATTGGTCCATATTGACTCTAATTATTAAAATTACCAAACTAACTTATTTAAGCAACCTATTCCTCCCATAATTAAGAAAAACTTCATAGATTACCTCCATCCTTTTCCTATAATTTTCTGATACTCGAGATAGTCTAGATTAAGCTATTTTCAATCTATCTTCCAAAATTCGTAGAAATTTGTGTTTATGATTTCTTGTCACCCACCATGTTAATATTTCATTATCTAAAAGAGTTTCATCCATTCTCCAGGTTCCCACAAAATTTCTAAAGTCATCTGGGCATTTTTGACCTAAAGGGTATTTTGGTCATTTACCACCCTCGGGACGTGATGGTAATTATCTAATTTGTTTAAGGATATCTATGGAATTTCCTCCCTAAAATATCTCACCAAAATATCTAGGGGTATTTGGTCATTTCTAAAAATGTCCTGGGGCAAAATTGTCATTTTTACCTTAGGGACATAACCGTCATTTCTGAAATTGTTCAGGGGCATAATCGTCATTTGCCCTATATCTTTTGTACTGCCCCCCAATTAATATTTCACCCCAGCAATTTGACTGTTCTTCAAAATTTTGGGGTGTTACAACAACCACTAGTGACGGCCATGAGCCACCACCGCTTGTCGTTGGACCACCACACGAAGAGGAACACTTTAATTGGAGTGGAATCTCCAAAACTCAACTCACGGATTCGATAGAAAACGAAGCCTTCGACCCTCCCTTCATGGTTTCTTTGAGGTAACTATACTTTTATGCCTTCTCCTAGTTAGTTTGAGCCTCTCTTAGTATCTTTTGTGATTTAGGTACCGTTATTGGATGTTTTTACACTTTATTTGAAAACCTTTGAAAATGAGACTTTTAAAAGTTGTCTTTTTTACAAAATTGATGTCATTTTCATGACCTTCGTTGAACCCCGGTAACATTGGCGTGATCAAAATTTGAAAATGATGTCTTTTTGATGTGGACTCCAAAAACACCATTTTAGTCCCTTTTAAATTTGAGTCAGTATTTGACCCCTGAATGTTATTGTTACCTTGTCTTTGAAATGTACACTAAGTTGTCTTCAATTTGGTATATAGAGCATGTGTTCGGACTAACGGACGTGAACCTAAGAGATCTCAAATCGGACTAACGAGAGAATATAGATAGGTGATGGGAGTTTATTGTTTGTTTACAGCTTTTGAAATTGTAATTGGGGTCAGGGAACCCAATTATGGGAATGTATGTTTGTCCATGTGAATGCTGATTTTCAAGAAAAACTGTATTTTTAACTAATTGGATGTGATATATTTCTCATTGATGAATGAAATTAAGAAGGATGTTATTGTTGTAATGATTGAAATTTTTAGGAAAAGTCATAATTACAGAGGTGACTCTGTCCAAAATTGTATATTTGTTCTTTTATTTAATTCTTTATTAAATTTTAATTGGGCATAAGAGTTTGTCTCATATACCATTGTTCTCCTCTTTAATTTAGTATTTTCCCTAAAATATTAGTCTCGTGGTATTATGGATTATGATTGTATGTGAATCCCAAGCATGGATTTATATCTATATTCGTGGAATGCGATTGCTTATGATGTTGATGATATTGAGATGAGATGATTGTTGATGTTGATGATGATTTTGAGATGAGCCAATGTTGATGTTGATGATGTCATCATGATGGATGTATGTTGTGTATAACATGGGGGTGCAAGGACCTGTTGGATATCCCTAGAGAGGGAAAGGGATTGGTTTAAAAATTTCAAGCATCCCTGAAGAGGGAAGGAGATTGCTTAGAATTTTTTAACTATCCACGCCAATGCATTGATGACACCCATGTTCCAAGAGCACAAGCTGTCCAACTTCACATGTAATATGGCTGGTTGGAAGCTTTAAATGTGCAGCAATGGAAGATGGAAAAGGTAAGAGATGAAGATGGATGGCATCATGAAAAAGCTTTCTAATAAGCCTAGGAAGAATCGTCACAATAGCATGAAGCCATTGATAAGAAACAAGAGGTTCTTGCACAAGAACAAGAGAGAAATCTCTCACAAATTCTGATTTGCATTCAAATGAACAAAAGTTGTTTACATTCAGTTATGGGATAGCTTATAAAGCCACAAAATTCACTAACTAAATGCACATGAAATTACAATTGAAAGGAAGCTTATAATGCAAACTACAAAAGCCAAATGCAAGCCAAATGTAAGTGACTCTTGGCTGAACCAAACTCGTGTAAGGTGCAATATTTTAAGCCTTAAGGTGCAGCCAAGGTGCAGTATTTTAGCCTCTAGGTGCAGCCAACAAGCTTACTTAGGTGCTACACAAATTACACACAAGTGCACCTACACCTCTTTACACAATTTGCACTAAAAAGCCTTTTTATTTGTCATTACTTTTGCTTCTAACAAGTGCTGAAATTTATGGAATTAAATTCAACTTGAGACATCAAAATTCATCCCTTGTTACTCTTGAGTTGGTGTGCTTATTCATGCTTGTCCAAGTTAGCTTTGATGTGGTCTTGAAGGGCTTGAGTTCTATCTCTTGTCATGGGTCCTTTAAAGCTCACCAAAGGAAGTGCTTCAAATTCACCTTCTAGACCTTTAGCTTGCAATGGACCTCCATTAGTTTCACTCAATTCACATCCCCTCCTTCTTGAAAGGAACTTAACCTCAAGTTTGCTTCCTCACTTGTACCTACATCACACAAAGACAGATCATAAAGATTGAAAGTAGTACTCACACCATACTTACTTGGCAACTCAAGTCTAGGTTGTAGCTTGGATTTCCTTTCTTGAGGAAATCTATCATTCCACTTGTTCTTGTATCCCTTTTGCCTCCACGGTGAAGTCTTATATGCTGGCCTATTTGGAAGTGAAAAACCTGCAATCAAATCAATTTGGTGCTCTATGCCTCTTAAAGGAGGCAAGTCATTAGGTACTTCTTTTGGAAAAA
>CM023941.1:19045715-19078463 GCA_013407115.1 Glycine latifolia | reverse complement strand
TAGGACTCAATGTCCTCAGTCATTTACATTTGAAAGGACTCAATGTCCTCAATCTTTTATATTTCATAGAAATCAATCTCCTAAGTCTTTTACAATTTCATAGGACTCAGTGTCATTAGTTATTTACATTTCATAGGACTCAATGTCCTCAGTCATTTTCATTTCATAGGACTCAATGTCCTCGGTTATTTACATTTCATAGGACTCAATGTCCTCAGTCATTTACATTTGAAAGGACTCAATGTCCTCAATCTTTTATATTTCATAGAAATCAATCTCCTAAGTCTCTTACAATTTCATAGGACTCAGTGTCATTAGTTATTTACATTTCATAAGACTCAATGTCCTCAGTCATTTACAATTCATATGACTCAATGTCCTCGGTCATTTATATTTCATAGGACCTAATGTTCTCAGTTATTTACATTTCATATTCCTCAATGTCCTTAGTTACTTACTTTTCATAGGACTCAATGTCCTTAGTCATTTACATTTCATAGGACTCAATGTCCTCAATCATTTATATTTCATAGGACTCAATGTCCTCAGTCATTTACATTTCATGGGATTGAATGTCCTCAGTTATTTACATTTCATAGGAATCAATGTCTTCAGTCATTTACATTTCATAGGAATCAATGTCTTCAGTCATTTACATTTCAAAGGACTCAATGTCCTCAGTCATTTACATTTCATAGGACTCAATGTCCTCAATCATTTAGATTTCATAGGACTCAATGTCCTCGGTCATTTAGATTTCAAAGGAATCAATGTCCTCAGTCTTTTACATTTCATAGAACTCAATGTCCTCAGTCTTTTATATTTCATAGGACTCAATGTCCTTAGTTACTTACATTTCATAGGATTCAATGTCCTTAGTCATTTACATTTCATAGGAATCAATGTCCTCATTCATTTATATTTCATAGGACTCAATGTCCTTAGTCTTTTACATTTCATAGGAATCAATGTCCTTAGTCTTTTACATTTCATAGGACTCAATGTCCTCAGTCATTTACATTTCTTAGGAATCAATGTACTGAGTCATTTACATTTCATTGGACTCAACATCCTCAGTTATTTACATTTCATAGGAATCAAATTCCTCAGTCTATTACATTTCATAGGACTCAATGTCCTTAGTCTTTTACATTTCATAAAAGTCAATGTCCACAGTCATTTACATTTCATAGGACTTGATGTCCTCATTCATTTATATTTCATAGGACTCAATGTCCTCAGTCTTTTACATTTCATATGAATCAATGTCTTCATTCATTTACATTTCATAGGACTCAATGTCCCCAGGCATTTACATTTCATAGGACTCAACTTACATTTTCATAGGACTCAATGTCCTCAGTCATTTATATTTTTTAGGACTCAATTTCCTATGTCATTTACATTTCGTAGGACTCAATGTCCTTAATGATTTACATTTCAAGGGACTTAATGTCTTCAGTCATTTACATTTCATAGGACTCAATCTCGTCAGTCTTTTACATTTCATAGGAGTCAATGTCCTCAGTCATTTACATTTCATAGGACTCAATGTCCACAGTCCTTTACATTTCATTGGACTCAATGTCCTCATTCATTTATATTTCATAGGACTCAATGTCCTCAGCCATTTACATTTATAAGGACTCAATTTCCTCAGTCTTTTACATTTCATAGGACTCAATGTCCTCAGTCATTTATATTTCATAGGACTCAATGTCCTCAGGTATCTGCATTTCATAGGACTCAATGCCCTCAGTCTTTTACATTTCATAAGACTCAATGTCCTCAGTCTTTTACATTTCATAGGATTCAATGTCCTCAGTCATTTACATTTCATAGGACTCAATGTCCTCAATCATTGACATTTCAAAGGATTCAATGTCCTCAGTCATTTACATTTCATAGGACTCAATGTCCTCAATCAGTTACATTTCAATGGATTCAATGTCCTCAGTCATTTAAATTTCATAGGACTCAATGTCCTCAGTCATTTACATTTCATAGGACTCAATATTCTCAGTCTTTTACATTTCATAGGATTCAATGTCATCAGTCATTTACATTTCATAGGAACCAATGTCTTCAGTCATTTACATTTCATAGGACTCAATGTCCTCAGTCATTTACATTTCTGAGGATTCAATGTCCTCAGTCATTTAGAATTCATAGGAATCGATGTCTTCAGTCATTTACATTTCTTAGGAATCAATGTACTCAGGCATTTACATTTCATAGGACTCAATGTCCTCAGTTATTTACATTTCATAGGAATCAATGTCCTTAGTCTTTTACATTTCATATTACTCAATGTCCTTAGTTACTTACTTTTCATAGGACTCAATGTCCTCAGTCATTTACATTTCATAGGAGTCAATGTCCTCAGTCTTTTACATTTCATAGGAGTCAATGTCCTCAGGCATTTGCATTTTATAGGACTCAATGCCCTCAGTCTTTTACATTTCATAAGACTCAATGTGTTCGGTCTTATACATTTCATAGGATTCAATATCCTCAGTCCTCAGTCTTTCCAAAATAAAAATGTTAAAAGCTTTCATTTTAAAGTCCGTTGAATTAGTTGAATTACTTCCCAAACACATTAAGTTGGTGCAACACACTAGAACATTGTTTTCTACTACCATGTCATTTGGAAAGAAGCTAAAAGTTAATGAAATAAATAATTCTATTTTCGTAGTAATTTATATGAAATTTGTTAGCCAGTATCTTTAACATATTAGTTAAGAAACTAAAACAAAGAAATATTTATTGTTTAAATTATAGGAAATTATAAATAAAAAATTATGAAATTTTTCATTTCTCAAGAAAAATATTTCTATTTTTAATTTTTTAATTAATACCCTTATAAAACATTTATTAGCATTTTTAAATTATATAATCCGATGACAGCTTTATGTCTCTCTTCTTAGGTTTACTAACTCACACAATTGTTGGTTGGATTTTTTAAACTTTATCAATAAAATAAATTTAAAGGAAATACTTCAATATTAAGAAATGGAATAATACTATATTCATAATGATTATAAAAAAATTGAGAATGATATTAATAACTACCTATTCCCATAAATATGCAGATACTATTTATAGGGGGGAATTCCACTGGACAGTGATTTTCTTTCTTCAACATGAATCACGGTCCTGAAGTCAAAAATAAAATACACACACACATATTATTCTCTTATCTTTTCTTGTTCTTTTTCATTTTTCAATCGACACCTGAGAAGGCCATTGTTCCCTTCAATTAAAGTTGTCTGCATAGAATACCAAAAAAAAAAAAGTTGTCTGCATTAAACTTTAGAGTCAGAGTTAGATGCCATTTCCTGTTGACCTAAGTGTCGGTCATCACCATTAATGGTATTTATTTAGAAGGATTTTCAAGTTGTTTCAAATTAGAAATGTTATCAAGAGACCTAAATTTTGTTTTGGATAAGGATTTATATATGTGGTCCATACTTTAAGATTTCAATTTGTGTTGAATGCAAGTCTGCCACAAATGATTACGATAGTGTAGTTCCTAGTTATCGTGATCATAAAAAAAATATTCTTAATTAATACAGTATTGATGAAGAAGGGCATTGAATCCATGTTTCACTAGGCCGAACATAAGGCAACTTATACCTACTAACAAAAAATTATTTATTATTAGTATTTATAAATTTTTAATAATCTAGTGCAGTTTCCCAAAAAAAAGTTAATGTAGTGCAGTAATATTTCTCCAAAAAACAAGTAATATTTCACCAAATTTTTTTTATTAATATATGTTTTTTTCCTTGAGAATCAGGTTTATCCTGTTTAAATAAAATTCATATATATTTTTGTAAAACTATTACTTTTCTCTTATTATCTCATACTTAGAAAATTAATTAATTAATTAATAATTATAATTAAATAGATTGCTTCTTAATAACTCGATTCTCACCAAATTAATTATATGAAACATTTTTTTATCTAATATCTTCATCAAATTCGATAAATCAGATTATTCATTCATTACTTTAGCTTTAAAAATATTTTGTTAACTTAAAAAATACCTCGCCTCCAAATTTGCTGCCTAATATGAAAGATGATGGTGACAGCCAATTGAACTCACTAGGAATGATTTTCTGCACTTTCTAATGTGTTATGCCAATACACAAGATTCGATGTTCACGGTTATGTGTCAAAAGACTATTTGTACATACAATGATATCATTACTTGATTCTCATTGAAATTTTGTTTGTTTTTATATAGAAAACTCTGGTCTTTTAGAGCTTAATCATGATTCACAAATTGATAATAAGGGACAAAAAGTAAATACCTTCGCAATATGTTTTTTAAAAAGAAATTTCTAATTTTAATTGCAAATTGCTGTACATTGGATTAAATTGAGCCACCCAGTGTGATTCAAGAAGGGATAGTAATCAAGATTGAATTGAAATGCTTTTGGCCAGTGCCATTAACTAATAATTATAATAAATTTGAGATCTCATTTTTCAATAAGAAAATATTTTTTACTATATGTTTTCTGAGACACGATTTTAATCATATTTGATGCTTTTTTTGTGGTAATTTTATATAATTTTCACAATTAGTTGTTTTCACTTACTTTTTAAATAACATATACGGTAAACCTTGTCATAAGAGAATAGAGTCGACGTGGAAAAAACAACATAATTATTATAAGAGTAATTTAGCTTCTATTAAAAATATTGTTGTCACTATTGTTCAGAATTTTCAAACTAATGTTTAGTTGAAATTTCAGTGCCTGACTATTTGATTAAGAAAAGATTCCTATTCAATTTGACTTCCTAAAACATCAATAAAATCAAATAGTTACTTACAACTTCCAACTATTTCTTAGGCAAATTACAGGTTATTGAAAACTTGCCTATATTTGATATTAATTTACATACCAATGTTGACAAAAGAAAAGAATAGAGAGAAAGGCTAGGCTTAAATGCGTCACCAAGATAGACAAAAAACGATTCCAAAGAAATTATCAGGCAGGGACAAACTGATAGATGTCACCCCAAAATATGTCAAAATTCCAGAACCAGGTTTTGCAAGAAATCATGCTTATTGGTTCTTGTTAACTTAGCTATTCTGTTAATCTGACCAACCACGACCACTCAAGCCAAGATGGCATCACTTGTCAGCCACTATATCAACTTAGCCTTTTTGCTGATAAAGATTTTCTTCTTGAAATGATCTCAGCTGCCCAACTTTTTCCGATTTCAGTTTGAAACTTCCCTGAAGACCAAGTAAAAGATGAAGAGGTTGACAAAGGATCAAATAAAAATTATGAGCATTTCATTTATGACTAAAGTTTCAATTCTACCTGCAGTTGAAAGGAAGAATTCATCCAACACTTTTCCATGTTCTGCACAAGGTACAATATAGTCTGAGAAACTTGGCATCTTTGTAACGTATCATGAAGAGTATGTAGCAAAAAGTAAAAATAGCATTCATTTTAGGAAGAACTATCACGTCGTCAAAAAGTTGGAGTTCAACTGTTTAAGAATTCCAAACATAAGGTGGAATGACGGTAGCAATTCAATGGTCACATGCTAATATATCTATCTATATTATAACGTACCTGTTTCATATTCCAGCGCTTGCAGAATCATCTCAACCTGATCAGAATGAACAGGACAAATGCAATTAGAAATGAACAAGGTTCCGGTATTACAGTTCCAGAGATACATGTTATGAAAACATTAAAAAGTAATGTAAATTACACTTTATTGTCTAAATTTGTTACAAAACCCCTTATATTTAACCCCTCTCATGTTTCCTGTTGAAATCAGACTGCATTCATAGTAATAATTGTAGTTTATAGGCATATAATCTCTAATTTAAGGAAACTGAATATCTATTTGTGTAATTAATACAATAAGCTTATACTCCCTCCGTTCCATAATAATAGTCGTGTAAGAAGAAAAAAATTGTCCCAAAATAATTGTCATTTTAGCTTTTCAATATAACATTAATTGTTTTTCTCCACTTATATCCCTTATAATATTAATGATATAGGCTACAAAAACTAAAAATGAATTAATGATGATAAGATTAATTTTGCAAAATTGTTATTCTGTTTCATTTATTTATTAGTTTTTCTTGGTCTGTGTAAACAAACTAGTTTGGGACAACAATTATAATGGGATGGAGGGGAGTATATAATCTCATCCATAGTGTATACAAACACACACTTTCAGTCTAATGCCTTTGTTTCCTCTTTCTTAAGATGGTATTGGAGTCTATCCTAAATCTATTAGGAGTAACCTACCATTTTATCCATGCAGCAAGCCCAAAAAGTACTGGGCGTGACAGGGTTTATTGGGAAAAATCAAGTCCCACATTGGCTAAAAATAGTTTCGGATAAAGTATATAAGTAGGAGGCAACCCTCACCTTACAAGCCAGTTTCGTAGGGTTGAGTTAGACTCAAACCCACACATTCTAATACTTTCCTTGATTAAAAAAACACTATAAGTGTTAAAAATTTCTCAAAACTGATCATGTAGAGACTGGAGGTCATTTGTCATGTCTGAAATATTTTTTGCCAAAACATTATCAGCTGAATACATAGTTTTATTTTATTCTCTGTAGTTTATTTTTCTACAACCACTATTCAGAGAATCTAGAACTATTCTTTTCTCTTGTTTATTCGCGGAACTTATCATCTGACCTAGTTTCATACTAATGCACAGTAGACAAATTTAAATGTTCTTAATATAGTAAATTCTGTTTGATTTAAGGAAAATGGACAACTGATTTGGAAACTTAATTATAGGATTTAAAGTTGGTGGTGCACTGAAGTTGATTTGCAAGAGGAGAGAAACCTTTAAATATAAGTTTAATATAACCAAAAAACACACCATTCAAATAGATACCTTGTCAAAATCCTTTACAAGATTTGCCTCTAAAGAAGAATTGTTTTCATACTCTGCCCAAAGTTCTTTGATCTCTTCAGCTGTAATAAAACAAAGTGACCTCAAGTAAATTTGATGCCAAATTTGGAATCTTTGTAAAAGTTTCCAAGTAAAATAATTTGCAATACCTCTCATCCCTCCACCAAGAAGTTCACACATTTTGTTTAAGGCTTCCTGCTCCATTCTGCTCTTTTCAGCCTTGGGCACACCATCAGATGGTGTTATATCTCCTACAATAGCTATTGAATACAAAACCATGCTCAAACTTCAATAAATTATAATCAGCAATATATTAAAGAAGACTTGATACCTTATCCAATTCCTTTTATCTTTTTCTTATGTATACTTGAGGAAAAACAATGTGTTGAGTATTCACAATCCCATACAACTAAGTCAAAATTTGAGGAACAAAGTCAAATAATCCAACATTCTTTTATTGAATTTTTCGTTCCTTTATTTATGGCTATGTTTGGCGCAACTTAGTTTTTTTGGAACAACTACTTTAAAATTACTCAAAATAAGAGTTTAGAAGTAAAAGCTGCTTAGCAGTTTTCATTTCTTTTAGCTTAAAAGAGATTATGAGAGAGAGAGCATGGAAGGAGAGATGCAATATCAAGGGGAGAAAGAGACTGAGAAAGCGGACAGAGAGAGAGAGAGAGAGAAAGAGAGGAGAGGAACAGACAAGAGATATCGGCAGGGGGAAGAGGGAGTCTTAACTTGTTTTACTTTAAAAACTGGGGTGGTTCTTAATTTCTTAAGAGCATTTTAGAAAATGTGTTTGACCCAAGTTCTATTTTTAAGGATAAGAAAAACTCAAAAAAGGTTGCACCAAACCAAACACTACCTAAGTATTCAAGTTAGCTGTTTCATCTTATTCAATAATTTGATTTCAAGCCAATACAGCAAGCAATTCATCCAATGTAAAATTTGTTACCAAGATATAAAGAAATGTACAAAAAATTCAATCAGAGGAAATCAGACATACCTTCTGCAATATCATGCACGAGTGCTATTTTAATACATCTGTACAGCAGGAAAAAAGAGTGTAAAGAGAAACCCAAATGGAATGGGGGCAAGTAAACAAAGTAAATTACTCCAAAAAAAATGAATTTACAGAGATAAGGAAGTTTAGGACAAAAATCAGTGAGGTGAATATAAACATACTGACTGACACTATCACACTATTAGACAGACAGTATTCACAAGGTAAAAGAAATCTGTTATTTTGGCTAATGACGAGTGTGCATAGTTTGCATTCTCTTTATACCATCTAGACTGTGTACAAAATTACAAATCTCACCGACAAAGAAATGTCTCACTAATCTGTGACAACAACAAATTAAGTAGAAGCTTTGCAACAAGCTTAGAGGGTATAGCTTGAACAAGAATTTGAAAAAGGCAATTCATTTTCCAGCCTAAATTTAATGCAAGACTTCTTATTTCCTTTTTAATTTAAGAGGTGAAACTACGCCTCAAAATGGACCAGCAGTTGAATGATTTGGCCCTTGCTTAAGTCAATATCCCTAGCAGCAAGAGTTGTTTCTAATTTTAAGTTGCTCTTTCTAACAAATACATGACCCAAGGTCACCTTGTTGGCTCACCCATAATGAAAAGAAAGCTATTTATTGCACAATATGCAATTTAGGCCTCAAAACGAAATCATAACATTGAAATATTAATAGCTACTACTATATTCCTCAAATTGGATATATGCAAGAAACCATTTAATTTACCCTTTAGTCTTTATGGTCATTGAAATTCTAAACATTTATAAAAAAAGGCCAATAAAGCAAACCACACTGAATATATCAAATTGCATAGAATAGAAAGATACTATAGTAAAACAGAAAGGTCACAACTATATAAACAAGAAGAAAAATGCTAAGAACATACTCTCTAACACACTCTTTCTCATGGCTGAAATTTTATTGGAAATGACAAAATTTGGTGGGTCCCACTCATATTTAATGACTCTCTCTCCTAATTTTGTAGTTTTCAATAAATTTTAACCAAATAAAGAGAGCGTGCTTGAAGGAATGTGCTAAAGAGTGTGTTTCTAGCACTCCTCAAACAAGACAATCCAACAAAGCCTTTCAACAACACCAAATGGGGCATATAAGAGTCAAGCAATGTGATTTCAATGTTCAACCAAAGAATGTACTATAGCAACGTACCAACTGTCATGGTTCTACTTAATCATGGAATCTATGGATGCATCTCACAATAAAAAAATAAAAAAAACTGAAGATTCAAGATCAAAACACAAATAATCATCATAAAAACTCAACAAGAAAATTTCAATGTCAAACCTTTCTCTATCCAATCCACGAACATCACCGGCAATCAAGGCCATTAAAGCCATGCGGTACATATGGTCAGCAATTGATTCAGCATCTTTTATCCCATGATTAACCCATCCTTTCCTTTTTGTGGTCTACAAGGCATACATATATGGCAAAGACTATATTATTATTCATTTGCGTTGCAGAACCAGTCTACATCCTCAATTTTCAATTCATACCATATAATTATTTTCTTTGTATATCAAATACAAATAACCTAATTCCAACAGTATACAGAATATTTGGATAAAAAATGCATAGTAAAATGTATGGTAAGAATAAATACAAAGAAAAAATTTAAGCTTCCTTAACCAAAGTGAGCACATTCATGACAGATATATATTGTTTCTGCATATGTAAATGAGATGGGAAAGAAGTCGTTACTGAGGATAATCACTGTCTTCTTAGTTTATGTGTTTTTAGCAAAAATGTATTGATAATAAACCTCTAATAGGAGGGTCTATGCTAGGAAAAATAGGAATGGGAGCAGGGGCGTAAAACCTTGGTGGCTATTAATAGAAATAATAGAAGCTGCTAACAATAACTGAAAATAAGAAAGTAAGAGTGCATCTATTCTTGATTTGAATTAAGTATCTCACAAACTTAACTCACTTTAAATCAATGGTAAATACATCCTTACTTTCTCACTTTCACCGTTTCTTCTCAGACGAGTTAAATCTTTGTAAGCTTTACTGTAATATACTTCTAATATTCTCCCCCCAAGCAAATTTCATCTCACTTGAAATTTATAAAGAAAAAAAAAATGTTGCCATATTTGAACATCTTACACACATCCAATTTCTTAAGCTTCTTCTCCATCACCACTTTCAACCCTCATTGTCATAATTCAGCCAATTCCCCATTGCTCTCATATAAGACACTACAAATCAAATCAACAATGTACACACCTTCATGCACAGAGCCATGCATTTCCTTAGCATTTAAACCAATAATAAATAAATAAAATGCTTCGTTGCTTTCACCATTTTTCCAGTACAAGGGGACATGTGAAAGAGTTCATTTTGACCTTTATCACACTCTCACAACAATCATTAGGGTAAAAAAAAAAAAACATTTCTTAAACTAAAAAAATGGCATCATATAGTATTACATCAATTTTTTCTGAGGTTTTCAAAATTTTTCTTTGTCCACAAAAGGGGGTAAATTGGGAATTTCATGATCACGTATATGATAGAACATAATGGATCGTAAAATTTCATAGGAAAAGTGAGTGGTTTATGATTGTAAGGTTACCTTGAGGCGGTGGCAGAGAGAGAGAAAATCAATGACCGACGAAGAAGAAGCAGAGAACCTAACGGAGGCATCACGAGAAGAGTGTTTGTTGGGTTCGCCGAAGCCGTCCGAGCCTGGAGGTTGGGACCGAACCGAGACGAGCCTGAGGTTCGGAGCGGTGTCGCGGAAGAAGAAGATTGCGGGTGCGATAATCGAGCGAGAAGGCGAAGAGCGGTGCAGCGATGGGACGCAACAACAAGACGCTGCTGAATAATGAATAATCGCCATTTCCTTTTTTAATTATTTTGATGTTGTGTGTGTGTGTGTGTGAGAGAGAGAGAGAGAGAGAGGAAGGCGACGACAGGAGAGAAATTAATTAGGACAATGCTTGAGTGTGTGTGTGTGTGTGTGTTTGGTTTCGTCGCGAGTCGTCTGTTGGTGGTTTCACTGCTTTGTTTGTTTGTAACTGATGTTTCTTGATGGTTCGTTCGTCAACGAAGGACCCTTGGTTTTGGGGTTTCAGTAGTGCTCCTGAAAAGTATAGTGTGTGTGGGTCGTGGAATATGTATGGTAGGAATTGGGATGGGGACTACTATTTCCTGTAGCACAATTGCTATCAAGATTACCCATGTGTTGTAAAAAAATTATTCTTTTTATGAAAACGTACTTCCATTGAGGAACATATAAGTGAAATTATGATTTTTGCTACATATATATTTTTTACCTTCAAACTATTCAAGAATCACAATTTTGTCATTAATTTTTCACCCTCAAATTGTACAACAAAATTATGATTTTGTTGTATAATTTCGTTACTCCTAAATAATATAATAAAATCGTAATTATGTTGTACTTTTATTTTCACCCTCGAATAACACAAGTGAATCACCACTCCATTGCATTATGTTATTGCACCCTAGATGTATAGCGGAATTGTAATTTTATTTTGTTATTTAATTTTCACCCAAAATGTGTAGCAGAATCATGGTTTCATTGTGTGAATTAACATAAACGGAATCATAATTCATTGTGTTATTTTTTTGTTTAATGTATAAAAAGTATTTTAATTTTAAAAAAGTTAAATTTAATGTTTTATATTGTGATTAACAACCATAATTATGATAGTTTGACAAGCCAGCAGTACCCTTGTAGAGTTCAATATGGTCTGAATCGTTCTTTTCGTCGATACAATCTTGTTTGTTGCTCAAAATCAACACATGAGAGAATAGTACAAGATGCTAATAAATACAAGTGGTGGTTTAAGGCAGCTCAATGCGTTGTTTTGATATTCTCCTTATGGTTTAAAGATGGAAGGAGTTGTTGTTGTGTATTATGGTAGTGATATGGTATACACTTTTAAGGGGATATTATTTGAATATTCTATTGGTCCTAAATTCATTAAACTAGTGAAGATAGGTTGCTTCCTATTTTGAGGAAAGCAATTATGGATGCCATTAGAGGTGGAAGAACTTGGCATTTTTTAATAGTAAACCTATATATATAAGTGATGATTTGTGTTGAGTACAATTGTATGGAGCTTAAAGACAACAATGATGTAGGAAATATGTTTTTTCATCTTTCAGCGTTTAGTTCTCAAGGATTGATTGAGTTGTATGCAATGGTTGGTCGATTCCCAAAAGAAATTACTGTCTTGATGCGTAAACCAAGATTTGCTAAAGAGATCATTGCACTAATGCATGGATCAATGGCAACAACAAGCTCTAATGAAGATCATAACTCTATCTAGTCATGTTCTAATGAATGAAATTTATGTTAGTTGTTATTGTTGTTTGTTTGTTTGTTTTATGAATTTAACTGAAAGTTTGTTCCTTATTACATTACTTGGTGTTGGTTATTTAAACATAAAAACAAGGCAAGCATAAACTATTAAATATAAGTTCATAGAACATAAAAAAAACTATGAAAACAACATCATAAGTTGAATTCATAATAATAAATAATAATAATACTAAATGACAAATGTCTTGAATAGTGATCAATCGCCTTTGTGGCCACTTCTTCCACCTCTATTGGAATTCTTCCTCGATCATTGCTTGGCTAAGTTACATCTAGCTGCAAGACCCTCATACACTATCTTCAGAAACTATTGTGTGACCTGATGGTTATTTGTGCCTTCATGTACAACTCTCATGTTCAGCTGTCTCTGTGTGAACGTTGACATCATCTAGAATCAATCCTACAAAAGTATTTAACAATACAATTAGAAATTATTATTTTTATTAAAAATTAAAACAAAATTATCACAATATTGTTTGTAGTACTTGACATAAGTAGTCTGCACCTTATACATAATCTGGTATCTGACCACCACCACCAAGTTAGGGCTAACGTTTAGGTTATGGCGGAATATGTACAGACCCATGTGGCATAGAATCGACCAACAACACCAAATGATGCTCCCACTCGTCTCACTCCTTATTACACTTCTCATATAATCATACCACCGTGGCTGATCAACTTCAGCTCTTCTTTGGGCTCACCAATCCAAACATGGCCAACTATATGGTCCTTACAGGATCAAAGCAGTGTCAAATCCCTAGGACTTCCTCCAAATAGTGGTCCGATGATACAATCACTCAGTCAATAGGCGATATATGTGGTTGGGGCTATGGTTGTGTCTCAGGTTGTCTCTCAAGTTGTCTACCCGTTGTAGCTACTATCGAACCACATCTACAACATGATGTGTTATCCAGTCGCACGTCACCTCTACCTCTCTACATCTGATACGTGGGAAGCTCTTTCAATGCAAACCATTTGAAAAAAAAACAATTAAAAATTATAATTAGAAGCAAAAATAGTAATTAAACAATAATTATATAATTTTTTTTGAAAAAAATTAAATACACAATAAAAATACGATTTCATTGTGTTCCTCATCTCAGAACACAATGAAAATATATTTTTGTTGTTTTTTTCACAAAACAACACAACAGAAGTACAATTTCGTTGTGTTCTGGGTTGAGAAACATAATGAAACTATACTTCTATTGTGTAATTTTTTTTTTTTGGAAAAACAACACAATGAAAGTACGATTCCATCCTAGGTTGAGAAACACAAAATTTACTTCAGTTGTGTTGATTTGCAAAACAAAAGCAAAAAACACAACAAAAGTACGATTATGTCATTTTCCTTAACCCAGAACACAACAAAATCATACTTTTGTTGTGTATAAAAAAAAGTCATCAAATGAGGATGGAAAGGGTGATCATGGTCAAAACCAATTGTTTGCAAATGAAGTGATTCTCATCACAATGGTGAGGTCACAATAAGAAGAAAAAAAACTGAGTCATCAAATGAGGTTGGTGTTGAAGGTGACGCATTTACGAGTAGGTTCAAGCACGATTTTGAAATGAACAAACTCCCAAGTTTTGACAATAAAGAAGCCAAGGAAGGTGTGTTTGATCTTAACATATTGCTAGATGAATCCAAATTCAAAATTCATCAAAGTGAAGAGTTGCTAAAAGGCGTTGATGACATGTTAACATTTTTATTAGACTCTATATACTAGGCTTGTTTGAATATGAAAGCAAACAGTTTGATTGCTTATTCTTTTTACAATTTATAATTTGTATTCTCTACTAGTCCTTTTGTTTATCTTTGGGGAAAGATTATACTATCAATTCCTTTATTTGGACATTTGGAATTATTATAACAATGTTTTGTTTTCATTTCTAATCTAAATCCATGTTGTTATAACAAATTCGAGTATTTGTTTGTGACTTGTGGTATGTAATATATGAAAACAATATGAACAACACACAAGAACCAAGAGGGAGGTGAATTGGTTAACCTTAGTCTTTTAAAAATCTTTAAACAATCAGAGTAATCAAGATCGTATCACAAATAAACCAAGAATGCTCCAACCAATCAAAACACCACAGCTCAAGAATACAATCACAAAACTTTTACTTGTTCAATAAGAAATATAGCACCAAAGAATGACAGATTATAATAGCAAGAAAAGATTAGAAAGAAGTAGTCAACACAAGGATTTATACTGGTTCACTTCTCACCGTTGAGAAGTTACATCCAGTTCTTCCAACCACAAAGGTTAGAGTTCCACTAATAAAAAATTGCTCTTACAAGCTTTTTACATAATCAATCTTTATCAGACCTAGATTAAGAATGAGACTTCTAACACTCTTAGAATCTCTGTGATCAAGACATAGAGATCACCCACCTCTCTACTCTTACCCCTAGTAACACCTATCCTAGTAAAGCTTTAAGAAATTTTATGTTATTAATACACAAAAGAAACTCAAAAGAATTCATAATAAAGTGTAAAGAAAGAAACCACCTGTGATCTAGTAATTGATGTATGTAAATGATTTACCAGACTTGAATTAAAAGGTGGAAGAAGTTACTTCAAAACTTTCTTTCTACACTTCTTTTGAAAACTTGCCCAAGAAGAAACTCTCCTTTGAAATCTTTGAATCTTGAGGATTTGTGGGACTTAACAGAGTTTAGTACTTGAAATCTTTTCTTGCTTCAGAAATCTAATGAAAGTACTTTATAATTTTGTTGTTATTTTCCAAAACACCCAACAAATATTTATAGAAATCAGTTTGTAATTGTTAGTAATCGATTAAAATGCTAATGTAATCGATTAAATACTCATATGTAATCGATTGTTAACACATTTATTCACTTAAAGTGTTCTTGAGCTTTCTAGAAAAGATTTATGAACAAAGTAATCAATTAATTTACAATGTAATCGATTATCATAGCCAGTCTTAGCTTCAAATACGCGCCAAGTAATTGATTACCACAATATCATAATCGATTATCACAGGAAGACTTTTATGTGACTTTGTGAAGTGTAATCGATTACCATCCTCTTGTAATCGATTAAAGTGTTCTTGAAATCTTAAGTAATAGATTACCACAAGTTGGTGATCGATTAAAGCAGAGAAAAACTTGTTTTTCCAAAACCTTAAACTTTGAACACTTTGGCTTTTATGCAATCATGAAAACTCTTTGTTTAAGAAAAACTTTTTCACAAGACTTATGCTTTTATGAAAACATGAATGCAAAAACCATGTATGAGCTTTATGCAATGGATCATAGGAAGTTTCACCTCATACACAAACCACAACTACCAATCAAATTGATTTGGCATGTAAAAAAGCCTAAACATTTTGTAGACTTTGAGACTTAGCTTCTTGATCCTCTTGAGCTCCCCCTGACTCTAACAATATAGTCATAACAGTATTAGAACCAGAAGGGTAATCATGTTTGGAGTATACTTTTTTGAATAGAAGATGTAGTTATTGGCGTGTACTACCATTGCAATTTGCTATCTGGGATGCACATACAAATTGATGTTTTCTAATATTTATTCTCTTTGCCTATATATAAAAAGTTGTCATGTATGATGGTCTTTGATGTTGTGTGCATTTTACGCTAGTAGTTTCTTTTGAGATTCTGGTACAATTATGATATTGGTATGCGTTGGTGAATTGTTTGTAGGAAGAGTGCATTGATGGCTTATGAGATTGTTGATATGTATATGAAGGGATACAATTTATTGTAATTGATTATTGTTAGTAGGTTCTGGATGATTAGCATGCTTGAAATTATTTTAGGCATGCTTGTAATTGGAGTAAAACTGAATTTTGTTTTTGGGATGGCCACACTTTTGTATACTTTCACAAATAAACTTAACTTGTTTAGCTAAAGAGTATATGACTTTAAAAATTTGAAGATCTACATATGGTGCTGATTTGGAATCAATATTATTTGGTTTTTTTCTTTGGTCCTTTTATGTCCCTAAAGCACAACTTGATTTGGTACTATTATGTAAAAGTTTTTATTATTTGTAACATTTGTATAACAGATTTTTATTTTGGTACTGTTAGCTAGAGGTTTCTATCATTTGCATAACACAACTTTATTTTGAAGCACCTTATAATGAGATGAGATCTCAATTTTATTATTCTTGATTCAAGCATTCTCCAAGAAAAAATTCTTATACAGCCAGGTGGAGCCTAAGTGTGAAGGATTTGTATCTTAAAATTTGTATACTAACTAATAAAAGCAAATGAGTATTTTATACAAGTAGTGATAGTCTAGTGAACAAAATACAACTGAGCAATAGATATATCAGTATTGTTAAGGTCTGTTGCCTATCTAATTTCCCCACATGTACACCAATAAAACCTTAAATACAAAGTTCATCTTATCTCAACCATTAGCACCTCCAACGACCTTAAAATAATACAAAGCATTCTCCAATCAAAAACTTGAATTGTAGACTGCTCTACACCACACAAACTCCATATGTCACATTAGTACAATTAAAGCCAATTTTCATTTTGGCACTATATCTTTGTAGCTGTAACACCCCAAAATTTTTGGAATCACAGCCAATTACTGGGGTAAAATGTTAATTGTAAACAGTACAAAAGATTAGGAAGAAAAGACCAAAATACCCCTAGGTATGCTAGCAAGATATATTAAGGAGGAAATTTTAAATACTCTTGGATGGTTGGAAAATGATCAGAACACCCTTAGGGTGATGCATACAGAGTTTCCCTGAACATTTTTAGAAAAAGACGATTTTGCCCTAGGATACGTGGTGAAATTACCAAAATACCCTTTAGGTCAAACACTGACCAAATGACTTTAGAAATTTGTGGGAACCTTAGTATTGGATAAATTACTTTTAGACAACACATGATTAATATGATTGGGGTCCGAAAACCCTAAACAATCATTTTTAGGAATTTTGGATGGAAGATAATTTGAAAAGTGACTAATCTAGACTATTTCAGGTATCAGAAAATTATATGGAAGGGATAGTCATAATCTTTGGAGTTTTCTCCTAATTATGAGATGAATAGATTAGAGATAGATTAGTAATTTCAAAAGTTAAACGGACCAATAAAGAATAAAAAATTAAGCAAACTCTTATGTTGTCCCCTTTGGTAAAATACGTAGACAGCTAGAGATATTATTTCCCCGATCCCAACGGTCAAATGTTAGATATGGGGGTTAGGAGTATCCCTTTAAAATTCTAAGAAGATCCAACGGTGAACGAATTCAGGATGAGTATTTTATTAATACGAATTTTGAAGAAAAATAAACACAAGGCAACATTATTGATGCAAAGCAAGCATGGTACGGTGGAGAGAAAGAAAAATAAATCACAACAGCCCTTAGATGATTGAAATTCACGTGAAATGAAGTCAAGAGGGGGGGGGGGACCAAAGGAATAAGCCATAAATGCAAAGGATAAGGAAGGAATCTTTCATTAATGCAAGTGGAAAAAAAATCAACTTAAGCTTATCTCACAAGAGCTACCATCCGTGCACTTCTAGGAGAGCTTGTCTTGATTTGGCTATAAAAAGGAGTTGAATGAAAGGATTTTGGGGTCAGCCAAGAGAAGCAACTGTACATTTGCTCTAAACCCCATCACTTGACTCTTATTTTAGCTTTCTTGAATCCAAACTACAAGGAGCAACCGTGCAGCCCCTATACCTCACCATTTGGCTTGTTCCAAGCTTTGTTGAGTCAAAAAAAAAAAAAAAAAAAAAAACTTAAGCTACCATCCTTACTCACCATATACCATTCTTTGCTATTATCTTCTTAAGCAAAAACATCCCAAGAAGCCAAGCAAGTCCACGTGAGGAAGAGAGCAAGGAAGCAAGCTTGTTCAATTTTAAGAAACAATTAAGGTATGGGGAAGTCTTTGATAAACAAGTTTAAATATGAGTTTAACTCTAAACAAAGTTAACTACTTAGGTTAATAAAGATTTGAGTTGATAATTTAAAGAGAATAGAAAACTAAGATAATATGAGATTTTCATCAAAATTTTATGAAGGATAAGATTAATAAGTTTAAACTAACTCTCTATTTGATGATTAATAGTTTGGATTTATGTATTGAAAATTATTTTGGTTATAGATAGTATAGATGATCTTTGAATAAGTTTAAGGTTTCATGAATTATAGCTAACATATAAGATAGTTTATTTTGAAATGTTTCTTTAACCAATCACTTAACTATTTGTTGTTGGTAATCTCTTAATGATTTATTTTGTTGTTGTTGATCATCTTTTAATTACTTCATTTGTTGTTGTTGTTAATAAATCCCTTAGTAATTTATTGTGATGTTGTTAATCTTTTAATTATTCCTTTTGTTATTGTAAGTCAAAAGTATGATTATTTAGACACAAATAAGTAGATATAATAATGTTGAAGTATGTAGTTAAAAGTTTAGTTTTAAAAGTTTAGTTTTAAAATCAAAGTTTAATGAAGGGAAAGTTGTGTGGTATGAGGGAAGTTTTGATAAACTAAATTTAAGTATATTCAAGGAAACTACTTAGGATGATTCAAGATGAGTCGAAGAACTAAGAGGCCATGGAAAAATAATTAAGAAGGGGATTATGAGATTAACCTTGATAGAAGATAGATAAATCAACCTAAAATAAGTTATAAATAAAGGATTTAGTTTATATTTTATGAATTATTTTGATTTTGGATTATATATATGTTCTTCAACCAAAATTATTTGAAACGTTTCCATTTTCTAGTTAAGTATTATGTTGTGATTCTAGGATTAAGAAGTGATAAATGAACAATTATAAGATATGTTCTTTCAGTTATGTTATTGCTTATGTTTAATCATGGATCATATAACTTTTAATTTGGTTATAAGTGAAAGACTTCAAATGAAACTTGGTGGTGATGGTTATGTGGATTTTTAAGACTTTGTGGTACCTATGAGATACTAAATAAATAATAAGAAAGAAAAATGAGATGAAAAGTGATGGGTGATGAGAAATGATTCTAAGATGTAATGACCCTGTGACGATCTTGAGTTTGTGATGACCATGTGATGATATGGTGATGGCTTTGTGATGATATTATGATGACCATGTGATGATATGGTGATGGCTTCGTGATAATATTGTGATGACTCTATTGAGTTGTGATGAAAATGAGAAATAATTTTAAAAGGTGTAAAATAAATTATTCATGCCATTTCATGTGCATATACCCGAGCGGGGGTTAATCCGCAGATGATGAGACGATGAGATGATCCTCGTAAAGAGGTGTTTGTCAGATAACTAAACTGAGTTCCATACGTGTTTTTAACTTGGGGGTAGTTGAGACAGTGGGGAACCACACCACCATGATGATCACATGGATGGGAGTGAGACTCCTACGCGACACTGGGCTACCCTGACGGGATGGATAGGTTCGTTCCACTAAGGTGAGGGTGGGGTTATCTGACTGTGGCCACAATTATTGAGACATTGAGACATTGAGAAGCTGAGATCTCAGTCATGCATCATATAATAAGATGAGCATGCATTTGCTTTCATTTCATGACAAGTGTGTGTAAGAGATGAGTTCATACATGTGTTGAGGGAATAATAATTAAATTTTTAGTAAACAAATGAAATAAATCCTCTGAATTATTATTATACTATTTACGTATATTCTGTTTATATTTCAATTTTGTTTATCATGTACTTACCCCTATTTGTGTCTGTGGTTGACACCTGTGATGACCCCAGTTTATTTGGGCGAGCAGAGAAACAGTGATATAGATGATGTACGAGAAGATGTGGTGAAGCTTGTGTGATGATTTTCTGTTTTTGATGGTCTACACTTTGATCTGTATTTGGTGCTGCGCTGTCTGTACTAAGCTGTTGTAATCTATTTGGTGATGAATTATTTGGAACTGTACCTGGACTAGTTAATAATTTCATTTGTATTAAAGGACTATAATAATATGAATCGGGGTGAGAGAAATTCGCTTTTGTTACAAATAAATTACACAAAATTTGCAAGCAAAGAGAAAAAGAATTTTCGTGAAAAATTTATAACTAATTTGAGTATAATACAAAGCGAACACAATATTTTATCTAAAATAAACCAAACACAAGAGGGAAAAGAGAGGCGTTACAGTAGCAAAGCATAGATTCCATAGTATCCTGTTTAGAAGTTGACACTATGTCATGCCTTATCACTTTTCATTGGCAGTGCAAAAAGACCATAAATCACATAATACCAATTTAATGTAAATGAAAAAGACCATTTAAAGTAAACAATACACCTTTCATTAAAAAAAACTAGTTTAACTTAGTAGCAAACTGATTGAGCGTTTTTAGTTTAATATTTTTATATTCTTCTTAGCTTATTTGACTTCATTGGACTTTTATTTTCTCACTCTAACTCAGTTTTTGTTTTAGGCAAACAATTGGGCTTAATTGATAATTATTGCTTATTTTCAGATTTTCTTGCTTACTTGACGTATCTTCTTTATACAGGACCTAAAGGATTCTACAGAACTCCAAATGGAGCATATGAGTAGTCCATGGAATTATAAGGAAACAAGCTACAATTTTTTCAGAGATAAGTCACAAATTCTGTCATTTTGAGGGTCATTTTAGGCTTGGAAGTCAAAACCTTTATTAGCCTAATTAGTTAGATTAGATGGGCCTAATCAAGGCCCATCCTTTACTATTAACTCATTCACTATATATTAGTGTAATTAGATAGTTAGAGGGAGTTACTTCATTTGGTACAAAAATAATTTTTAGTTTTTTTTACAAGTTTTCAGAATTAAAATCTTTTCTCTCTTTTTCTCTAAACTGTTCTTCATTGTTCTTTAGTTTTCTTCTTCATTCATTTATGTTCTTCTATTTTCTTGCACAAATATAATGGCTCTTCCATTGCTGATGATCATGGAAGGCTAAACAATCAATCAATCCAAGAATTCAGTCTAAGCAAGGAGAATTTGAGTTCTGGTTTGATATTTAAATTTCTGTGTGAATGTTCATTATCTTTTTCAATCCTCTCTTCAATTTTCATGATTATGAATGTGTTTAGGATTGGAAACGGATTAGGTTATGAATTCATTTCCTAATCTCGAATTTTAATCACAGATTATTTGGATGATATTTCAATCTAGTTTGTGATTTTAATTTATTTAAGAGTTAATTCGATTGAATTGCTTCTACTGACATTGAATGAACTTTCATAATAAGATCATTATCTAAGAACTATGATAATTCATTGCTTGGTTTGGTGAATTAGATTGATAATCTGTTTTACAATATCTTTTATCAATTCTGTTAGTTTCTACATTTTTCTTCAATTTTAGTTTGTGTTTTCGCAATTTTTGTTCATCGTTTGCAAATTGTTTGATTGAAATCCCCCTGTTGTTTATCAGTGAATTGAAGTTGGAAACAAATTGATCGTATCACTGAGTCGACCTAGGTTAATCTTGTGCTACAGAATTAGGGTAGTTTTATTTGTTTTGAAGCTATGCGACATTAGTTATCACAAACATAACTGACTCACATGATAATTGACTCACAAACAATGGTCTTTTTAGACATTAGACACTAAGGACTTCAGAGCTAGTAAAATTAGTGTACCCACCCAATATTAGCAAAGACACTAGATTTTGTTCTTAATCTACCCAATACAACAAGCTATCAAAGACCAGCCAAGCAAACTTAATTGACCAACTCTTATTATAAAAAATACACTGAAATGACTAGCCTAGAAACACATTTGACTCTTCAAGCAATTAATCAACAACTACTTCAAATGGGATAAATGCTAACTCCAAACAATCATAGTCATGTTATATCAATTTGCATGGAGACACAATGTGCAAAACATATAAGAAACAAATATCAGTAATAGCCATAGTAGATATAATTTAGTTGAGTATTCAAAATTGATTTCATACCTCAATTAACATTGTCTAGATATTCAAAACATTCACCAATTAATTCCCAATCGCATTTCAGTTGAGTAGGAAGTTTATCCTCATTAAGCAATACATTTTTTTTCATCTGTGGAAATTTGTAATTGTTGGACCCTTTGAACTTCATAATTTCAATCATACATAATGGAAGTGTGAGAAATATTTCATTTGAATCTTTTCTAGAAAACACATCATAAAACTTTTGCACAACCTCCATAAGCTCATCCATTGATTTTGTTGCCTGCTTTTGCTGCAATGATTGAATGGTGCTAAAAAAAACCTAAATCCAAAACATTCAAATAAGGTGAATTAGGTGGTTGACATGTCAAACGAATATTGAAGTTGCCTTTTAGAAGTCGCTCTACAAAATTCTTCATCATCTACAGAAACATGGCAAGGTGCATTATCTGTTGCATGTATATTGTTTCCCTCACATGTTTTTGTAGCCATTTTTCTTTGATGGCGGGCAAAACCTTATCTATCAAGAATATTTTGCTAACTTCTTTAGTTATAGAAGTGATTGATTTTATTTTGAGTGTCCTCGATGCTCTATTAAAACTTGACCTTTTAGCTAGTACTTTAGTAATTAAAGGAAACACACCTATTTTTCTTGACCACATTTCATTACCTTTTTCATCAAATCTAGGTGGTCTAGCTACTACAATTAAAAACATGACCTTAGTAATGAAATTCTTGTTTTAGCAAGTATGGTATGACTCTTCCTCATTTGCAGCAAGATAATAATTCATAGCTTTTGTGGATATGTAGAACCATTGTTCTTCAATCTGAACAACATTATACATTGGCTTAAACATTGGATCTTGAGTGACACTACTTTTCTCAAGCATTGATAAACAACTAAGACGAGCTCTATTGTTATCATCCTTCTAAAATTCCTTTAGTCCATTTGAATGCCGATACAAAAACTCATCTCTTAAATACTTAAACAATCATTATGCACTTTATTAACATCCAACTCAACTCTTTTTCGACCACAGTTTTTTGCTTTCTATGACAAGCATCCTTCATTTGATTCATTTGCCTCCAAATCTAATAGATGACATCCAAACACACTGAGTAAGAGGAAGCCAACAATTTAGTAGTGTCAGCTTAAGTTTCCTGTGAGAACTTGAATTTTTCAATACTTGACAAATAGAATTTCTTTGATTATTGTCCAAAAAAGAACACCTTTTAGATGGTTATGTGTCAAAACTAGCAATATTTCCTACTCTATACATAAATTAATAAAGAAATATATTGTTAAACAATATTTTACAAATATATAAGTCAATAACGTGGAGGCCATTTTTT
Organism: Glycine latifolia; assembly: GCA_013407115.1. Lineage (NCBI taxonomy): Eukaryota > Viridiplantae > Streptophyta > Magnoliopsida > Fabales > Fabaceae > Glycine > Glycine latifolia. The sequence goes on along the minus strand of CM023941.1, from coordinate 19,054,896 downwards.
TCATTACCAATTAATAGAAAAATGAAACAAATTAGTAAGCAAAATTTTAGAAGTGAATGCACCTTTAGTCAGAATGTCATCTCCAAGTTGTTCAACATCTGTATTGATTGGATTATGTTAGGTTCCTAAAATTTTAAAAAATTACACATTAACTTAGGTGTTAATCTCATTCTCCTTCTGCAAGTTCCTTCCACATATATGTGAGCAAAACATCAATTTCATCTAGAAAAAATTCCTCATTAATGTTGTCTTGATAAGTGTTAGAGAAAACATCTTCAACCTCATTTTCTGAGACATATTCTTCTTTATGCAATGGACATACATCTAATTCCATTTGACACATATCACTTGTGCTTGAAAAAGGATAACCTAATTGAAAGGAAGGTGCTTTGTTTTCCTTGTCATCAAAATAAAAAGCAATTGGAAGTGAAGAAACATTCAAATCAATAACATTAGCATTATTGCAAGGAGTGTTCAAATCAATGGCATTAACTATATTGCAAGGAACATTCAAATCAATTTCCCTGTGTACTAAACACCATAAAAAGAAGAAGAGATATTCAATAAATTAGGAAGGTATGGATGAACTTTGCTTTCTTGAGACACATCCATAGAAAAAAAAAAGAACAAATAAATATTGAAAAGTTAAAATTCAGCACCTTCTCTAAGTGGGTTGAGATTGTCTTCTTCAATAACTGGATTGGAATCACTACAAGGATAACTCAAATCAATATTGGAAGGCATAGTGAACACGCTCAACAAGGAATAATGTTGGTAGCAATTAGTTACAGGGGTGCATGTGTCACAACAAGATCGTTAGAAACAAATCAATTTGATGAGTTAAAGCACCAGGAGATATACTTCAATCGATTCATTTTTACTTGGAACATATAGTGAACATGTTCACGAAGCAAAGAAAAATAGTGAACAATTTCAACAAAAAAGGAATGTGAATCAACATTGAAAAAAAATTGAAAAGGTAATTTTTTAAAAAAGGCCGATAAAAGTTTAACTTAATTTTGGTAGTAATCACCAAAAAATTTGGAGGTAATATCCCAAAATTTTGGAGGAAGTTAAATTTTGAATTGGTATCACATAAATAATGCTCTTTCCTTCAATTACTTGTCATCTACTCTCATTTTTTACGTACAATAAAGATGGTCATTTTTCTTTCTTTTGTTTTTTTGGATTAATAACAATTGCAATTTAGGAAAAATTACGGGATTAGTAAAAATTAACGCAATCAATTGATTCCCTTAATATATGTGAAATCAATTAAAAGAACAATTAAAATTATACTTAATAAAGTACATATTCATTTACTACTAATGGGTTTAACACCAAGGAAAGGAAAAATATCCCAAGTATATATGATTCTCTTGGAGTACTTGTGACTCATCTTGCATTATTTGTACCTAAAACATATTATTAACTTTAGGGATAAAAATTTTGAACGGAGATATAAAATAACAAAAATATTTATTGGAAATTAAGACATACCTATTTGATGGATGAAAAATGTGAACTTATATTTAAGGTCTCAGAGGTGTAGGCTCAAGTGGTGAATGAACACCACGAGAAAAGGCAAAAATGAACCAATGTCTTATAGACACACAAAAAAACAAACAAACTAAATGTAGTTTGAAATGCTTTATATTGACAATAAACCTGATTATAATTAGGATGATGGGTGACTAATTGATGCGTAAAATATGTAAGACTTGCATAAGGACAAGTGTATCCTGTGTAGTAGTAACAATGGACTCAAAAGTCTAGATATCAAATCTAAAATACCAGTTGTATTCCAAATTAGTTAAGTTTATTAAACTAACAATTGAGGTTATTAAAAAGAGGATTTAAATATTTTTATGACTTTGATTTTTTGAAGAAAACAGATGTAAAAAGAAGTTTTTAGTGATGATAAGAATGGTCAGAGTTATGATTCACTAGCACCAATTTTCCTCTAATCCCAGTCCCAATGAAATTCCTTCCCCAGTTAATTAATGATTCCCAAAATCAACCAAAACCCAGGTCAGAAGATGCTCTTTGCCTTGAATCAATACCCCAATGATCATGGTTCTATCAATTTAAGTTAAAGGATAAAATCAATTCTATGGATGATAAATTAAAGATTAACTAATCAATCAGAAATTGCCCAACCAGTTTGATCATGCAATTTGTTGTAAAACATTCTCTACCTAGATCTACCAATTGCATGCAAACAATCACTACTATGAAATTGATTAAATATTAGATGGTCAGTTTCAAATAAATAGTAAAACAAGAAGATAATTAATTAACATAAAACAAAGAGGAATTTTACTAAGCATTTTTAGTATAATATTTTTCTATTCTTCTTATCTTATTTGACTTCTCTTAGATTCTTATTTTCTCACTTTAACTCAGTTTTGATCTTAGGAAAATAATTGGGCTTAATTGATAATTGTTGTTTATTTTCAGATTTTGTGCTTACTTGACCTATCTTCCTTGTGTAGGACCTATAGGATTCTACAGAAATCCAAATGGAGAATATGAGTAGCCACTAGAAAGATAAGGAAAAGAGCTACAATTTTTTTAGAGATAAGCGTGGGCTAATTCTATCGGTTTGAGGGTCAAATTAGGCTTGGAAGTCAGAACCTCTGCACTTGAGTTTTGGGCTAAAAGTTTGGGTTCTGATTGATGTAATTAGCATAATTAGTTAGTTTATATGGGCTAATCAGAGCCCATCCATTCATTCTGTTCAATCACTGTATATTAGTGTAGCTAGGAGTTATTTAAGGACACAAAAAAATATAATTTCTAGCTTCTTGTGCAAGTTTTCAGAATTAGAATCTTTTCTCTTTTGTTCTCAACTGTTTTTCATTGTTCTTTATTTTTCTTCTTCCTTTCATCTCTGTTCTTCTATTTTTCTCACACAAATTTCGTGGCTCTTCCATTTATGATGATAATGGAAGGCTAAACAATCAATCAATTCAAGGATTCAGTCCAAGCAAGGAGAATTTGAGTTCTGGTTTGGTATTCTAATTTTTGTGTGAATGTTCATCTTCTTCTTCAATCCTCTTTTTGATTTTCATGATTATGAATATGTTTAGGATTGAAAATGAATTAGGTTATAAATTTATTTCCTAATTTTGAATTTTAATCATAGATTATTTGGATGATATTTCAATCCGATTTGTGATTTCAATTGATTTAGGAGTTAATTTGATTGAACTGCTTCTAATGATATTGAATGAACTTTCATTATATGATTATCTTTAGGAGTTAATTCGATTGAATTGTTTCTAATGATATTGAATGAACCTTCATAATATGATCATTATCTAATAACTATGATAACTTTCATTGCTTGGTTTGGTGAATTGGATTGATATTCTTGAATCTGTTTCACAATATCTTTTATGAATTCTGTTAGTTTTTGAATTTTTCTTCAATTCTTGTTGTGTTTTTGCAATTTTTGTTCATTGTCTACAAACTTTTTGATATACTTCTCTACTGTTTATAAGTGGGTTAAGTCAGGAACCAAATTAAACTGTATCTCTGAGCCGACTTAGGTTAATCTTGTGGTATAAAATTATCTTAATTTTATTTGTTTTGTAGCGATTTGACAATTGTTATCAAATTTTATTAAGAACAAGGAGATGAGTACATTTGGACAAGTACATCATAACTCCCAAACTAGGGGGACTAACTGTTCATGATCAAAGAAAAACTAGTAATCCTATGAGATAAACATATAAATACCAATAGGTAGGAGTAATGATCATGATCCATCCTAATGGTATTGTCCATGCTTCAGAGCTTTCAAAAACCCTCAAAGTTCTCTCAAATTAGTAAAAATATAAAAGTGAACAAAAGGATTATTTTTACAAAGTCTAGAGACCTATATATAGTTTCCTAAAGATATTAGTCCGAAAAGGTGTGACACCGATTTACCACATAGCTAAATAATTAAATAATAATAATAATTTTAGTTATAGAATAAAGTAGTAAATTTAAAACTTTCATAATCTTGAAGTAAAGGTTATCACGTACATAACTCAAACAATTCAAACTCAAATAAAAGCTCTAATTGTCAATAAAATATATTAGCCCACATTTGGCCTTACAAGTCCTTAAACATAATCAATCTTAAGAAATAAAATCACTAATTTAGTTTAAAAAACATAGACGTAAAACAATACAAAATAATCATCGATGTCATAACCCATAAGATCTTTACAGTCCAAAAGTAAAACTAAAAATAAAAAACAATAAACAGAAGCCTAAGCCTCTCCTCCAACATCATCATGACCTTAGAGTTTCACCTGGAAGAGTGACATTCAACCTAAACACAAACAAGACAAACAAATAAGAAGTGAGATACATTTCACAATATATATAAAGCTTCAAGATGACATAAAGAGATAATATACATTATAATTAATTGTATCACACAAACACACAACATCCATTATAATTAAGTACAAAAATTACATTAAAAATAGGGAGAATGAGCTTAAGTAACTCTTTAACCCAAATGCTAAGTAATCCACCCAAATAAATTTCAGCCCACAAATGCAACTTGAGTCTTAAGTGTTGGGCTGTGTTTGCTCTTCAAATTATTGCCTTCAAGTTTGCTGAAATAATCTTCAAATTGTAGATATGAGACAAATCTTGGATTGGACTTTAATTTAGTTAAACCTTCTTTAGCTTGCACCTCCATGGTTAAGCTTTGAAAACCCTTTTTGGTTTTTTTAGCTTATACTTTTGTCAATGAGCCTTCCATCCATTGCAAAAGATATTTGGACCTTGATAAGTTTGTATCATTCTCTTTTCTCTTGGATGTTATTCGTCCTCGAATCAAGTTCAACATCTACATCAAACAAGGATAAGTTAGTCACAATAAAAGTAACACTTACTTGATACTAACCATGAAAGAACAAGTTCATCAACTTTATCATTTATATTATGGCAACCAATGAATTGTGTCATCTTATAGAACTTGTGAACAATCACAAAAACAAAATCCTTTTGGTCCATCAACCTTTGAGGCATTTTCTTTTGTGAAAGCTCAAGTTCATTTTTATTAAATCTTTTGCATTCCTCATTTGAAAACACTTCTATAAATCCCTTGAAAAGTGACTTATCACCTATAAACAAATGGTGGTTAGAATATAAAACTTTGCATTCCACATTACAATGGGTTAAAATAGAAACAAGAGTATTTTTCCTTTGCTTTATCTTTATCTCTCTATTCTTTCTCTTTCAACTATTTTTCTTTTAACTTTTTTCTCTTAAATCTTTCTCTCTTAATTTTTTTTTCTCTTAAATGTTTCTCAATTATTTTTTTTTGTCAACTCTTTTTCTCTTAACTTCTTTTCTTTCTCTTTTGACTTCTCACTTTCTTGTTCATTATTTTATTTTCCATGTGTGTCACCTTTGACTTCTAGATTTAGAACAACATTGAAGATTATCCAGTCTTACATTTAAGGCTTGGAGTTGTTCTTGAAATTCCATCATAAAAAACTTGAGATCAACTTTTGGTTCCCCTTCTCCTTTAGTCATGATTAAAATGCTGCAAAAATCGCGTTAGAAAAAATAAATCCTCACACAAATACTCTCTCACGTGTTTACACTCAAATAATATTTTAGTCACTTGTGTTTCACTCAATTTGACCTTTTCCCTCTAATAGCCTCATCACTCTTCCCTTTTACAACTCAACTTCACCTTACGAGCTCTTAAGTAAGAACCTTTAAAGATGATTCTACTCAACAAGAAACAGTAAAGAGTGTGATATGATAACTTTGTGAGCATAAACTAACAAGAAACAATAGAACAAAATCAAGGAATTCAATTTTTTTTACAATAAGACAAGATCAAAAAAGGTGTGTAGAACTAACAAAGTAAATAAGACTAGAATTTATATTTTTTTAACTTTTCTTTTTCTGATTGAGCAATAAGTAATTTGAAAAAAAATTGATTACTATCCAATAACTTTTTCTTTATTTTTCTGTTGTTTTTTTTAATCTAAAACTTTCTTTTCTTTCGCAATTCCCTTTTTTTTGCATGAATTTTCATTTTTTTTCTTTTATAATAGGATATAAAAGAAGAAGCACAAAAGAAAGTTAAAGATGAAATGATTCAAAGGAATAGAGCAAAAGAAGACTAAATAGAGTGAACATAATAAAAGCAAATACACAAAGGTTGAAACAATAGAAGAAATAAACCCACAACGGAAGAAACTTTTTTATTTTTATAAGGATTGAAGAAAACAAACAAATAAAGGATAGATAAAAGTTGAACTAAGAGTCGAAGCTTTGCTATAAAATGATATGAATCTACTAATGGATTGTCTTGAAAATAGGTATAAAGATAGAAAGAAGAATTTGGTCCTAACCCACGACCTATCGATAGAACCAAAGTTATCAAAAAAGTGTGATCCTAACCTCGACCTTTCGATAAAACCAACACTATAAGTTCTTTAATCCAAGAACAAAGGGAAAATTCTCACAATAGATAAACACTCAATTTGATTAATCTAAAAAATCATCCTTAGAAGCTTACTAGAGACTCCTATTTGTAGGCTATTGTTGCGAACTCGGCAAGTATACCGTTCGTTTCAAGTAATATAATGATAAGAAAGATATCGTTCCCGTGAGGATTGTTTGACCGATTAGATTATAATTAATATCAATAGATTGGAGGACAATGAAATTTAAGAAATTGTTGTTGTGTATGTGTAGTAATGAAATTAAACCTAATTGTAAGCATTAACTAATATCAACAAGTAAATAGGGTTATAACGATATGCAAAGTAATGTAGCTAGGGCAACCCACACTAAATGCTTCCTACCTTCTTACATGTATTTTCTACTATATTCATCTATCTCAAGTTATTCAAACATGCATCTTCATATAATAATAGCTAAGCCCTACTCCCGTAGTGATCTTAACCCTTTAACCTAAGTAATTACCCTAATCCCTTAGTGGTAGCTGTTAGGTTAAGCATTAAATGATGCAATAAATGGTTGCAAACCTACACTTCTATCCCTAGGCAATGTAAAGCTTGTCACTTTACCCAAGTCCAAGCGTAGAATCCCAACATCCCTATTGTAAATCCTAGCTTTCGATACCCAACTAGAGTGATCAGTTCCAGCAAGATAGAAACATGCAAGAATCAAAGTAAAGTGAAATAACTTGATATAAATGAAGAATAGCATCCAATACAATCCAAGGGGGTTACATTCAGTGCTTGGCCCTAACTACAATATAAAATCAGCCAACCCTCATTGTGGTTGGCTGTGTTACACACAAAATGGCATACCCAGCTGAAGTGCAAGGAGAAGAAGATGGAGAAGAACCTCCACTTGAGCCTCCAACTCCCTTAAACCGTAGCTAAGGCACCCAAGCTTTCTAAGACCCTATTTTGTGTGTTTCCCTCCAAGAAGTCATGCATTGAATGCTGAGGATTGGGTATTTATAACCCATTTGTGAAGTCCCTGTTTTGCCCTTAATATTCTGCTTTTGTCGACCTGTGGCGCCCTTGGCGCGAGATTGGCGCTCCTGGCGCGACATTGCAGAAATCAAGGCGCTCCCAGCGTGGCTTTGGCGCTTATGGCGCTGTGTTCCAGGGGTATTGGCGCCATACTGGCGCTCTTGGCACCAGGTTCCAGAACTTATGGCGCTTCAGGCGTGGATATGGCACTCCAGGTGCCAACTTCCAGTGCTTATGGCGCTCTTGGCGCCACTACTGGCGCTGATGGCGCCAGAGTCTTTTCCAAGCCTTGTCCTTTTCTTTCTGATTTCTGCTCAATCTTGGCATCTTTGATGGATTTCCTGGCAATTTATCACATTAGCTCAAATCATAACACAAGAGGGCAATTATCCATGCTTAATGCTCAATTCTTGCTTCAAAAAGCTTAGGAAACCTTATATGCTAGACGCATATCAAACAATTCCCAGATTTAGATATTGTTGTCCTCAGCAATAAACAAAGTTTAAATAGGAAGCATGGATCAATTCTCTAGAACGACATTGAATAAAACAATCCCTGAGCTTAAAATGCTCCAAATAACTAAACCAATTCAAAACTTCACACAAAGCTTTTCAAATTCATCATACATAATAGTCTAACTTGAATACCCTCACAGATGCCATAGTTCACTCAACACTCTAATGTTTGGGTCTTCACTCTATCCATCACAGCCCTAGTACTACCATAAGCTTGATCTTATTCTCAAGTTTCTAAAAATAAGAAACACAACACATGCATAATTGATCAAAAGGTCTTAACAAGGTTGTAATGTGGCCTGGCTTAAGGTTAGGAAAATTTGGAAAGTGACTAAATTAAGCATTGAGATTGAACTTGCTAAACTATTGAAACACATTCAGCCCTATATTCAAGTTCCTTTTTAATCTATTACTCCTTTCAACCTTTTCTTTTCTTTTCTTCCTTTTCTTCGCATTGCTTTCTTTTTCATTCATTAATTGGCTTCTATTGAATGCCATACTTTGTTTTTCAACCCTTTTTTTTTCTCTTTTTAGGATATACCTTGATTTTTATCTTCTTTTTCTTTCGAAACCACAGACCACTTAGCAATTCAATCTCAATTAAGGTAAAGTAATGAATGTGGTTTGATGTGTTTTATTAGGTCATTGAACAAAAAGGTTTCAAGCTCAAAGGGTTAGCAAAGGAGAAATAATTGCAAGGAAGGCTATTTGGCCCAATCTTATCAGAACAAAACGCCTTTATCACATCAATCATGCATGCATCAAAGAGAAATAGAGCAAGTTCTAGAGTCCTATTACTGTGAGGTCGCTCTAGAAGAAATTAACTGTTTAAGTCCAAACCTCACAGGCTGTGGTACAAGCTAGACTTATGGTGATGTCAAATCAAACAATGCATTCCATTTCGACTTAAATTCAGCCATACAAGCATTCACACTCAGTTCATGTTCCATACAACATCATGTCATGATTCATGTCACCAATGCTTTCCAAAATCTGATTCACAAGTGACTGATCAAGCAAATCTAAATCCGGGACAAGCATGCTTTTAGCAAAAGTGTCTAATATGTACACCTATGGTTAGGTTAGAATTAGACGCAAAACCAATTGTAGTTACTATAAGTATAGCTTCACAAAAAGAAAATTTTTTTTTCACAAAAAGAATCTGACCTAAAAGGTATCTGCCCTACT
>CM023941.1:18995196-19010715 GCA_013407115.1 Glycine latifolia | reverse complement strand
TTTCAATTTAAACACTAAATCAAATTATCAATGCTTTGTTAATTCCATGAATCTATTTGAATATGAATGCTATGCACTTGGATCATCAAAGATGCTTCTTCCTTTACAATTAATTACAATTTATTCTTCAAGTCTTCAAGTCTTCAAGGCATGTTGAAAGTTCAAAACCAAGCTTGATCTCCTGTCCTTTCTTCAAGTGCTTTCTTTAAAACCAACACCAAGGTCACCTACTGCTGCTCATCTGCTCACACGAACAAAAGTTTGCAATCATCATAGGTACCAACCACACGGTACAACAAATGCAAGGGTGAATTTATTACATAAAAACCAACAAGCATCAGATAACAACAATTGGAAAGGAAACAACATTAACAACCACAATCATTACAAAAAGTCCAATACACATTCGGCAAACCCATCATCCAAAGTCACTTCACAAATCAAACAATCATGCTCAGAATGATGCATGCACCTGACTCATCTCTCAGAATGCAATGTGGTACCACCCTCATGGAAATAGTCTCTCTTAAGAAAATGATGCAGTAGCTTGTCGAGGTCACCCTGTTGTGCATTGGTCGTTCCCCCCCATGGTGATCAGTCCTGAGTCACAAGGGAGTTCCAAACAGAGTGATTGCCCCCTAGTACCCCCGGTACTTACTGTCCATCATTTTATTTCCATCCATGCAATTATGAAGTATGAAACATGGGCACCATCAATGCACTGACCATGGATAGATAGGGACCAGAATTTTAAACAATCCCTTTCTCTCTTGGGATGCTTAAAATTCGTAAATCTACCCTCGCAAGGTTATCCAGTCATGCACTCCCCATGTACATACACAACATCACCGATACACTGACCATGGATAGATCCGGAATTTTAGACAATCCCTTTCTCTCTTGGGATGCTTAAAATTCGTAAACCCACCCTCGCAAGGTTATTCAACCGGTCAATGCATTCCACGTGGACATACACAACATACAACCATGGGCACCATCAATGCATGGTCCGGCTAGGAACACATCCTTTCTCGCAAGGGTAACCAGTCATGCACCCCATGGGTATCCATGTGTATCCACATCACACAATGACATTGTTCACGTCAACATTATCCCTCTTCAATGTCATTATCAACATCATCATCATCATGTCATCAACAACATCAACATCATTTTATTTCAATATTTTCATCACAAACATCAATATTCAACATCATCAACTATATCATCATTATCTCATTTCAACATCATAAACTCAATCAACATTATCTCATTTCAACATCATCATCATAATCATTTCATATTAATATAATCATCAACATAATTTCATTTCAAGATCATCATTAGCATCACAAACAATCACATTTTACATCTATATGCAATATGCCTGAGATTCACATTCCCCAGGTCTTCAAACAATAATAAATCTCATTCATTCACAATCCATATTACCTCTAGACTGGTAATTTAGGAAAATTATAAATTAAAGAGGACTACAATATAGAAAACAAATTCTCGTGCCCATTTAAAATTTAGTAAAAAATTAAATAGAAGAATGCATTATAAAATTTTGGGCAGAGTCTCCTCTGTAATTAAGACTTTTCCCAAAAATCCAATCATTACAACAACATCATTCACAGTTTTATCCATCAACAAGAAAATTCATCGCATCCCATTAGTTAAAAACATCATTTGCCTTGAAAATGAGCACACACAGGAACAAACACACATCACTCATAAATACATCGTATCCCATTAGTTAAAAACTTAGTTTTCTTGAAAAATCAGCACATAGTAGGGACAGGTAGTTATCTTCATAGTTGGACTCCCTGGCCCTCAACTATGGTATCAAAACTATAACCAAATAATAAACTCCCTTACCTAACTAGGAGTTCTCCCTATTATAGCCTAGCAGTGTTGTTTCACGATCCTTTGAATACGCGTGCTTGTCCGAACACAGAGCTCTATATACCAAATCGAAGATAATTTAGTATAGATTTCAAAGGCAATGTCAAAATTAACATTTGGGGTCAAATACCCACTCAAATCGAAAAGGGGCTAAACTGTGTTTTGGGAGTTCACATAAAAAACATTATATTGAAATTTCGATTACACCAATGTGACTGAGGTTTAACAAGGATCACGAAAATGACATCAATTTCATAAAAAGAAGACTTTTACAGTATCTCATTTTCAAAGGATTTTCAAAGGTTGTGTAAAACTCCCAACAACGGTACCCAAAACCTAAGAGACACTAAGAGAAGCTTAAACTAGCCAAAAGAAGACAAAGGAAATCAAGATTACCTTAAGGAAACCAAGAAAGAAGGATTTGGAAGCTCCGTTCTCTACCAAAACTTTGAGAAGAGTTTCAAAGATTCCGCTTTGATTAAAGTGTTCCTCTTCGTGCGGTGGTCCAATGGCAAGCGATGGTGCCTCGTGGTGGTCACCGGTGGCCATGGCTTGTGGAGGAGGAAGGGAAGGGAGGTTGGGTGCTGGTTTTGGGTGAAGGAGACCATTTTCGTGATTTTGGACGTTGCTGCATGTGTTTAAAACCGCCTTGACTCGCCCAGGCAAGCCAAAATGTCTTCCAAAATTCGCCTAGGCGAGCTAAACCAAATTTAAAATGTCTGCTTCTGTGATAAATTAATTTCTCACTCTTTAGATATTATTTTCCAATCCCAAAGGTCCAATGTTACATATATGGGTTAGGAGCCTACCTTTAAAGTTTGAAGGCGATCCAACGGTTAACCAATCCAAAATGGCGATTTTACTAAAACAGGTTTCGGGTCAAACTCGAAATCACTCAATTTCAATACAGCTCAAACAAATTCCACATAACTTGACATTTACACCAAACAATTGCACATGGATAATTCACATAACATTTCAAATAATCTAAACTAATCAAATAATTAAATAACACAAGAAATACATTAAATATCTATTTTCAGTTATCAAAATTTCAAGGTGTTACATTATCCATCCATATTTAAGCTTTAGAAAACCTTTTGTCTTCTTTTAGCTTCTATTTTTGTCTATGAGCCTTTCGTCCATTGTAAAGGATATTTGAACCTTGACAAGTAGGTATCACCATTACGATCCGTTTACATATATATGAAAAAAGAAATATTAAAATTAAAAATATTATAAAGGAAAATGTATTACAAAAATAGATTTTTAAGTTAATATTTACTTAATTTTCTTCTAATTAATAGTGAAACATATATCTAGCTTTACGCATAAAATTAACAATAAATATTTTAATTTATTAAATAATTATTTATTAGAAATTAGATATTGAAATAGTTGCTAAAAAAATTATTCTCCTTTTGATACACTTTTAGATTCATTACTTGATAGAAAAGACACTTAATTATCACTTTAAATATAATATCGAAGCATTTTTTTGCATAAATAATATTGAAATGGAAGAATTTTACTTTTATATATCTTTACATGCAGAAATAGTCAAATGACAGAGATGACAAATTTCCTAAAAATCCATGTTTCACTAAATGAGATGACAAAACAGTGAATTTCAATTACCTAACCGTCGATGTCAAACCTCATTCTGATATGCTACATCATCACAAAGCCTTTGCCAAAGATCAAGAAGGGTAATTGGATCAGAAACAATTTGCCCACTTTAGGCCCTCTCGTGGTCACCTTCCCCTATTGATCTTGCAAAGACAACCAACTTGAGAAAAATGCACATAACAAGTGTGCTACAATTAATTGTTCAATACCAACAAAGTTTAACATAGCTGATAAATGATTGAGTTTTATGTTAATAAGAGTTTAATTTTTTGGTCATGTGTATGAAGAAAGTTTTATTAGGAGAGAAACAAATTCATTTTGATAATCTTTATCCGCAAGAATTAATTTCATAACTTTTGATTATAAAAATACCTTACTTTTAAAAAATAAAAACAATTGTCTAATGGAAATTATTTTAGAAGCAAAGAGCAACAGAAACAATTAGAAGTGTCTTATTTTTAGCCATTTGAATGTGTTATGCCCTAGTAAGATTGAACATTAATTTGTAACAAAAAACGCAGTAATCATGTGAACCGAATCCCTAAAAGAGCAAATCATGGTTGAGAAATGTAGTTTGGCGTTTCCCTAATTAAACTTCTAAGGCTGAAAGCGTTGATATTATCATCAGCTAGTCAAAACAATCAATATTGGAGACTGTGGAAGATGCTGTGGAGGGTACTAACCCATTGCTCTTGAAGGAGAAGGATGGACATGTGTGGATGAAAGGCCTGCACTTGTCACTGTTCAGGTAATGTAGGACACTCTTTAATAATATGGCTATGATGCATGGTATTATAAACATATTCTCATAATGTTTACACTAATAATTCATTTTTTACTAAAAACCTTAAAAACCTTATCATATATAATGGATTATGATTAGATGATTATGTAAAATTTACACTATCAATAATAATCTTTCTTCTCTTATATAATATACATTGTAAAAACACATTTGATAGTTTTTTTAAACTAAGTTAAAATAGAAATCCAATCATGATTAGAATAATTAATAATCAGGACAATTCTTTTAGATTTATATTGTGGAATAAACATTCCAAATTAATAGATCTACACATTAATTACAAAAGTTCTAACACTTTTTTTTTTTACATTAAGACTTTTACAAAGTATTTCATTGAATAGTGATTTTTCAACGACATGCATGCCCACTAGGGTAATGTGTTTTAATTAAAACTGTAGATTGAAATAATAACCTAGCTAGTTTAGAACGTAACTTTCACTCTCATAGTCGCCCTCTCATAAGCCACAAAACTTGCACCCGATTCCTATTTAACTTAACTAGAGAAAGACCCTACAAAGATGGTTACATCTGAATCCAGCCTAATACTTCCAAGTTGGTCTCACTTCTGACAGGTCAAAGGACCAAAGGGAAGGGATATGGTACGGGGCACGTTGACTTTGCGCCTCAAAGTCATGTACCTGTTGCAAGCTAATTACTATAAAGTTCTGAATCTCAGAAACAAACACCAAATTGAAGATTGTTTTGTCCCGTAGACTTTCTGCCACTGCCCTTATTATTTCCCATGAACCTGACTAGTAGTAGTGATCATGGAGTGAGTGCATGGAAATTTAGATAAGTCAATCTCCAACACCAATCATAATATAGCACATGTGATGAACTGGTCAACCTCATCTTTATAGGATTCGAATATGTATTTCAGCTAATGAATGGTTAATTTCCAAGAGACTTCTCTTGTCCATACGTGAATTTTGTGTGATGGCTAATGCAAACATTCAGTTAATTTGAACAAAGTTTGTACAAAAAATTATTGTACAAAACAGTAGATTTTCTTGTGATTTTGTACGTTAATTAAATGTTTACAATTTTTTCCTAATATAGATTTATCAAGACGCATTTTATTGTCGATCTGGTTCATAATAGATTTATTTTACCTTTTTCCCTTAACTAATAAGAAATCAACGTTACTTAGAATGGGTGTATAATGTTATAGAATGATTGATATGTGCTTATTGCTCCGAGCCGATCATATTTTAAAATTAATATATATTATCGAAGAGAGATCAAATTATAATAGTATAATTTTGATAATTATTATTTTATTTTATAGTTTTTAATTGAATAATATTTTTTTAAAACTCATCGTTGGATTAAAAATTCTTTTCACATAGATCACGTATGCAAATTTTAATATTAATCCAAAATCATTTAGTACTCATTCATATAAATTAAATCAACTTAATATAAATATTTCAAAAATACTAAAATATAGATCAATTGATTATCTTTTTATTATTGTTTAATTTTGAAAAAATTTGATATAAAAAATCTTCATAATATGTAAATATAATTTAACAGTTGGATCAATAAAAATCATATTCTATTACAAATTATAAAAATAATATAATAATTATCAAAATTATACCGATATAATTTAATTCCTCATCCTTATTATTAATAAGAATAATCTACGTAAAGGTGTGGGACAATGATGCTTGTGTAAAGTGAGTTAGTTTATCAATAATTCAATATTATTAAATAAATTAAAATTTTCATTTTTAAAATTTAACTTACCAGACCGACTCTCTTTAAGTGGCATGCATGTGACCATATCTCTTATTATATATGATAAATAGAATAAAGCATTTCATTTAAACATTATTTCTTATTGTAGATATATACACGGTAGGAAAAGAAAATAGACAAATAATAATATAAAATAATTATTAATTATTGACTAAATTTTATTACTTCTACGTACGTATCATCTTCTCCTCTTTAAAAATTAATTAACAGCAATGATTATCTCGTATCTTTTGAAGAAGTGTATAATTAAGCGTGGAAAACAGAGTAAAAGAAAAGAAAACACAAAGAAAGAGAAAATAAGTATGACAATAAGTGAAGTGATGAGAGAAAAAATAAATAATCAAAGAAATGTAAAAAAAATTAAATAGAAAAATTAATTCATCTTTAACGTATGCATAGTTTCTCTTTGATACAGTGTGATACTTTTAGGAGAGAGAAATATATGATAGCTAGAAAGACTAGCCATATCATCTTGTTCAGTCACCCCTTACAACAGTGACAATAGTAAATCCAAACGACGTAGGATGCAAGCGGCGATGTAAAATCAATATTGGCATCTCATAAAGACAACTATAGAAATCACAAGTGATTCTTGTAAGAATACGGCACCTACACTACCACAACATATATAATAGCTACATATAATTATTATCACATGCTAGTGTTTGCATGAATAAAATTGAATATCTGCTGGACGGAGCTGGCTATATCTTCTGCGGTGAACCTTGAATCACTAGCCACCTACACAGGCATATTAGATAAATCAAGTTAACACAAGGATCTCAAAGGAAATCATGCACATATATTAATTGATGATATATATGCTTTAGGGCTTAAATAACTTGCCTATAGTCTAATAGTCTAATAGTCAAGTCATGTCTAAGTAAGAGATAAAATTTATCAAAACTTCAAACATAGATCACATTTGGGTTTTAATCAAGTTCAATACGAGTGATTTACGCATCCTAGCTCACATAGTGAGATAAGATTATTTTATTACTATTGTTATCCTTAAAGATTTAAGGGGCATAATTTATGGGGGAACCATGTATACCTTGACATTGAATGAATAAAGAACTGTTTGTTCAATGGTGGTGATGTTGGTGTGAAGGATGATAAGCTGCAGATCTTCAAGAGCAGCAATGGTTTTGATCAGCTGTCCTGGCCTCCTCCTTGATAGGATTTTGATCATGGCATCAAATCCTAGAAGCTTTACTTCAACATCCGCCAAACAAGACTTGCTCTCCGCGGTTTCTTCGCGGAGGCCGGTCTCCATCTCCACAAGCTTCATCTGCTCATTTGGAATAGGCAAAGGTGGAAAGAATGGAGGCTGTTGTGTTGCAAGAGAGGGATCCCCAACTTGTTTTGCTTGAGCTTCTCCAAGTAGCCTCCTCCTCTTTTGTGACTCCAAACACTGAAGAAGTTGCTCCAATTCCCTCACAAACTCTATAGCCCCCCCAATTATAGAAGCTTGATCACCCTATACATAAACAAAAATTGAAGATGGAAAATAGAGTAACGTACATGAGAAATTTCTATAGTTACCAGAGAAAACTAAGAGTTTTGGTATAGTTAGATTTCGAGTCAATAGTTGAACGAGTTTAGACACACGAAAGAAAAAAGATAGAGAAAGAGAGTTTCTAAATAACAAGTTTTATTATAGCTAGTTTTTGAGTCAACAGTTGAATGAGTTAAGACACACCAAAGAAGAAAGATTAAGAAAGAGAGTTGCTCAATAACAATATCAAAACCCTTAAATTTTTTAGCGTACCATGGAGACCGAATTAATTAAAGAACAATGATTTAAATGCATAGATGCGTACCCTTTGGACGTATGAACCAGGCATGAGGGATCTAAGGACACGAAGATGCTCATTCATTTGCTTCCTACGGTTCCTTTCAACTGCTATGTGAGTCATACGCTGGCTCTCAACCTCCTCACTTGTCTTAACAGTTCTTGGCCTCTTCCTCTTGCCGTTCTTATTCTCCTGCACTGCACAATTATTCTTCTGCTGAGGCTCTTCATGGCCAAGAAACCGAATCTGCACCGAGTTGTTGTCGTCGGAAACCCGTGTAGTCTCTTCATCCTCTCTCACCATCATTCCCTCTTTGTCTTCCACACTTACCAAGTTGTTGAACCTCTCATCATGATGATGATTTTCTTCTTCATCACCATCAGGATCATCATTATTCAGCATCATGTTCTGCTGATCCTCCTCCATCTTGTCGTTTAACACGGGAAACTTTAGAAAATAAACCGGGTCTATTGCAGACTCTTCACAGTTTTTTGCTTGGTTCAAAGCTAACTTTGGTCCAAAATCTGCAAACTGCATCACATCTGCAAAACTCAGTTTGTCATAGGATGTTGTGGCAGCACTAGTAGCACCATAAAAGCCATTTGGGGGTGGTGTTGTTTGAGGCATGTAATCCACCATTGATCCATTGTTGTTTTCATCACAAGAACCTTGGAACTTCATCAGGTGTTGTTGGTGTTGATTTGATGCATACAGATGATGTTGGTCTAGAGAGTAGTCTAGTGTGTTGAAGCTTGGAGGCATGGATGGTGGTGGTGCCTGCAGTGAATATGATTCAGCAAAATTGGAGCAAACCAACATATGATGATGACATGAAATAGTGAAAAGATCTGACATTAGAAAAAGCTTTAATGGATCGAAAACCATAAAAGAGCCACGGATATATGAGATATATATGTCTGTACCGAATAGTTGTGATCTTTCTCCATTCCTATTAGCTTATAAAGAAGATGGCTTTAATCGAGAGAAACCCTAATGGACCTCACTTCATGTAAAGACAAAACCCCACACCGAAGTTTCTTGAGGGCCCTCCACCTGCATCATTTGGCATATCCACTTTTCATACATCATGTTAAAATCACTAATAGTGCATATTTAGGGTATATTTACTTGTTTAATTTCCTGTTTTTATTTTTAATTTTCAGAATTGTTACTTTTCCAAACATTTATTTTTCTGTTTCTTAGACAAATCAACAAACGTTTTTTCAATTTGTTTCCTATTTTCAAATATTTTTTTCCTTTATAAATATTTAAAAACATAAGAAAACAAATTGAAAACAAGCTGCCAATTTAGTAAATTTAGATTGAAAATAGAAAATAAACTCATGGACAAGAAACAGATATTTAAAAACAAATTACTCTTTTGAAACAATTTTTTATTTTTTAAATTCTCTTGGCTAATAAAAAAATAAACAATTATTTCTTCAAAATAAATTGGGTCAAGCATGTAATACGAATAATTAAGTATAAAGAACAAAGAAAAGAAATCATAAATTAGATTTTTTTTATGTATATCAATATTATAACTAATAAATGAAAAAAACATCCATAGAAACATTATTTTTGTGAAATATTTACCATTTTTCAATTTCTTATTGCTAATAGAAAAAAATAAGGTAATGATTATTTCGTCAAAATAAATTGAACCAAACAGATGTAATACGAATAAGGAACAAAGAAAAATACCATATAAATCAGAGTGTATATTATGTATATTAATATTAAAACTAATAAATGAAAGCAAACCCATATAAAATATTTTTGTGTGAAATATTTGCCGTTTTTCAAGTTCTCTTGGCTAATAATAATAAAAAAAGGTAACGCTTATTTCTTCAAAATAAATTGAAACAAACATGTAATACGAATAAGTATAAGGAACAAAGAAATCAAAGTTTATTTTATGCATATCAATATTAAGACTAATAAACGAAACAATTATGAATGATAATATGAGCTATATAGAACCTGGTAGGAGTGAGGGAATCGAAATTGGAAGGAGACAAGGGAGAAAGTCAAGTGGGGTACTTGAAGACTTGTGTAGAACAGAATCATGAAAGGGGTGTGTACCCCACGAGTAGACCACCAGAAGAGGACGATATGGAAAAACGGGTACGTTATTGTTTAATCGAAGAGTGGTATATAGTGATGGTTTTTTGTGTGTATGTATATATAACAATAATAATAATAGTTATGTGTGGCAGTGTGGGGGCGCTGAGGAAGGTTGGGTTTGACTTGTGGGTGGTCACAGAAAAGGACAGAGGAGAGCCAAAGGGTGATTAAATTTCCACCTCACTTGTGATGATCACCACCTTTTATTAATGTGTGTCACAGGCTACCAACGCTCTCGTGGTTACTTTGCCGCCTTGGTTCATGAGGTAACGCTGAACAAGGGTTTACACTTTTTTTTTTTTAATCTAAACTTTGAACTTTGAATTTTCAATAAGGGTCACATTCAGGATCTATAGCATGTTCAGTTTTGTGAACTTTTTATTTGGGAAAAAAAAAAGAAAAGAAACTCTTTCTTCGGAGAATTTGTTGGTGCATGACTCACATGGCCACATGAAAATTTTCCCGAAAATAGACGGGCATTCATGGATTTTTACGTGAGTAGTAGGTGTTTGTAAGTTTCACAGATATATCCTTAAAATCACCCGGCGTTAGAAAATTGACCTTTCATGCAAGTTTCAAAACTATTACGATTTCGAAAACTTATGAATTTTAAATAATTGATATATTGAAACAAAGGCTTAGTTCTTTGGTCTTTGAATGAATATCAGTACAAGTATACATGTGAGATTAGTTTCTCATAGAATGCTTGTTAGGAAATTAAATTTCGTGATATTATTATGTGCTACATATGTATTAATAATTCGATTATGCTATTTAATATATATTAGGTAAATTAAAATGATTAATTATATATGTCTAAATAGTTTCCTTAAGTAAATATGAGATAAATGGGTGGATATCATTGTTGGACCAATTAAGTTTAATGAGAGCTTACTAGTCCAATAATAAAAAAAAAATACTATATATAAGGTGATTATCAAGAAATTAAATGATTTGCAAAATTTTTTATTTGAACTCTACTTTATGGATTTCTTGCATTCATTACGCGTTATGCGTAAACAAGTTTGTAAATTTAACCCGTACTTTTTGTGAATGAGAATTTTCTTTCATACCCATATGTTATTATTTTATGTGGGGTATGTTATTAATTCTTTGTTAATCTTACTATGCATTTGCGAAAAAAGTGAAAAGGTGCAGTAGACATACGCGTTTTGGTTATATGTATATATATTATAATGAAAATGTGTCTTCACTTTATGAAAATACAAAACGCTTACAGTTTTATGAAGATATTGTTTTTGTTATTGTGTTTTCACTTGATGATAACATTTGTTATTATATATGCCTTCAATTGATGATGATAAATTGGTATTTTGAAAGTTAAGACAATTTTTTTATTAAAAAGTATTATTGTCAACAATTAAATGATAATTTGTTATCAGGAATGACATTCAATCCATTATGATAAAGTTTGGGTAATTTTATTATAATCTCATTCAGAAAATTGAGAGCAATAAAGTTAAGGAACTTACACATTTAAATTAAATTAAATAAACCAAAGGTTTATTTTTGTTTTATTTAATTATTATTGCTTTTAATTGTCTTGTATTTCATAATAAATTGATTGAAACAATATTGTTGCCAAAGTAACATCTGTTGTGGATAATTCCATATTGTGAAGTATAAAGATGAGTATATTTGTTATTTATGCAAATAATCATTGGTCTAAAGAAAGATTATTATTTGGCCAAATAATATATATACATGTGGTGATAAATATATGACGATCGTAAAGATTTTCATGTAAGTAGTAGTCAACCCAAAGGAAGACTGTAGCTTGACAAAATTTATTGTCAATGTTTGATTACTGCATTGAGAGTACAACTTACAAAATGATATTTTTGGTCAAAAGTTCAAATGTTAATGTTGTGTTAGGTGTCATGAAATTCGCCCACATTGGTTTGGATTGTTTGTTAATGTCATGTATATGCATTTTTTTTAATTATGCATTTGGTATGACATGGATGTTAAATATGTTATCTTATTTGTACTTTGTACAATTTCTGCTATTACTGTTAATTATGATGCTCAAGTGAACATGATTTCTATGTTGAAGGGATGAACTTTAAATTATGGAAAGAGAATGTGGAAATTGTTCTTGGTTGCATGGATCTAGACCTTGTGCTAAGGATGGAGAAACCTACTCCATGATTACATGGAGAAGTGGAAGTGCTCTAACCGCATGAGTTTGATGATCATGGAACGCTCCATTCCGGAAGTGTTTCGAGACTTTATTATTAAGAGCATTGATGCTAGGAAGTTCCTCAAAGAAATTGAGCAATATTTTGCTAAAATGAAAAAGCGGAAACTTGTAACACATTAGCAAAACTCGTAACCATGAAGTATAAAGGAAATAGGAACATAAGGGAGTACATTATTGAGATGTCTAATCTTGCTGGAAAACTCAAGGCACTAAAGTTAGAGTTATCTGATGATTTGTTTGTGCACTTGGTTCTCATTTCTCTTCCTGCATAATACGGTCAATTTGCAATGAGTTACAATACATAAAAGGATAAATGAACTCTTTATGAGCTCATTGCTCACTGTGTGCAAGAGGAAGAAAAGCTTCAACGAGAAAAAGACTGATAGTGCTTACTTGGCATCAACCTCTCATAATAAGAAAAAAAAGAGAGCTAACGACATTGCAGATGAATCACTTATCTTGAAGAAGCAAAAGAAGCAGGATAAGGAATTTACCTGCTATTTTTGCAAGAAGAGTGGATATATGAAGAAACAGTGTTTCAAGTATGCTGCATGGCATGAAAAGAAGGATATGACTCTCACTTTTGTTTGTTCTAAAGTTAATTTAGCTTCTGTACCTAAAGATACTTGGTGGGTAGATTCTGGTGCTACTACTCACATAAATATGTCTATGTAGGGCTGTCTGTGGAGCCGACCACCAAATGATGTTGAGAGATACATCTTTGTGGGCGATGACAAGAAAGTTTTAGTATAAGCTATTGGGAAATTCAGATTATTATTAAAGACTAGTGTTTATTTGGATTTGATTGAGACTTATGTTGCACTATCATTTAGATAAAATTTGATTTCTATTTCTAGTTTGGACAAATATGATTATTTTTGTTCCTTTGGCAATAATAAAGTTAGTCTTTCTCTAAATTCAAATGTTATTTATACTGGTTCTTTAATTTATAATCTTTATATGCTTGACACTATTACTTTTGATAATGAAAATTTGCACTCTAGTGTGCGGGTACAAAGCGAAAATTAAAGTAGAATTCTGCTACTCTTTGGCACAAGCGCCTAGGTCATATCTCTAAATTGAGAATTAAAAGGCTTATTATAACGCCCTGAAATTTCGATAACTGAAAATATAAGTTTGATGTATTTCTTGTATTATTTGATTATTTGATTAGTTTAGACTATTTGAATTATTGTGTAAATTATCCTTGTGCAATTGCTTGGTGTGGACGTTAAGTTAGGTGAAGTTTGATTGATTGGTGTTGGAAATGAGTGATTCTGAGTTTGACCAAAAATCTATTTTGGTAAAATAATAATTTTGAATTGGTTAACCGTTGGATCACCTTAAAATTTTAAAGGTAGACTCCTAACCAACATATATAACTTTAGACCGTTGGGATTGGCGAAATAACGTATGAATCATGAGATATTTAATTTTCAAAGAAGCAATGAAATTCAAAAATTGGGTCAGCTCGTCCAGGCGAGCCAAAATCCGCCTGGGTGAGTAAAGTCAGTTTTAACTAGGTACAGCAGCATGAAAATCACGAAATTGGAGCCTCCTTCTTCCCCAAACATCCTCCAATCCTCCTTTTGCGGTTTCTTCGAGGTAAACGTGTTTTCTATGCCTTCTCCTAGCTCGTTTGAAGCCTATCTTGATGTCTCTTGTGATTTGGATACCGTTATTGGGTGTTTTTACACTTCCTTTGAAAAACCTTTGAAAGTGAGACGTTGTAAAAGTTTCCTTTTTATAATATTGATGTCATTTTTGTGACCTTCGTTGAGCACCGGTCACATTGGTGTGATCAGAATTTCTTAATGATGTCCTTTTGATGTGGACTTTCAAAATATCATTTTAGCCTCTTTTTAAATCTGAGTGGGTATTTGACCTCAAATGTTAATGTTAACCTTGCCTTTGAAATCTATACTAAATTACCTTCAATTTGGTATATAAAGCTCTGCGTTTGGGCCAAAGCACGTGAACTTGAGAGATCTCAAAACGACACTACTAGGAGCTAACAAAGGGAGGTAGATAGGTAAGGGGAGTTTATTGTCTGTTTACAGTTTTTGATACCATAGTTGAGGGTCAGGGAACCCAATTATGGAGATTTATGCCTATCCCTGTTGTGTGCTGGTTTTCAAGAAATACTATGTTTTAAACTAATGAGATGTGATATATTTATGATTGATGTATATTTGTTCCTGTTGTGTGCTCGTTTTCAAGAAAAATTGTGTTTTTAACTAATGGGATGCGATGAATTTATTATTGATGGATAAAACTGTGAATAATGTTGTTATTGTAATGATTGGATTTTTGGGGAACGTTTAAATTACAGAGGAGACTCAACCCAAAATTTTATAATACGTTCTTCTATTTAATTCTTTATTAAATTTTTAAATGGGCATAAGAGTTTGTTTTCTATATTGTAGTCCTCTTTAATTTAGAATTTTCCTAAAATACCAATTTTGTGGTAATATGGATTGGAAATGAATGAGGTTTGTGATGTTGATGATGATATTGAGGATTATATTAATATGAGATGATATTGATGTTTATGATGACGATGTTGAAATGAAATGATGTTGATGTTGTTGATGATATTGAAATGAAATGATATTGATGTTGTTGATGACATAGATGAGAGATTAGGTTGATATTGATGATGTTATCGTGATGTATTACAAACATGGAGGGTGCAGTGTAACGACTCGCCTCGTCGCTACGATATCACTAACTCTTAATCGTGCAAATCTCAAATTTTAATAAAAACTCTATTAATTTGATTATGAAAATGATAGTAAATTTTTCGCGATAATACAATTATCATACATATATTACAATTACATAATTAAACACATATGTACATATATATATTAAATCAATACATGTCATCCATATGTTAGAACTTCCTTTAGTTTTACATGTATATGCACCTGAAATTACATATTTAACACATAGCCAAAGAACTAACTAAGAAATAGTTGATTAACAAAACACAACTCTTTCTCCAAAAAGAAATCCAACATCATCACGACGGCTTGGCGGCTCCAACCAAAAAGAATCTCCCTCCAGAGTCACCTAAGGCTGCTCATCTGCTCACACGAACGAAGGTTCGCGATCATCACAGGTACCAACCACACGGTACAACAAACACAAGGGTGAGTTTACTATATACAATCAACAATTATCAAGTAACCACAATTGGAAAGGAAACAACAATCGCAATCACAATTATTACCAAAATTCTATCAATCCAATACACACTCAAC
>CM023941.1:18956778-18990335 GCA_013407115.1 Glycine latifolia | reverse complement strand
GCGCTACTCTGATAATAACGCACCGGGTGCACACGGGGTGTTACAGTGACAATGAAACATCTCTATCTTCAGAATTGACCATCGGCTCTACGTTAAGGTCAATCGAACCAATGTTTGCTACAACATTACGCCTGCTTGACTGTCCACCGCAATTCACTTCAGCATACAATTCTATAAATCTCGGATCTCCTCCCTTGGATATGCATGCGTCTGTAACTAAGGATAGATCGTCATCATCTACAACATCCACATCAATGCATTGCACCGGGTTGTCGGATGTACATCGAGCACTCAATCGAGATACAGACTGACCCCGTTGTAATCTCAACTTCTTATATATGATTTTCATCAAATCATCATAGCTGCATCCGGGGGGCATACGAAACATATTGCTCTCTCCTTCAAATATTTGACCATTCGGTCCAATATATTTTCTCCCGTTATAGTATACAATGGTGATCAAACCATTTCTACTAGCAGTCATCTTACAAATACTTTCAAAAATATATAGACTGCTCAAATTAAACAAATGTTTGATGGGATAAAAATGGGGGGGGGGGGGGGGGAGTTTAAAATGGGGGGGGGGTGTTGCAATAATTCGCTGGGCTGGGTAGCAAATTAAAACACATATTTCGCTGACCCTAACAGCGAATTACAGAAAAGCATGACACGTGTAAGTAATTCGCCAGAGCATGCAGCGAATTACAACACGTAATTCGCTATGTCTCCCAGCAAATTTGTCAGAGCTTGCCACATGTCCCTAGGATTTCTGGCGCCAAACTGACATGTTGACCACGTAATTCGCTGGAGGGGATAGCGAATTACGTGGCCACCAGATTGCCGCCACGTCAGCATTCCTAATTCACTGACAAGGGTGACGAATTATGCCACGTGACAGTCTGATATTTCTTTTTGCTGGCGTGGTATTTGGGTAAATATTTTTTTTAAAAATGGCGCAGTGGTCGTTGTCTCTAACATATGAGACTTTTCATGCACAAAATTAGTGATATGAAATCAACTTTGCCCGGTCAAAAATCTTCATTATTAGAAGTTAGTGGCCAACTGACTGTTGGTTGAGGCGTAGCTACCTATTTCTCGAGTGAGTGTCGGTGGGATCTGTGAACAAAGTAACCACATGATGATGAGACGAATGTTTGTTCAGTATAGAATCATTCATCACATTATTATAATATATTTCTTTTTTTATAATATATTATCTTATCTTATACTAAATTAAAATCATTCAGTTATATAATGTCACATATGTCAACCACTGGTAATAGTTTTTTCCGCTTAAACGCTATACGGTTTTTATTGTAATTTTGTTGCAAATCTGACGGATTTTTTGGATTATTAAAAAGTGCTTTTTTTTTTTTTGTGTGTGTAACAACACGAAGACTGTTCAGTGTTTCTAGAATTCATATATAATCAACCACGTATGTGCAAAATCCAACCATGAATAAAGACAATTTACCAAAAGATATATATAATTTTTTTTTACCAAAAGTATATTTAAAAAGTAATTATTCGATTTGGGTGAAGTTTGTCAAGTTAGCGTGTTTTTAAATCTTGACCTGAATAAAAAAAATGTTATTTCATTTAATTCTTGCGGAGGTGCTTAGCCGGGGGATTTCTACCTTAGTCGATTTGGGTGAGCTTCGGCTGATGGCTAGTAAAAAAAGTTGTCCGTCCCCAGCCATATTTTTTACGTTGATGACATTTTTTATATTTTGCAGGGATACAGTTAAGAAAATGAAGGTTCTCACCTGGCTTTTTGAAGCATATGGAAGAGCTTCTGGTCAAATAGTCAGCACAGAAAAGTCTGTTTTCTTCCATGGGGAATGTCTATGTCGCGAGTTGATCTGATAGTAGGAAGCTCAGCACGTGTCTTGGAAATATATCTGTAAGCCTCTGAATGAAGGGGGCAGGGTTTGAGGTCCCTTCGGGATATCAACCACGCTGTTGTCCTATGTCTCACTTGGAAGCTTTACTCGTCCAAAGATCAAAGGGCAACCTTGATTAAAGTTAGAGATACCAAAGCTAATTATTCTCATCCGCGTCGTCACATCAAGTCTTCCTTGTGGCACGCCATGCGCTGATTCTGGCAGGTGGTCTATAATAACTCTCCAATTGGCTTCTTGGAAGTGTCCAGAGCCTTAATTTTTGCATCACAAATTCACAATTGATTGTCTCAGTTAGTTGCTTGGACTCTTGATATCCCAATTTCTTGTCCCCTACAAGCGAAGGTCTCGGACTTCATTCTGAATAGGCAGTGGCACTTGCCTTCATGGCTTAGACTCAAGGCCCCTCTTCTGGCTTCAGAAATTGAAATCATGATCATTCCTATTTCTCAAGGGCTCGACACCCCCGAGTGGAAGCACACTGCCTCGGGATCTCTCCATTTCAAAGAAGCATTTATTTTTATCAAGCCCAGAGGTAATGAAATTGGCTGGGCTAAACTGATTTGGAGGCCCTGTATCCTTCTGGCCAAATCGTTAGTTATTTGGAGGCTATTTTGAACAAGCTATCTACGGATGGTCTGTTGCGCGAGAAGGGTTGCTTTATTGTGTCCAGGTGCGACTTCAGGCGCCACAACTCATCTAAAACAGCGAATCATTTTTTTTTTTTGTCCTACGCTTTTGCTTCCAGCATCTGGGATTGAGTTGAAGAGAAGTGTGATTGTAAGCTGAATGGATCCTCTATCCTTCACATCCTCTCCTCCTTGCATTCAAATTCTTCCTGCAGCTCAACGACGTTAGATTGGCTATCATCACCTAGGTGCTGTGGATGATCTGGGATTGCTGCAATAAAATTAAATTCCAAAACCTCCATCCTAATCTGCACAAAGCTTGCTCTACCATATCTGCCTATGTAAAGCTGGTTGGGGATACTTCCAAAAACTCAATGTACTCATCCATGGACAAATTCTACTACCTAAAGGCGTTTGGGGTAGTTTGCCATCCTAGAAATTCCCCTTCTATCAAGCAGGTTTAGCTGGCATCCCCCCATAAGAGGATGGGTCAAGTGCAACATGGACGACTCCGCCAAAGGGTCGCCTGAACCAGTGAGTTGGGGTGGCATCTTTAGAGACCCACAGCGCTAATATTATAGGATTTTTTCTTTCAACATTGAAGTGAATCATGATCTCCAAGCAAAGGTTTTGGCCGCTGACAAGGCAACTGAGATTGCGTATCAGAGGGGTTGGAGTAAATTGTGGCTAGAATTTGATTCCCTGTTAGTGATTCAGGCCTTTAAAAACCTGACAAATCAGAAATATTGCTCAATGCTATTGAGTTGACAAAATCTTTGTCCTTTTAGTTAGTCGCATCTATCGTGAGAGGAACATTTGGTCAGATAGATTAGCCTCTCACAGTTCTAGCATAAAAGGTTTTGGTGAGATTTTATCACTCCAATCATTAGCAATTTTTTTGGAAATGATAGGCAAAGTATCCCTACCTGTGATAGGTTCAGATAGTGAGGTTTATTTTGGTTGCCCATGGGTTATGCTATATCACCCACCATGGTGCGGTTTGTTCTCCTTTTGTATTAGTTTTCTCCCTTCTAATGGTATGGGCTTTGTTGTAGAGGTTTAGAGGGAGCCTTGGTTCCAATCTAGTAGGTATCTTTTGCTCCCTCTTTGAAGCTCTCCAAGACATGTTTTTGCTATATTAAAAGAAAAAAGAAAAAGAGTTGACACAAGTTTTTCATGAATAATAAATATGTTTTAAATAAAAAAAATCAATGTTAAAAAATTAATAAATAAAACATTAAAAAATAGTATATATATGGTGAAATTGTCGAGGTAAAATTTAGCTACTCATATCATTATTATTGCTCTTATTTTACTATATTGAGTAATATCTGATTTGAGTGTCGGAGTACCTTCGTAGGTATGCCCCTCTCAGTGCTTGGAGGAAGGTAATAGACACGGAGGTCGACACATAACTTGAAACATTGAAGGAGAATTTTAATTATACCCTTAAACAAGTACATTTTGGCACCCACTGTGGGTTCGAGTGAAAATTTCCTACAACCCATAGGTAATTATAGCAACAAGGAACCAAGTTAACATAGGAGTACAAAGCCTCGACAATGCACACTTTGTGCCGTCGAGGACATGATTGACCACTCAGACGCGATTCAATAATTGCAAGCTGAGATGGAGTCCATGAAAAAATGTCATGTGAAGGAAATTGAGAACCTTTGACAACAATAAGAAATACACCTAAACCAATGACAAGACTTAACTTGGAGACCATCCCATCATACGAAAGGAAACCAAGGTATCCCGGATGCGCCTAACACCACTTGTATGCCCCAGACTAGTGAGGTAGATTGTAAGGACAGTTAGCAGGGGGAGACACCACACACTTTGGTGGTTTGTACCTTGACATTGACAACCCTAGTAGCTGGAACTCGAAGCCATCCCTTTGTTGATGACATCATGGAAGTTTACCCCCTCTTTCTTGGAAGGTTCTAACATGGACAAATATGATGGTATCACGGATCAACATGAGCACTTGGATGTTTATCTTACCCAAATCAGTCTATACACAAGCGATGACTATGTTTTATGCCGAATCTTCCCAACTTCATTGAAGGGCCCACCGTTGAGTTGGTTCACAAAACTTCCTCCATACACCATCAATTTGTTTGACGCCTTGACAACCCGATTTAACACTCAGTTTGCTACGAGTCGACCTCATCACTTGACTTTTGTGGCACTTGTCAATATTAGGCAAGACAAGAAGAAGCCTATCTAAATGTTCATGGAAAAGTTCAACAAGGTCACCTTTAATATTAGAGGATTGGACCTAGCTGTTGCCTTACACCACTTGATCATGACCTAGGCCTTTCATGAATAACTTATGTAAGATGTTAGCCTCAAATATCGATGAGCTACACCAAAGGGTGGCTAAGTATATGCAAATGGAGGAGTTGTCCGAGTTCTGACATTTGACATGGGTGGAACAAGGTGGTGAGAGGAAGGATGCTGGTAGAGAAGGGAAGAAAATGAACTAATACTTGTTCAAGGAAAGAGGTTCCCACGACCAAGGTACTCCTAGTACACGACCTTGAACACCATTAGCAAACGAGTTCTTGAAAAGGTGCTTAGCTTGGAAATAATGTGAGCACCTCGAAAGGCACCTACTCCCCCAAAGGCTGATAAGTGGAAACATTGTCACTTTCACTAGAACTATGACTATACCACTGAAGAATGCACAATCTTAATCAATGTTATAAAACTCGGCTTGGACATTGACCTAGTCAAGGTAGTGAGTCAGTGGGTCAGTGGTCCAACCGGTGGGTCAGTAATTGGTCCGGTTTGACCCAGTCTATATTAAAAAAATTCAAAATTATATTATATATACATATATAACTAATATTATTTCATTAAGAAAAATTCATCCATAATTTCATATTCAAAAATTCAAAATAAGAATTAAAGTATTAAAATTGATAACACAAGTAAAGTGTATTAATAATAAAAAAAAGAGTGTAAATAACAAGTACTTAAATTAAAACAAGTCCAATTTTTAATAAACAAAATAAGCAAAAAGCCTATTTCAAAATGTAAAATAGAAACTGTAGAAAGAAATAAAAGGGGTGCAGAAAGTAACAATGTGGATCTGGCCCATATTAGGCCCAAGTATGCTTTACCTTAATATCCACTATATATATATATATATATATATATATATATATATATATATTTTTTTTTTTTTTTCCTTTGCTGATGGCTGCTACATAGCTTGCACTTTCTTCTTTTAATATAGTGTTTCTTCTTCTTCTATGCTTCTTCATCCATTCTCTTCAACATATGCGATTCTTTGGTTTGGGGACGAAAAATACAGCGTTTCTTCTTCTTCTTCTATGTGATGGAGGTCCATGGCAAGCTAAAGATCTAGAATGAGAGCTTGAAGCACTTCCTTTGGTGAGCTTTAAAGGACCCATGACAAGAGCTAGAACCCAAGCACTTCAAGACCACATCAAGGCTAATTTGGACAAGCATGAAGCACACCAACTCAAGGATAACAAGGGCTGAATTTTAATGTCTCAAGTTCCATTTAATTCCAATTAAATTCAGCACTTGTTAGAAGCAAAAGTAGAAACAATAAAAAGACTTTTTAGTGCAATTGTGTAAAGAGGTGTAAGTGCACTTGTGTGTAATTTGTGTAGCAACTTAGTAAATTAGTTGGCTGCACTTAGAAGCTAAAAATACTGCACCTTTTACGAAAATGGGACAACCAAGGGAGTTTGGGACAGCCAAGGGTCACTTTGGAGAACCTTGCACCACAAGCTTCATTAAGCTTGTTTTAGGCTCCTTTAGTGTGCACTACAAGCTTCATTTGAATTGTCATTTCATGTAATTTCGTGGACTTTATAAGGTGCCCAAAACTGAATGTAAACTAACTTTGGTTCATTGAATACAATTCTAAAAATTCTTGTGAGAGTTTCTCTCAAGTTCTTGTGCAAGAACCTCTTGTTTCTTATCAATGGCTTCAAGCTATTGTAGTGATTCTTCCTAGACTTATTGGAGAGCTTCTCCATGGTGTCTTCCACCTTCATCGCAAACCTCTATTCCATCTTCCATTGCTGCCATTAGAGAAAGCTTCCAGCCATCATTTTCGTGAAAGCTTGGATAGCTTGGGTGTTCTTGAATTTTGCTTGAAGTTTGGTTTCATTGCAAGGTAGATTTGGGAAAACTAGTGGCTAATGGGTTCAACCATACATCACTATGCTTCTTCATCCATTCTCTTCAACATATGTAGTTCGATTTGAAAGGATTGAGGGGGTTGTTTGTTGGAATTGGACTCAAAATTAGGCTTTGTGTTTAAGGATCATCTCATATGAATGAGTGAATCGATGCTGTTAGCCGGAGCACGACGATGGCCAAGTGAAGGCTCGATAGCGACGGCGTGAAGGCTTGATGGCGACAAGCAAAGGTGCGACGACGACAGGGTTTTTGTAGTGGTTTCACCTGTCCGGGTTCCAAAAACCGGTCGGGTCGTTGGGTCCTCGTAAAATCGGCCGGGTTTCACCAGGCAAAGTCGGGTCAGATGCATGGCCAGTTCAATCCCCAACCCGCCCCGGGGATAGCACTGTTTCCCGGTCTAATCGGTCTGACCAACTGGCCCGGACTGATTTTCATAACACTGATCTTAATAGAATAGTTAGTTGATCTGAGATGGGCACTTAAAGGGTTTTCTTCACAAATCACCAACTACAAGAACTTATATGATCGTAGAAGGAACCATGATCGGGACCATAAAAGGGAAGATACGCGGCGTGATAGAGATGATAAAAGAGACGATGACCATGATAGAAGGCAAGATGAACGTCACCAAACTGATCAACCTGTTTGGTGTGCCATCAACATGATAGCAAGAGGGTTCACGGGTAATGGTATTACGACTTCATCATGCAAGAAACATTTGAGGATCGTCAGGTCAGTCAATTTAGTGTCCCATAGGAAGCCTAAAAGCATGCCTTTGTCACTTTTTCAGATGAAGATTCCAAAGGCCTAGACCCCGTATAGGAAGACACCGTGGTCATCACAGTGGAGGTGCCTAATTGCATTGTGATAAAAACACTTATTGATCAGGGGAGCTCGACTAATATATTTTATTGGCTGATATTTTAGAAGTTAGAAATTCCTGAGGCAGAGATGAAACCCTATGATGATCAACTAATCGACTTTTTCAGGGAAACAATAGATACAAGGGGATACATCAATCTCCATACTAAGTTTGGGAGTATAGATTATCATATCATCAACATTTGGTATATAGTGGTCAATGCCATCACCTTCTATAACATCCTCCTTGAAATACCATCTCTTAACACCTTGGGAGTTATAGTGTCAATACCTCACTTGCAGTTCAGACCATAGGAGAGCGATGGAGGCAGTTCAAGGCTGATTTGACCTCAAAGTGGGCTCTGGCACAAGGGAAGGGCGAGGATGATGGCATCGTTTGTGAAAAATATGGAATCAACAAAGACAAGTGGCACCAATTATGTGAGAGTCGCAGAGCTGCTTACTGGGAGGTTAGTTGACTTGCATTGTTTTAGAATTTGACAATTATGTAGTATTTTTAACCGCATTTTGTTGACAACTATCTGTGTAATTCTTATAGGATGTTAGAAAGAAGGCGCAGGCCATCCAGAAGCTAAACACTGCCCCTCACTTGTTGTTTCGTGGGGGTTATAATTTACTGGAACATAAATTGATGTAGGAGAAACAAAAGAAAAGATTGGAGGAAGCAGGCCAACCCGAGAGCACCGAGACAATGCTTCATCCTCTATCTCCTGTTAGACGACACATTAAGTGGAACCTGGCTTGCACAAAAAAATAGGGCGGCACATGAGATTGCAGAGAGGATTGTAAGTCAAATGATGGTTTCATTGTTCATTAATTAGAAAAACAACAACAAATTACATAACTCTTGTAATACATTATGTTGATTGCGGGATACCCTGGAAGAGCAATCGACACAGGGTAGCTTTGTCACTAGTGGACGTTAGGATGTACTGACTGCTGCCATTGGATGACCAGAGCACCCAGGCCGTGTCCGTGCTGCTGGAGCCGGTGTGACCATCAAACACTACTTCAGACCGGCTTCATCAAACTCTTGCAAGTCTAAGTCAATGAACCCTGAAGACTTGGATCAACAGAAACAGAACATCAGGGAAGAGTTGGAACATTCGATCACTGAAAAAGTGACACAACACAACTCATGATGTCCTTCAGCCATATGCAGTCTCAAGGTCTAATGCCGCCTCCAGAGGTACAAGTTTGTCCTTATGGTACCCATGTCAGCACGAAGGGAAGCTGTGTCAATCCCTTGGGGCAGGACCCAGACACGGGTGCATCTGTTAGGCATGGGTTGTATGTAGATGAAAATCCTCCCTGCCTGGTTGCCATTGGAAAGTTTATGAGGGGTCGACAACCATGCACAGCGTCCCTCTGGCTAATGATTAGGTCAAGGTGGGTGTTGAGGAAGTTCGAGATGCTGAGGCTAGTGCCCCTGTACCCACTGAAGAGGTTCAGTTAGTGGGGCAAGCCCTTAACACCTTCATTTATTGGCCGACACATCTTGTACAACCTATTTTGAACAAGGTATGTCTTTTTGTGTGTGTTTATTATCATTTAAAAACTATCAGTGTCATTTAAAGTGAAGACGATCATTAACTTATGTTTGTTAACTATGTAGGATAAACAAGGACCTTAAGGACCGACGAAACCTGTACATAAGTCGAAACTTGTTGAGGATCCCCTGTACCAGATCGCATTGACCATCCCCTAGCTTTTCCTCAGACCCATGCAGGTGCTGTGGGACCCTACTTTGTTCGGGGTGTATAACGACGAATTCTCATTGTACATAAAGCATGAGGATATTTCTGAAATAATCCACGGTGGTCAATGTATGAACATCTCCGTTTTACAGCCGTGAATTCTGTAAGTCACTTTACATTGTCTACCATTACATGACTAATTGTTTTATATTCATGCATCATTGACTTTATTTTTAAAACAATAGGCATATGAATGAGTTATGTTTGCAATCGAATATTTCCTCTGTCTATGGATTCATTAAGCCACAGTCCATGCAGAGATCTGGGCAATTGCAATTTGAATCCGAAGACTATATTAAGAAATGGATGCAGAGTTCATAGAAACATGTCTACCTTGGAGCCTACTTGAACGGGTAAGTAAAACTGTACAATTGAATCAAAATAATGTATGAAGTATAATAACTTAATGTTCTCCAATACAGTGCACATTGGAAACTGGTCGTTATATATCCTAAGGACAATGTTGTTGTGTGGTTCTGTTCGTTGCACAATAAGTCTGATAACTACCTGAAAGGGATTATTAATAGGTAGGTTGTGATTTGTAACACATTTAATTTATTATTTCTAAGACATGAATATATTAATTTATAATATGCCTCTATGTTTCTCTTAAGCAGTGCTTTGAAGGGAGTCCATTATACTCAGGGAAATAAATCAAAGGCTACTACTAAATGGATTGCGGTTAAAGTAAGTCATTAAAATAATGGTTTATGTCTTCAAAATAACTTTTATTACTATTTACATTAATTTATGTTTAAATTTGACTATGCTATTGAATGTAGTGTAATAAGCAAATAGGAAGCACTGATTGTAGCTATTATGTCATGCATTGGATGTCAACGATAGTACTAGGAGGCTTCAGGGATAACTAGGACATGGTAATTGTCCAATTCAAAACTATTTGTAATTTGTTATACTTGTTTTTATTTATACTTATTAAATTATGTTTTATTATGTGATGCAGTATTTTGCTGATCAGACATCACTGGAGCTAGAGAGATTGAAGGCAATTCGACTTCAGTGAACTACATTTTATCTTAGAGTTAGGAATGAAACATTAGCTGATTAGGGGAATTTTTAGTAAAACAATTGTATGATTTAAAATTACAATAATTTTATTTATATTGACACTATTGAATTTACTTAAATTAATAGAATAGCCAAATTATTAAAAAAAACAAAAAAACATCGGTTTTTAGTAAAAACCAATGTTAATTTATGTAACAACATCAGTTTTTACTGAAAACCGATGTTGATGTGCTATGGCAACATCAATTTTCTATAAAAATCGATGTTGTTACATCACATCATCGGTTTTCACTGAAAACTGATGTTGCTGTAATGTAGCAACATTAGTTTTTATAGAAAATCGATGTTGCTGAGCACATGAAACAACATCTGTTTTTACTAAAAACTGATGTTGTTACATCACATCAACATCGGTTTTCAGTAAAAATCGATGTTATTACAGAAATTAATATCGATTTTTACTAAAAACCAATGTTGAATTATCATATTTTAACATTTTTTCTTTTATTTCTTATTTACCGACATCGGTTTTTTTTTGGAAAAACCGATGTTGTATACTTTTGTTAACATTCAAACTTTTAACGTCGGCGATTTCAACATCGGATAAAAACTGATGTGGAAAGGCCAAAATAACCGATGGTATAAACATATTTTCTAGTAGTGCTTGGAATCATATTCACCTTTTTTAATCTCTTCTTGTTATTCATAAGGTTTCTTCTTATCAATTACATGGGTTGGAATGGTATATCCATTTACCACTGCACTCCAAATGCCTCTGTTAACAGACTCCATGAAAATTTTCATCTGAACTTTCCAAAAAAGGTAGTTTGTGCCACAAAACAATGATGGTTTGTTAATGGATGCATCCTCAACGAATGTCAATTGATTCCCAGCCATAATTTGAAACTTTTGACAAAATCTTGATTAACTTTCAAGACCCTAACTTTGATACGAATTTTTAGATCAGGCCGAGAATCTAGAAAAGGGGATTGAATAGATTCTTTCAAAATCTTTACCAATCAATCTTAACATCGATTAAAAACACCTCTTTAAATCAATCAAAGTTTCTTCAAAAGATCTTTAGAAAACATAAACTTTTATGATGACTCTTTGAAATTGATTTCACTCCCAAGATGATTACAAAACTCAAAGTTATAGAGAATGAGAGAATCACACAAGATTTTATATTGGTTAAGTTTAATCTGGACCTACATCTAGTTTTTTCTAAGTCCCTTTAGAACATCCACTATATAGAGAACACTAGTACAAACACTATGCATACATTATTCTCTAATAGAAAACAAATCTTTCTCTTGAACCCTACAAGAAAAGATCCAGAATTGAAACCCTATCAATTCTTCAACATCCCTGGTAACTCTAACCAAGAACAACACTCTAAAAAGATCAAAGATAAGGATCAAATACACCTGAAATGTGTAACTCTTAGATATTTAATATTTCTTCACAATTTGATCAATACATGATTGTAAAATGAGTGATTCTTTGAGACTATCTTGAAATGTTTTTCACGAATTCTGAATGAATCAAGAATCTGTTAAAAAGAAAAAACATAGGGGTATTTATAAATTTTTACAGTTAAAACAAATCTAATCAATTATAAAAATAGGTAATCGATTAATTTGTCAAAATTCCCTTTGTTCTGCAATTCCAAAAATTGGTTAATCGACTATCAAAATGGGTAATCGATTAATTTGTTTCAATTTGAGAATTTTAGTTTCTCCGTGGATGAGTGGTGTTGCGGATCGGCAAGTGTACCGTTCGGTTCAAGTAATAAAGTAAGTAAGTAGAGTATCGTCTCCACAGGGATTGAATGCAATCTTATATAACTAAATGTCTTAGAAATTGGAAGACAAAATAATAAGTTGAAAGAGTTGGTTGATTTGTAATTGGATGCTGTAATTTAAATGACAGAATCTTAACAAGAACGTAAGCGAAGGTAAGTTTACCGCAGTAATGAGAGATGATTGTAGTTAAGCGCAATCCCCTATGATTCCTTCCTACTATGTTCCATTGATTATTAACTTGAACTAATCTTAATTACTCAGCTGGTGTGTTTTCTTATGATCAGCGAAACCCTAATCCCTTAGTAGTTTAACTCTTTGATGAAATTAAGAATCCTAATCCCTTAGTGATTCCTTCTTAAACCAAGCATTAAGCAACACAACCTAAAGGTGCTGCAACTACACATCCCTATCCCTAGGCAATGTATAAATTGTTGTTTCACTCAATTCAGAAATTAGAATCCCAATATCCCTATTGCAAACCGTAACCCTAAGCCTCTTAAGAGAATGGCCAGTCCAATTAAGAATTATGCAGTGAATAGCAGAATAGAACAAAGCAATTATGATAATCTTATTAAAACCAATCAATACATAGAGGAATTCTTCATAGGTTCATGGCTCAACCACAATACAGAAATTAGCCAAGCATACTCAGAGTTAACAACACTTCCATGACCAACATACCAGAAGAAAAGAAAGGATTACAGAGGGTATGATTCTGCAGCTTTCCAATCTTTTCCAAAGGTGCTTCAATGGCTTCCTCCTTAGCAGTCTCCTAAATCTCTGTGTTCCAAGCTCCCTTTTTGTGACCCAGAGGCCTCTTTTTATGCCCCAAAATGTCCTAGGTTTTATTATAGTAAGTTTTCCCACTTCCCTCCACTGAATCAATTTAAATCTTTTTAATTTGGGAAACAGCGAGCCTCTCACGCGACTCGCGTGAACTTCCACGCTAATCGCATGACTTGTTCGAGTTGAAAAGGCTATTCTGTTACTTCTCACGCTGATCGCGTGGATTATGGCGCGACTCGCGTGGATTGTTCGAACTGGATGTTTGAGTTTGATAGAATGGCGCGACTCGCGTGACAATTGGCGCGACTCGCGCTACTTGTTCGAGCTGATGTTCTGTGTTTTATCATATGGCGCGGATCACGTGGATGTTGGCGCGACTCGCGTGGGAGCTTCGAGAGAATTGGCTTGTTCTTTTTAGCTTCTTTCCTCTGTTGTTGGTTCCTAAATGATAAAATACTAAGAAACTTTAGTAAATATGCAATTAAGTAGTAATCTACTAGTTCCTAAGCTAATTTACTAACTCTTTAACAATTTATTACTGAATTACATCTAAAAACTACCATATGCTAGAAGCATATCAAGTGGATAATTGATTATCATGTGTGGTAATCGATTATAGATTCATAGAGAGCTTATCTTTGTTTCTTGGAGTTGGGTAATCGATTATCCTAAGCTATAGAACCTTCCTTATTCTAAAACTAGCTTAGGGAGTCAATTACCAAATGAGGCAATGGATTAATTTGATGATGCTTGCTAAATTTCAAGTAGAAGTGAGTTCTTAAGAAATTTACAGAAAAAGAATCTCCATCTACTTAATAACTGATCAAACTCAAGTCATGAAAAAAAAAATTATATCACACATACATGTTTTATAACTAAAAACAATCAATATAAATGTCTCATCGGTCAAAACATGTTAGGCATTGTAAAATTATCAAACCCCAACTAAACTAGGGACTTCATGCTCTTCAAGCTTTTCTCTAACAAGCTAGATATTGCACAAAAAAATGGATGAGTTAGTGTTTCATAATTTTAAGGTTTTAAAATAACATATATAGGGTGAAAGTCAAGTACCATGATACTTTGCCAAATCAAAGTCTTCATGTGCTCTTCTACATGGTCCGAACTCTTATGTAGAATACTAGCCTTGCTTTAACCAAGAAAGGCTAAATAAATATTGAATTTTCTTTTTTTGGTCATATTTGATTCCCAAATTGATTAAACTGAATTGAAAACTTTTGACTTGCAATGTGTTTGAGACTTAACTTCACACACTATGTGGGACCACTACCCTTCATTTTTTTAGATTGAGAATCTGACCCGCCTTGTGAAGTAGAGATGCTTGATGAATCATCCATGTGTCTGTTTAGACAAAAATAATTAAATAAAAGTTAGTATCCCATTTAAATAATGAATAAATAACTAACATAATTTACAATTGTCAAAATGAACATAAACATATTGAAATAATAAACAACAAAATACGTTACTTTCTAACTTTGCAGCATAGATGTTCTCCCATATCCTTTCATCATGATCATCTCAAGTGGAATAGACACCACCAGCTTCATCTAATTCAATGAAATTGGGCTATTTTGTTGTGGGAATATGAGTCTTAGGAATATCAAGAGTCAAATCTTGATTTTTGTCACTTCCATGCATGTTTCTTCCTTGGAGAACAATTGACCATCTTTGGTTAGAAAGATCTTTGACATAAAACAGTTGTTTTGCTTGGAATGCCATAGTGAAAGGCTCTCTCTTATAACCTCACTTGTCAAGGTTCACAAATGTAAATCCCAATTCACAATTTTTTATGTCGTTTTTATTGTCAATCCATTTACATTTAAAAATATGAACTCTAAAGAATGTATAGTCAACCTCCCAAATCTCTTCAATGACACCTAAATAACACAATGATGCTTCTTCCATTACCATAACCTAACTATTTTGCATAGTACTCTTGTCATCCTAGAACTTTGTATAAAAGGAAAATTTATTGATATCGGATCTACTCCAACAAATGACATCATAGTTAGGCCCATGTACTAGCCATGTTAATGTCTATGAAGCAATATTATCTTTAAAGACTTCTTCTGTAAACCAGTTCTAGAAAGTGTTTTTATGCTCTTTCAACAACCATTTCTCGTCATGCCAAGTTTGTTTTCCTTCACAATGCTTTTGTGAGTAGATAAGTAAGGTTGAACCTTATTAATGTTATTCAATATATACAAATGTGCTTGAAATAGCTCCTCTCGACCAGTGCTCTTGATATTTTTACCCAGTGTACCCTTTCCTAAACATCTTCCTTCATGACGAGACTTTGGAATCCCTATAGGCTTATTTTCTGATAAGTAAGCATTAAAAATCTCAATAGCTTCTTATGCAACATACCTTTCAACAATAGATGATTTAGGATGGTGTTGATTCTTAACATACCTTTTTAAGATTTTCATGTATTGCTCAAATGGGTTCATCTACTGTAGGAAAATGGGGCCACAATCTAATCTCTCTCACTAGATGAACAATTAGGTGAACCATGATGTCAAAAAATGAAGGAGGAAAAAACATCTCCAATTGGCATAAGATAATAACAACCTCATCTTCCAACTCATCTAACTTCTGAAGATCAATCACTTTTCTACATATGGCATTGAAGAATAAGCATAGCCTGGTAATGGTATGTCTAACATTTTTAGGCAAGATATCACAAATGGTCACAAGTAGTAGTTGTTGCATTAAGACATGGCAATCATGAGACTTTGAACCAATTAACTTCATTCATTTATTGAGATAAGCCTCTTGACATATGAAGAGTAACCTTGTGGCACCTTTATGCCTTGTAGAGATTCACGAAAACTTCTTTTCTCATTTCTTGACAAAGTATGACACACTAGGGGTAAAAGTTCCTCTTACCATGATCACGTGGACCTAAATTCTATTGTATACTCATCTCAAGCATATCCAAACAAGCATTCAAACTATCTTTTGTCTTGCCTTGAATGTTTAGAAGCATTGCGATTATATTGTCACACATTTTTTTCCACATGCATCACATCAATGCAGTGTCTTACATCAAGCTTGCACTAGTATGGTAAATCAAAGAATATGGATTGATGCCTAAAAATATGACTCGCACAAGGGCAAGTGCACCCTACACAGTATTATCGTTGACTTCAATTCAAATATCGTACCCTAGAGACTAGTTGTATTCTTGTCAAGATTATTAAACTAAACAGTTAAGATAATTAAAAGAAGATTGAAGAATTTTTTTTATTTTATTTTAAGAGAAAAAAAATTAACTATCGTAAAAGAGATATTAAAAAAGGCTAGAGATTATGATTCACTAATACCAATTTTCCCTTAATTCCAGTTCTCATGAAATTCCTTCTAAAGCTAATTACCGATCCCAAAATCAACTAAAGCCTATGATCAAGGTCTAATATTTCTATTTGCCTTAAATTAATACTCATAGATATATTAATTTAAGTCAAAGGATATAATCAAATCTAGGGATGATCAATTAAGGATTACTTAATCTATCAGAGATTACCCAAATAGTATGATCATACAATTTGGTGTAAAACACTCTTGACCTAGGTCTACCAAACATACACAAATGATCACCATAATACATTCGATTAAGCATAAGAATGATTAGTTCCCAAATAAACAATAAAAATAAGGAA
This sequence comes from Glycine latifolia, assembly GCA_013407115.1. NCBI lineage: Eukaryota > Viridiplantae > Streptophyta > Magnoliopsida > Fabales > Fabaceae > Glycine > Glycine latifolia. The sequence continues at coordinate 18,973,672 of CM023941.1, read as the reverse complement.
GAGAATTAATTAACATAAAACACTAAGGAATTCCATTAAGAACAAAGAAAGAGATACAATTGGACAGTTACATCATAACCCTAGACTAGGGTGACTAGCCACTTATGATCAAAGCACAACTAGGAAACCTATATGAAATTATCATAGACATTCCCACGAGGGAAGAACGATGATCACAATACGTTCTCATCGTGTTGCCTATGCTTCACAACCCTCAAAACCCTAAAAAATGTTCTCTAATTCATAAAAATGTCAAAAGTCCCCAGTCATAGATTCCACACCCAATTTATAGCTTCCTAAGTATAAATACTCAAACTAGTTGCACTAAAACCATGCTGAAATCCACAATAGCAGTGGTAAAAAACTATGATACTGAAGCTTTGGGACGTTGTGGAATGACTACAGACATCATGGTGCAGACTACGGCCGTAGTGACTTCACCAGGGTTGTTATTGAAACCCTATCGTTGTTTAAAAGGGGAGTCATCATATTACCATGGTCATACTACATACCACGATCATGTTGAATGTACCACGGTCGTGGTTAAGTGATAAAGCCTCCAAATCTTTACAAAAAAAATGCAAATTTCAACTCTTTTCACTCAATTGAGAGGCTATACTCTGCAAGACAAAACTAGTATTTAAACGTGAGTTCTACCAAGAAAATAACATAAATATTCACACAAAATATCACTGAAAAAATGGTTTATCAACCTCCTCACACATGAGCATTTGTTATCCTGAAGCAATTGTTCTAGTTCTCAATCAAAACAAGTTCTCCTAAGTCAATACTCAGGTATCATAAATCTCCATTTATTCAAAAGTAAAACTCACACATTAGGGCATCAAAAATAATTCAGGAATCCATTAGGATTATAACTAACATGTAAACAATCTCAAAGAGCTTCAAGTTCACTTTGCTCACCATCTCTCAGTGTTATACAAATAGAAAATCACACTCAAGATCATAATTCAATAAACAAGTTCATAACTTTGTAGATCAATCAACTCAACTCAGACAAATCCCAGAAACTCAGAAAAAGTGAGACATATTAAGTGGTAGTGGGGCCAGATATGTAATGTAAGGTAGGTACTAAAAGAAACAAGCTAACGAAAGGTTCCACTCAATCATATGAAAACACTAAAAAAAAGGGAGCTTTTACATATTTTTGGACCTTTCTTTTCACCTAAGCGTTGATCCCCTTTTTCCTTCTCTCTTTTTATTTGCTTTGGGTATATTTTTTTGATTAATTTATTTTTATATATATTTTTCAACTTTTTTCTGTTTTTGGTCAACCCTTTTTATTTTTAATTTCACTTGAGAGAAGGAGTTAGTATTCACTCATTGGCACAACATGCAATGTACATTAGTTCCTACCCTTTTCCTCACATTAACAATTCACACAATATAGTACAGGTGTAAGTGGTGTGGGTCACCTGCGAACCCAAATTGACCCAAACCAATCCAAAATACCTAGGATTGGGTAGTTTTTGTGTTTGGGTCAGTCTCACACCAAACCAATCAAACCTGTTGAGTTTTGGGTTGGGTCATGAGTTTTAATATCTGAACTCGCTGACCTGTTGACACTACCCGTTGACCCGTTAATTTGTTTTAAATTATTATTACTATTAATATATGTAATTTATAATATATATTTTATATTTTTTTTAAAATCAAATACTATTGACTATTGATTACATAGACTTACTGACCTGAATTGAATAAATGTCAATGCATCATTAACCTTCAGGATCAAAGTAACAAGAGTTTAATTGATTAAAGTCACTTCATATGGGCTTCTAAAAATGTTTTGTATCTATTTACAAAGAGTAGGCCTCGTAATGTCCCATCGGTTTTAGTAGAAAAAAGTGTTTGAAACCCATCTCACTATGCCTATTGCAACTCCTTATCTTGAATATGGTATGCTTAATTTTCCATCCCCCATGGATAGATAGATAGGAGTCAATGGAGTGGAGTGAGCTGTGGTAGCATCACAAAATTTTATTTTTAATAACAAATCTACAAGAAAAAGTTGTGCTTGATTCATTTAATAAAAAATTTAGCTTATAAAAATATTACATTTTAAAAAAGAATAGACAAAATTAAATGTTTTGACTAGTTAGGCCAACCCAACCCAAACTGTTTACAAATGGATTGGTTTAGATTGTGTTTTATTTTTTTCCTAGAAAACTGACCCAAACCAACCCGTTCAAATTTGATTGGGTTGGGTCATGGATTTAACCAAACCCAACCCATACAAACCTGCTTACACCCCTACAATATAGTTCAAAGGACCAAAAAGAAATAATCATTCAGGCTTAAAATGGTCAACTAGGGGAAAACTTACCAAATCATCCATAAGTCTCAAGAAAGCCTATCCATGTCTCATCTAAGGAGAATGGTGCGTGAAGAAGCTAAATGGTGCAAGAATGGTTCCGTATGAAACTTAAGGTTTTTACTAAAAGGTAATTTCGGAATTACACTGTCATTGCTGGTGTATTTGATTTTTGAATAGTGTAGGAAGAAAAACCCTTACCCTTGTAGTTTATACCTAGTCCCTTCTATTTGCACACTTGCTTGTACAAGTATGAGATGCAGGTCTTGACATCCTTTCTTGCAAAAGATCGAGACACAGGGTACAATTTTCCTTGCATAGGTTCGAGACCTAAGTGCCCTTCACTCATCGTGTGATCGAGATCCTTGCCTTGACCCTCTCCTTCGCATTGCATCATCACAAGGCTTTTCTCATTCAAATCTGCGATGCAAGTCTTGCACCAGTTGTTGCATGTTTGGTTGAGACACAAGTCTTGGTTGTCTGTGCTTGTGGTTTTTGGTCATTGAGATCAAGACCCAAATAGTGGTTCTCACTGAGATCTATGCATGATTTCCTATGACTATATCTATATGTGATTTATTGTTTGGTCGAGACTTCTGGTGTCACCATTCTTCACCATAACGCACAGAGATCTGACACCATTGGTCTCGTGATGCTTCCTTTAAGCCAAGATTGATGGCTTGTCGTCATCGTGTAAGGCCGAGGCTGAGACTTGCACCTTCACTTTTCCCCACTATTAGGTGTGTCCAAGAACACTCTCTTGGTCTTAGGAACGGTTAAGACCTAGACCCCCTTCACTACTCTTCTTCTCCAAGGCCAAGACCCCCTTCACTCTCTTATGTATAGGTGTGATATCGATGTTTATTTGTATGGTTGTTGTTAGAGTGTCGAGCCCTTGGTTTAGGTTGGGGCTGAGACTCTTTGCAATAAATACTGACTCTTGATTTATTATAGGTTCACGATCGTGCCCCTGTCATGATTGGCCGAGACTGTAACCCATAATCCCACTTTGCACAAGTTTGAATCTTTTATTGTTAGCCGAGTATTATCTCTTGACCAAGACCTGACTATTTTATTTTGAATGTAGATTCGAGACTGGAGCTTTTCTATTTCATAGTAGGTATCGAGACCTTTGCGGCATCTATTGTAGTGCACGAGGCCAGGACTTGGGTGCCTGTCCACTATAGATTTGTTTACTTAAGGCTGAGACGTTGTTTGGGATTGAGGCCAAGACCTCTTGCACTATATTGATTCTTCTTGTTTTTTTGTAGGTCCAAGACCTTGCTACATTTTGTGTTTTAGCTAAGACCCTTGGCCTTGCCAAGAGTCATGCTTCCTTATCGTAGTTATATCCGAGACTTAACTCCGTCAAGTATACAACTTTCTTCTCACATGGCTTCTTGTTTTGGGAATGGCCTCTTGGGGTTTTGATGGTGCCTCCTATTTCTCAATTGGCTCATCATCTAGGTTCGAGTAAAGTGTGGATTCATCAAACTATTTTGGGATTGGTTTTGAAATTGACAAAAAGTAGATTGAATTCATGTGGGTGAGGAAGCAAACTTGGGGTTTATGTTCCAAATACCAATATGGTTCTAGCTTGAAGTCTTTCTTTAATTGATACAAACTTAGCAATATGGATGGAGATGAATTATTTTATGTCCAAAAGTCTAATGCATGGAGCAGGTGTTCATGGACTCGTCCTGGGGTAAGAGGCCATTTTTATATATGTATGGAATGGTGTTCTCCAAGTTACATGTTCGACTCTTTTTTGATGAATTTATGATGGTCGTGCTCGACTTTCTCAATGTTGCTTTCAACTACATCTTAATAGTTAGACTCTCATCAAATAAATCAAGCATCTACGTAAGTCCTTCCATATTTGGTCGACTCTTGGGTTGTTTCTTTATCACTACAATATGTATCCGAAGAAATAGGCTGAGTGGGTGCCTTTGATTGGGAATTTCAGCCTGAATTTGCTTAAGCTATATACTTCATCTTTTAAAGGTTTCAAGATAGGGTTATAGGGTTCTTTAGAGTGTCTATTGGCGTCAACGATATGAAATACATCTTTGATGACAAGGGAGGCATCATTTTCCTCTGAGTTGGATTGGGGCACCGAAGTGGTTTAATGAATTTCCTTTCGCATTGTTGACCGAACGAGAGAAAGGGGATTTGGCTTTCTTGAATTAGCTTCCCAGACCCATTCCTTGTAACATAATCATTCCTTTGTATACATTCCCTCATCCCCATGCAGAGTTGAAGGGTGAGCTTGTGTTCTCTTTGTTGTGTAATTTTGTGCTTGTTTGACTTAATAACAAGTGTTCATTTGTGTAGGTGTCTTTGTTATGATTTGTAAGGAGATTGAGACCATTTTTGACTTTGATCATATTATGTTAAAGTAAAATGAGGATGTGGCTATTGGGGATGCTAACACTAGTCCTTTACAAGTTGTGATTCCTTTGTCTCCGCACAAGAGGAAGAGAAATAAGAAGCATAAATCAAAGAAAAGGACCCTTAATGCTGATGTGGGCCCAGGTGCCTCTCATGGTAAAAGGCTTTGCCAACAGACACTACATTTTGACTTTGGTAGTGGTGAATGTGCTCGCTCCATGGCTATGACAGGTCACTTTCCTCATCCACTGAGAGGTTGTCCATTCCTAAGTAAAAAATTCAATCCCTTTGTTGTCATGAGCCTAGGTACCTTGTGTTCCTCCGATATGGAGTTATTGCCCAACACAAATGTTGAGCACAAAACTTCATCTTTTTTCGATGTTATGGCTCGTGCATGGCCCCTGGGTCAATTTGGGTGGCCTAGGAGGGGGAAGTTTGACGAGCTTAATCATAAGGGTGAAACATTAGAAGGCCAGATAAAGGTTTTTGAGAATGAGAACGTAGAATAGGAGCTGAAATTAAAGGAGGTTGATGTCCAACGTCAGTCTAATCAAGCTAAGATATAGAAGTTGAGAAAGTCTCTAGAAGTGGCTATTCATATGGTAGATGATCAGAAGTTGGCTAAGGTGAAGTTAGAGGTTAAATTAAATAAGAATTGTTTGAACAACATACTAAGGGGTTTGAGAAGGCCAAGAGACAGACTATATTTATTGGCTTTATTGATGCTGCTAGTGTCGACATCGAGAATGACATTTATCATGGTGAGATCAGGCCTATTACCAAGATACTATGCAACATCCATGATACTCGTGCACCTAAGCCAGTGGTGGAGGCCTCTGATGTGCCTTCGTATCAAGACTTATGTTGCGGAATCTAGAGAGGTGGGCGAGAGTGAACAGAAGAATGACCAGGTTGCTTATGGTGATCGAGAAACTTAGGATCTTGTTGTTGCCTGGCCCTTTAGGACTTTTTTGCTTTTATTTCACTTAGTATGTCATGATGTTTCATGGCCATTAGAGTCTTTTTTTGTTGTTTTGTACTGGTGTCTACCCTTTTGTTGCAAATTTTTATTATGTATTTGCTTTGTCTCATGAAAGTTATTGTAATGACTCTGATTTTTAAAATTTTGGTAATGAATGTTGGCCATGCGTTGTGATGTAATGGCTGAACCCATGGCCATTAGTTTTCCCAAATCTACCTTGCAATGGAACCCACTCTTCAAGAAAACTTCAAGAACACACAAGTTTCCAGCACTTCTTGTGAATTGGGACTATTTAAAGGTTTATAATTGCAGAAATGGAAGATGGAAGAAAGGTTAGGGATGAAGGTGAAGACACCATGGAGAAGCTCTCCAATAAGTCTAGGAAGAATCACCACAATAGCATTGGGAAACCATTGATAAGACTTAAGAAGTTCTTGAACAATAACAAGAGAGAAACTCTCACAACAATTTTCAGAATTGTATTAATGAACCAAAGTTAGTTACATTCAGTTTTGGCACCTTATATAGGCCACAAAATTACAAGCTAAATGTCACTAAATGTAAGGAAAATGCAAATTGAATTGAAGCCCAAATGAAGCTTGAAGTGCAAGCTTTCCTAAAGTGACTCTTGGCTACCTCATCATGTGCAGTGCAGTTTTTAGACTGACGTAATCGATTAATTCACACTTGTAATCGTTTAAAACAAAGTTATTTACAATTTTCAGGCTTATGTAATCGATTGCAGCTATCTGGTAATCGATTAAAACAGAGTTTCATAATTTCTTGATGCTTATGTAATCTATTACAGGTATCAGAAAAGATGTTTTTAATCTATTACAGACAGACGGTAATCTATTAAAACAGACAACACTTCTTTTGTGTTTCCACTGAGTTGGTGTGCTTCTTCATGCTTTTACAAGAGATACAAGTTAGCTTGGATGTGGTCTTGAAGTGCTTGAGTCCTAGCCCTTGTCATTAGTCCTTTAAAGCTCACTAAAGGAAGTGCTTCAAGCTCTTCTTCTAGACCTTTAGCTTGCCTAGGACCTCCATGATCCCCTCCTTCTTGAGAAAAACTTGTCCTCAAGTTTGCCTCCTCACTTGTACCTACATCATACAAAGAAAGATCACAAACATTGAAAGTAGTACTCACACCATACTCACTTGGCAACTCAACATTCTCTTGAGGAAATCTATCCTTCCACTTGTGCTTATATCTCTTTTGCTTCCATGGAGGAAGTTTCACCACTTCCTTGAAGAAGAGATTGTCTACTTCACAACCTTCATCACTCTTGTGACAACGAATGAAGTATGCCTTCTTTGAGAATCTATCAACAACAACAAAGTTAGAATCCTTTCCCCTCTTGGATCTTGGAAGACCAAGCACAAAATCCTTAGAAATGTCAACCCAAGGGGAGTTAGGAATAGGCAATGGTGTATATAAACCATGAGGCCTTATTCTAGATTTAGCTTTATGACAAGTAATATATTGAGATACAAGCTTATGAAAATTGTGCCTCATTTTTGGCCAAAAGAATTGTTTATGTAAAGTAGCCAAAGTTTTACCTACACCAAAGTGTCCCATGAAATTGTTCCCATGAGCTTCCCTCATGAAAAGTTCTCACAAAGAGCTTTTAGGAACACATAGTTTCTTTTCCTTTTCAACATGTAAACAAAGAGAGTTAGAAACCATATAATGAAGAGGTTGTCTTGCTAATAACACTCTCTTGACATCTTTTCCTCTCAAGAAAAAACTCTCTTTAATCTCATGATTTTTTTGCTATCATTTTCTTCTCACTAATTTTTCTCTTTGGAAGCTTACTTTCTTTGCCTTTTTTTGTGCAGAATTTTTTGTCAAGTGCAGTATTTTTTTTTCAACTCCTCAATTCTCCTTTCTTTCATCTTTATTTGATCCTCACACATTTGTCTAGGAGTCAAAGGCCTCAAAATAATTTTCTTGCCTAGGTGCTCAAACTCAAAAATGTTCTCCATGCCATTGTGTATCACTTTTCTATCATATTGCCATGGCCTACCAAGAAGGATATGACCAGCCTCCATTGGAACAATATCACAAAGAATATTATCACGATAAGCATTAATAGAAAAAAAGGAATGAGCACTTGAGAATTTACCACCACTTCTCCACTTTCACTAAGCCATTGTAGCTTGTATGGCTTTGGATGCTTTGTGGTTGGCAAGTGTAATTTCTCCACAAGTCTTGTACTAGCGACATTGGTGCAGCTCCCACCATCAATGATAAGTGAGCATACCTTGTCTTTAACCAAGCACCTTGTGGAAGAATATTTTCTATTTGACTTTCCTCTTTTTCTAGGCAAAAATTGCTCAACATTGTTCTTACTATCAAGAGATCTCTCTCTTCGGCCTCCACTAGTGTGAGTTCTTTTTCTTCTTCACTTAAAGAACTATTTGAGTCACTTGAAGACTCACTCTTTGTGCCTCCATCCTTAAGCAAAATCATGGTTCTCTTGTTAGGACATTGAGAAGTAATGTGACCCTTGCCAAGACACTTAAAACACTTGATATTGCTTGATCTTTTATGAGTTGGATCCACAATTTTTTTGCTTAAGCTTTCCACCTTTTCTTCTTTATTTTTCTCATGAGAGACCTCCTTTTTAGGCTTGTCCTTCCAGCTGGAAGTTGCAGCCCCATTGGAGAATTTGGAAGCTTTTCTCCTCTTTAGTTGTTGTTCCACCCTTTGAGCTTTGTGGACTAGCTCCTTAATTGTGGCATAAGAATGTAGTTCCATCACATCTTGAATTTCTCTATTCAAGCCATGAAGGAACCTAACCATTGTTGCTTCTTGGACCTCCACAATTTCAGCCCTTATCATCATCAATTCCATTTTCTTATAGTATTCATCAACACTTTTGTAGCCTTGGAAATGTCTTTGAAGCTTGTTATGGACTTCTCTTGCATAATAAGTGAAAATGATATGAATACTTCACACTTAACCAAGAGGGGGGTGAATTGGTTAAACCTTGGTATATTAAAATTTCTTTAATCAAAATCAGAGTTTCAAGGATCTTTATCACTTTTCAATACCAAGAAATCTTATTCAATCAAGTAGCTCAGCCCCAACAAATTCAATGAATCAAAATTGACTTTGTTGGTCAAGCAACTTAATCAATAGCAATTAAAATGAAGAGGATAGAGATTGAGAATCAATACACAAACAATTTATACTGGTTCACTTCAAAATCATGAAGCTACATCCAGTTTCTTCCAACCAACACTAGGTTAGAGTTCCACTATTATAATTTTCAGTTCTTACAATCAATTACAATGTCTCCCTATATCAACCCTAGATAAAGTGCGGAAATCTAAAACCCTATTAGATTCTAAGAGACAAGAACCTGAGAACACTACTCAGTTCTTCCACCTAGAGAACCCCTTCCTAGTTACAAGCAAGAACCCAATTACAATAGCCAAAATTACAAAGAAAATTCAAAACGAAAATTACAACCAGATTAAGGATAGAAACAACCTGATGATCCAAAGTATGCAATGCAGAATGAAGTTACCAGATTAGGTTGAATGATTAACAATAAGCACAACTTTCCTTAATCTTGAAATGGTTTCAAGCTCCAAGTATAATAACCTAGGTTTAATAAATAAAAGAAAAAGAAAGAAAGTTTAAAATTTTCTAAATTCCGTCAGAAAAAGCGTTAGCGACGGATTTTGCGACGGAATTAGCGACGAAATTTTTGCCTGTGAATAGTGCCACGCCGGTAGCGTGGGAGCCACGCCGGTAGCGTGGGAAGTGCTCCAGAAAGTCATTTTCCACTGGAATGCCGCGCCGGTAGCGTGGGGGGCCACGCTGGTAGCGTGGGACTCGCGCTGGGGGCCTATAAAAGGCCATTTTGACGGATTTTTGGGCCAAAACCTTGATTTTCTTCTTCGTTAAGCCTTTTCTGCCATTGATAAGCTTGGGAAGCTTCATATCTCCTCCATACTTCACCTAAACACTTGATAACCAACTAGGAAAGTGATTAGAACCTCTTGATAAGCTAGATTCCAGCTTCAATTTCTTGATAAAACCGTCAATCGGAGATATCCCGTTCTCTAGGGAACTTGGGAAAACTGAGTTTGGGAGGGAAAGAAGGCGATTCAAGGACGCCAGAGCTTGGAGAAGTGATCCTCCAGCCTTCCTCGACAGTTTTGAGGTGAGAAACTCGATCTTTAACCGATTGAATTGTTGAAATGATTCTGGATGAGTTTGATGAACTTTTGGATAAATGAGTGAGTTAGGGTCGAAACTAGGCTTGGATTCTTTAGAGATATATGCTCAGGAGGTTGTTCTGAGGAAGTTTGAGCCTTGAATCTTGAGTATTGATGAAGTTTAGTTTTGACTCTGACCTCTATATGAGTAGGAAGAATGTTGATATAATGATGAGTGTGAGCCTAAGTACCTTTACAAAAGATGTCCAGGAGGCTAAATAAACGGTGAAAATGTGTTGAAATAGCCGTTCTGATAAACTTGTAAAGTATAGATAATTGGCCTGGTTAAGGCCAGTGAATCCTTTGAATTGGCTCATACCGAGTCTTGTAGGGACTCTAATGCCTTAATTAGGCAAAAATGAATCCTGTTGAAGGTTTGTGAACCGCCAATAAGGTGGTTAGCTTTGATAACCGTAAGATAGAAAACAGAGAGGTTGAAATGGAAAGAAATCGCGTTTCTTTTCATTCTAACGGTCGAGAACTGTTATATAGTGTTTGAATGCCTTGTTAGGTTATTGATATATGCTTGTTGCCTTGATATAGGGCGTGACACTGAGGGTGTTGGTGGCGTAGACCACGGTCCAGGGATTGGACAGCAGAGCACTGCCTTGACAGGTAAGCTCTTTGTTCTTGGGACTGTTCCCACTGCTGTGTTCCACCATACTCCGAGGGAGTGATGGTTACATTCATGATGCATGTGCATTGCATTGGTGATTACAATATTCTCATGATGATATATATGCATTATGCTATGCTCTGTATGTATGATTGTGTTCTGAATAGATCTTCTGGCCAGTAGATAGATATGGACCTCCCTAGGAGTTGAGCGCACCTCCTAGTTTGGTTTGCTCCATAGGAGAGATTCCTTAAGACCAAGAGATAGGTGGACCCGTTGCGGATGAGACCTATTCTCGGAGGTACCATATGTCGTGCATCCTTGTGTAGGGGTAGCTCCCGTTGGATGACACGGGGTGTGAGTTCCGGTCTCACACTAGATGCTGATGATGATGCATCTTTTTGATAAGGTGATGATGATCCCTTAATACCAAGAAATAGGTGGTCCCGTTGCGGTTGAAGCCTATTCTTGGATGTGCTATGTGTATATGTATTGTTGTGAGGGCCGGGAGGCCTAGTTATTGTGATACTTATGATGCTGTGTGCCTTGAAAGTGAGCCAGGGGGAGGGAAAAGCCTCCAAGAGCCCTAAGCTTACTGAGATTTTTATCTCACCCCTGTTTGGGGATGTTATTTTCAGGTAATGCTGCTGGCAGAGACGACAGGTCCCAGGGCGGGAGGCCCCAGTAGGGACAGACTCTGTATAGCTGTTGGGACAGCTTTTTGAGAGCATTGTGGCTCAGTTTTTGTTAGTTATGTTATTGTTTTGTACCCCTGAGAGGGAAGATATGCATGTGCATATATTTTTGGGCCTGTATAGTGTATGTACGGAGTATATTGTATTATGTACGTATGATTAACTCTCCTGGTATATCTGTATAGATATTATAGTCTCATCTGCCGTTGTTTTTGAGTTATCTGGATCCCTATGACTTTTGTGATGTTTTGGCATTCGTTTCTGTTACTTTTATGTGTACCATACATAATGAATCAAGAGATACGGTTTTGAAAAAACGCTTCCGTGGTTGTAATTAATTGTTTTATATTAATTACTGCGCTTATCTGATTAAGTAATATGTTAATACACTGGATGCATACGGGGTGTTACACCAAGAATGACTTAAACACACATGATCAATGCACAATGGAGCAAGACATAATTAAACCCTTAGAAAACACTTTAGAATGCTCACAAGACTGTTTAAGCTCAGAAAATACGTATGGGTAATGTTCCACAAAGTTATCAAAGCAGCTGAGCATCAATCCTATTTATAACAACTTTTCATAACTACCTGTAATCGATTAAATCACCAATTTAATCGATTAAAATGCTTAAGTAATCGATTAAGTCACCACTTTAATCGATTAAAGTGTTCATGAGTTTTCTGGGTTTGAGCAACGAGCTAATTAATCGATTAATATGAACTGTAATCGATTATTCTAGTAGAACTGCATTTTATAAAAGCTTGTGTAATTGATTACGAGTAATGGTAATCGATTATTGGAGTGCAACATATTTTTCTTGATGCATTATATAATTGATTACAATTCCTGGTAATCGATTATTCCAGTGCAACATGTTTTTCTTAAAGCATTGTGTAATCGATTACGAATACTGGTAATTGATTATTCCAGTATAACCATGTTTTCTAAAAGGCTTATGTAATCGATTACATTACTTAGTAATCGATTAAAGTGTTCATGAAAGCTTTTCCAGTTTTGAAAACGAAGCAAATAATCGATTATTACGTTAAGTAATTGATTATTACAGTGCACTTTGCATTTTTCCAAAAACAATTGAATCAGTTTAAAAACTTAGTTGAATTATCAAAGCCTTGTGATTTTTATGAAACTAATTAAGTTAATTATGGATTAAATGAATGCAATGCACTTGGATCACCAGAATTGCTTTTCTTTTACACATTTCATACTAAATTGTCCTCAAGGCATCCATTGCATGTTGAAAGCTCAAAACCAATGCTTGAATCAAAGTTCCTTTGCATTCTTTAAGTAGCTCCCCCCGAATCCAACAATAAGTTGGAACAAATCTTCCTCTCAAACATGCCTTCAAGTCATCCCAAGAATTTACTCTTTGTCTCCTCATCCTCCCTATATCCACTTGAATTTGGCTCCACCATATCAAAGCATAACCACCAAATTCTAAAGTTGCTAGAGTAACTTTCTTTTCTTCATCAAAATGTTGGCTTGAGAAAATTGTTCTACTTTCATTTCCCACCCAAAATACTCTTTGGGATCATTATTGCCAAGGAATTTTGGAATTTTTATTTTCACTCCATTCAATCCTCCATTCCTCCCTTCTCTTTCTTCTCTTCTCACCCTCCAATCTTCATCATCTCTATTTTGCCTCCTATGATTTTCTCTTCTTTCATTATTTTCTCTCTTTTTCTCCCTCTCACTCCTCTCATAATAATAATTTCCTCCATGAGAAGAAGCATACTCACTCAACCTCCTACTACTATGAGCCTCTCCATCCACACTACCCATGGGATTTCTCCTTCTTTGGGTCTCCCTTTGTAGCTCCTCAAATTTTGCATCCATTTTGGTTTGCAAGTCTTTCATTTGTTTTGTCATGGCTTTCATCAACCTAGAGGTCCTAGGTGACAAAGCTTCTCCTCCACTTGAACTCATCCTTAAAAAAAATGGTTAGAAAAAATACAAGTATATAAGGAAATTCTCACCACTCTCTAAGTGTTTGCCACTCACACTCATGTTTGCACACTTAATCTAGGCTCTTTCTATAATGTTCTCTCTTTCCTTTTTCCACTCTTATTCCTTTCTATAGTTCTTAAGAAAAAACTTCTAATCAAATGAAGCCTCTTTACTGTAGTGAAATAGGAAATGATTCTAGGCTAGACTCAAGAGTCCAAAGAACAAGAAAACTCTAAGACAAAACCTTGGAAATTTTAAGAGATAAGCAACAAAGCAAAATTTAGAAAAGCACAACTCAAATTGGAATTTAATGAGACAACTCAAGGAATACTATGGCTGTACCAATCTTCACAAGGAGGATATGCCAAGTAAATTCAATTGCTAGAAGCCAAATTTCATCAAATTTGCATGTCATACAAGTTCACTTGATTTTGTTGTTCAAAGGAAATTTTGGAACTTGTAATTTTGTAACTTTGCTTCTAAATTCTGTTTTCCTTTCACTTTTTCCTGCCTCTAATCAATAATGTCTTTGGTTGTACCAATATGATATCACTTGATGTATTTTTCTTTTGCTTTTGATTGTTTCTTTCACAAATTTTTTTTTCCAGCTTTTGTTTTTCTTTTGAACAAGTTCAAAAATTCTTAAAGAAATCAATGAATCACTAAAATATGATCTATAACAATTGTAAATTTTGCTTCTAACAACTCAATTCAGCTTAGGCATGAGAGTAGAATCAAAACAAGTGGTCAGAAAACACAAAAACACTACAAACAAAAGTTGACAAGAATCAAGACTAGAAAATTAGAAAAATATCAAGAACACATGAAGAACATAAGAACATGAAATCACATAGAACATGGAGAAAACACTAAGGTTATGTGGCTGAACAAACAACAAGGCCACACCACCAAGAATCGAAAGAAAACAACAAGAAACAAGGAATTGAAATGGATATTCGTTTTTGGATTTGATGCAGAATTTTACCTTTAAAGAAATTCTAAAACTGAACTTGAAGAAGAATTCTACAAGGATTAGGCTCTAGATACACAAAGATGTAATGGCTGAACCCATGGCCATTAGTTTTCCCAAATCTACCTTGCAATGGAACCCACTCTTCAGGCAAACTTCAAGAACACACAAGTTTCCAGCACTTCTTGTGAATTGGGGCTATCTAAATGTTTATAATTGTAGAAATAGAAGATGGAAGAAAGGCTAGGGATGAAGGTGAAGACACCATGGAGAAGCTCTCCAATAAGTCTAGGAAGAATCACCACTATAGCATTGGGAAGCCATTGATAAGACTCAAGAAGTTCTTGAACAAGAACAAGAGAGAAACTCTCACAACAATTTTCAGAATTGTATTAATGAACCAAAGTTAGTTACATTCAGTTTTGGCACCTTATATAGGCCATGAAATTACAAGCTAAATGTCACTAAATGTAAGGAAAATGCAAATTGAAATGAAGCCCAAATGAAGCCTTAAGTGCAAGCTTTCCTAAAGTGACTTTTGGCTACCCCAACATGTGCAGTGTTGTTTTTAGACTGACATAATCAATTAATTCGCACTTGTAATCGATTAAAACAGAGTTATTTACAATTCTCAGGCTTATGTAATCGATTACAGCTATCAGGTAATCGATTAAAACATACTTTCATAGTTTCCTGATGCTTATGTAATCGATTACAGGCATCTGGTAATCGATTACAGGTATCAGAAAAGATGCTTTTAATCTATTACAGACAGATGGTAATCTATTAAAATAGACAACACTTCTTTTGTGTTTCCACTGAGTTGGTGTGCTTCTTCATGCTTTTCCAAGAGATACAAGTTAGCTTGGATGTGGTCTTGAGGTGCTTGAATCCTAGCCCTTGTCATTGGTCATTTAAAGCTCACAAAATGAAGTGTTTCAAGCTCATCTTCTAGACCTTTAGCTTGCCTTGGATCTCTATCATTTGATATCACATGATGTAATGGCTGAACCCATAGCCATTAGTTTTCCCAAATCTTCCTTGCAATGGAACTCACTCTTCAAGCAAACTTCAAGAACACACAAGTTTCCAGGACTTCTTGTGAATTGGGGCTGTTTAAAGGTTTATAATTGCAGAAATGGAAGATGGAAGAAAGGTTAGGGATGAAGGTGAAGACACCATGGAGAAGCTCTCCAATAAGTCTAGGAAGAATCACCACAATAGCATTGGGAAGCCATTGATAAGACTCAAGAAGTTCTTGAACAAGAACAAGAGAGAAACTCTTACAACAATTTTCAGAATTGTATTAATGAACCAAAGTTAGTTACATTCAGTTTTGGCACCTTATATAGGCCACGAAATTACAAGCTAAATGTCACTAAATGTAACGAAAATGTAAATTGAAATGAAGCCCAAATGAAGCCTTAAGTGCAAGCCTTCCTAAAGTGACTCTTGGCTACCCTAACATGTGCAGTGCAGTTTTTAGACTGACGTAATCGATTAATTCGCACTTGTAATCGATTAAAATAGAGTTATTTACAATTCTCAGGCTTATGTAATCGATTACAACTATCGGGTAATCGATTATAATAGATTTTCATAGTTTCCTGATGCTTATGTAATCGATTACAGGCATCTGGTAATTGATTACAGCTATCATAAAAGATGCCTTTAATCTATTACAGATAGATGGTAATCTATTAAAACAGAAAACACTTCTTTTGTGTTTCCACTTAGTTAGTGTGCTTCTTCATGCTTTTCCAAGAGATACAAGTTAGCTTGGATGTGGTCTTGAGGTGCTTGAATCCTAGCCCTTGTCATTGGTCATTTAAAGCTCACAAAATGAAGTGTTTCAAGCTCATCTTCTAGACCTTTAGCTTGCCTTGGATCTCTATCATTTGATATCACATGATGTAATGGCTGAACCCATAGCCATTAGTTTTCCCAAATCTTCCTTGCAATGGAACTCACTCTTCAAGCAAACTTCAAGAACACACAAGTTTCCAGGACTTCTTGTGAATTGGGGCTGTTTAAAGGTTTATAATTGCAGAAATGGAAGATGGAAGAAAGGTTAGGGATGAAGGTGAAGACACCATGGAGAAGCTCTCCAATAAGTCTAGGAAGAATCACCACAATAGCATTGGGAAGCCATTGATAAGACTCAAGAAGTTCTTGAACAAGAACAAGAGAGAAACTCTTACAACAATTTTCAGAATTGTATTAATGAACCAAAGTTAGTTACATTCAGTTTTGGCACCTTATATAGGCCACGAAATTACAAGCTAAATGTCACTAAATGTAACGAAAATGTAAATTGAAATGAAGCCCAAATGAAGCCTTAAGTGCAAGCCTTCCTAAAGTGACTCTTGGCTACCCTAACATGTGCAGTGCAGTTTTTAGACTGACGTAATCGATTAATTCGCACTTGTAATCGATTAAAATAGAGTTATTTACAATTCTCAGGCTTATGTAATCGATTACAACTATCGGGTAATCGATTATAATAGATTTTCATAGTTTCCTGATGCTTATGTAATCGATTACAGGCATCTGGTAATTGATTACAGCTATCATAAAAGATGCCTTTAATCTATTACAGATAGATGGTAATCTATTAAAACAGAAAACACTTCTTTTGTGTTTCCACTTAGTTAGTGTGCTTCTTCATGCTTTTCCAAGAGATACAAGTTAGCTTG
>CM023941.1:18935909-18956768 GCA_013407115.1 Glycine latifolia | reverse complement strand
GATGTGGTCTTGAGGTGCTTGAGTCCTAGCCCTTGTCATTGGTCATTTAAAGTTCACCAAAGGAAGTACTTCAAGCTCTCCTTCTAGACCTTTAGCTTGCCTTGAACCTCCATCATCTGATACCACATGATGTTATGGCTGAACCCATAACATTAGTTTTCCCAAATCTTCCTTGCAATGGAACTCACTCTTTAAGAAAACTTCAAGAACACACAAGTTTCCAGCACTTCTTGTGAATTGGGGCTGTTTAAAGGTTTATAATTGTAGAAATGAAAGATGGAAGAAATGTTAGGGATGAAGGTGAAGACACCATGGAGAAGCTCTCCAATAAGTCTAGGAAGAATCACCGCAATAGCATTGGGAAGCCATTGATAAAACTCAAGAAGTTCTTGAACAAGAACAATAGAAAAACTCTCAAAACAATTTTCAGAATTGTATTAATGAACCAAAGTTAGTTACATTCAGTTTTGGCACCTTATATAGGCCATGAAATTACAAGCTAAATGTCACTAAATGTAAAGAAAATGCAAATTAAAATGAAGCCCAAATGAAGCTTGAAGTGCAAGCTTTCCTAAAGTGACTTTTGGCTACCCCAACATGTGCAGTGCAGTTTTTAGACTGACGTAATCGATTAATTCGCACTTGTAATCGATTAAAACATAGTTATTTACAATTTTTAGGCTTATGTAATCGATTACAGCTACCTGGTAATCGATTAAAACATATTTTCATAATTTCCTAATGCTTATGTAATCGATTACAGGCATCTGGTAATCGATTACAGGTATCAAAAAAGATGTTTTTAATCTATTACAGACAGACAGTAATCTATTAAAACAAACAACACTTCTTTTGTGTTTCCACTGAGTTGGTGTGCTTCTCCATTTTTTTCCAAGAAATACAAGTTAGCTTGCATGTGGTCTTGAAGTGCTTGAGTCCTAGCCCTTGTCATTGGTCCTTTAAAGCTCACCAAATGAAGTGCTTCAAGCTCTCCTTCTAGACCTTTGGCTTGCCTTGGACCTCCATCACATTGTTTCCATTTGATTAATGTACTAGTGTTTAGATGTTATGCTTCTTTTGGTGAATTAATATTGTGATAGTAATAAATATTACAAATTTAATAGTAATCTACGCATATGCTTCAGCAACAGGATGTTTGTAACTAAGACAAGTTATAATGTTTGTATATGTGGTCAAGACACATTTCTCGTGTTTATGATGCCAAGAGGCTGAGACATAATTCTCAATTTTGTTATGTGAGGCCGAGACTTGGGCATTTTTTATGTTATTTGTCAGGCTAGGACTTAGGTCTCATTTATTATATTATTTGCAAAGCTGGGACATAAGTCTCATTTTCGTTATGTGAGGTCGAGACTTGGGTCTCATTTTTTTGTCATCTGAGGACTAGTTTAGATACATTTGTACACCGCATTGAGGGATAAAACCTCGGTAAGGAATTTAATAAGATTACACCATCTGAACCGAGGGATAGGACCCTGGTAGAGATTTTAATAAGATTGTTCCATCTACACCAAGGGATAGGACCTTGGTAGGGCTTTTAGTTTTTATGTGCACTGCATTGAGAGCGACCTTAGTAGGGATTTTATATTGGATTTGCACACTACACCAAGGATTCCTTGGCAAGGCATTTTGTCTTAGACAACTAAAAACAAAAAATGTAAGTTATAGTATGATGTAAAATAGATTCTTTCATTGATGTGACAATGTGCCTAATTAAAACATCTTTGGCCAAAATCCTTTCACTTTCTTATAGGGAAAAAAGTCCAAGGTAGGAAAAAGAGTACATCACCATTGACATTACATATCAACTATAATAAAACTTTAGGTGAGTGTTATTCTAAGTCTTAGGAATCACCTCTCTTGACAAGTGTTCCTACTTATACGCTTAATTGTTCAAATTTCACTTGATGTGAAATGATCTTGCCCAATTGGATGATAACTTCCCTTCCTTAGAGTCCTTTCTTACTGCACTCTACTAGGTCTCCGACGCTAAAGCCCTAGGTCTTATCCTTGAGTTATATATTTTGAGGATTTTTTCCTTTCAGCTTCAATTCTTGCCTTAGCCATATCCTTAAGTTCCTCAATATGATCCAACTTTCTTCTAATGGAGTTTTCTTTCTCTTGCTTATTGTAAAGTGTAAGATGTATTGAAGGTTCTCCCACTTAGATCAGGAGCATGTCATCCACCCCATATTTCAATTGAAAAGGTGTTTCATTAGTTGGCGACTGAGGAGTACAATGATGCCCCCACAATACTTCTATCAAGTCTTCAACCCATCTTCCTTTGGCGTGTCTCAACTTTATTTTAAGTTCTCCCAAGATGACCTTGTTAACAGCTTTTGCCTGTCCATTGGATTGGGGTGTTCTATTGATGTCGCTCAATGTCGAATACCCAATCCTTTAAGAAGCTCTTCAAGTATCTTATATATGCACTGTCTACTGTTGTTGTAACACCCCGTATGTTTCCGCGTGATTTAAGTAATTGTTTTATTTAATTGTCGCGCTAATCTGATTAAGTAATATGTTAATACATCGGATGCATACGGGGTGTTACAGTTGTCAGTGACGATAGCACGAGGAATACCGAAGCGGGTAATGATGTTCTTCAATACAAATTTTTCTACATTTTGAGTTTTGATTTAAGCCAAGAGCGCAAACTTAATCCACTTAGTGAAGTAATCCACCGCTATAAGTAAGAATTTGCATTGTCATTTTGCAGGAAGAAAAGGTCCAAGAATGTCCATGCCCCAGATTGCAAAGGGCTATGAGAGACTATGTTATGTAGGTCATCAACTGGTTGATGCAATAGGTTGCCATGTCTTTGACACTCTAAACATTTCTTCACATATTTTATGCAATCACTTCGAATTTTTGGCCAATAGTACTTTGCCTGTAGGACACAACTTGCCATCAGTTGCCTTCCTGAATGCATCCCACATATACCTTTATGGATCTCTTCCAATATGTACTATAATTGTGCCTTTGTAAGGAACTTTGGAAGAGGTGTCGAGAATCCTCTCCTATACAGCTCCCCGGCAATGGTAGTGTACCTTGGTGCCTTGACTTTTAATTTTTTTCACTCCTCTTTTGTTCTTCACAAACATGCCTTATTTCAAGTAAGCTAGAATGGGTGTCATCCACTGGCTTGTTCTATTGCTGCCTTAATGTACTTTTGTCCACCGATACTTAGGTTTAAGCTAGTGTGCTTAATGACAGTGTGGTGTTACCCTGGCTTTTTAATGCTTGCTAGCTAAGAAAGTTTATCAAACTTAGAATTATAATTCCTCATGATATGTTTGAGCTCTGCATGATCAAACTCTTGCATCAAGTTCTTGACTTTGTGATAATATCCAAGGAGGTAGGGCTCCTTGACTTGGTGGTCCCTGCAATGTGATCCATCGCCTGTAACATCCTCAAAATTATATCTTGAGTTTATATTTATGATGGAATTATGGAAGTGTGATGATAGTTGGATACAAGAGTAGGATAGAATTTATTTTAACACAAGCTTTTCAAAACTGTCCACACTTAAAAACAGTTTTTGCCAACCGTTTTAAAAACTTTATTTCTCTCTCATTTCTTATTCAAATTAGGTGTATGATATATGTAATTAAATATCTAAATGTCTAATATAACATACAAAAATTTCAGATAAGTCTAGATTGTGAACTGCCTGCAGTAACAAGAACATTATGAGATGTCTGTGTGGAAATTTTTAGCTGCTGGCAGTTTTGGAGTCTAGATTAAAAATGCTATATCTTGAGTTTTAGAACTCCAAATCAGGTGTGTGATACCTTGTTAGAAATCTTAGGAAGTTCATTTTAACATAATAAAATATGAGAATTTTTGGACTAGTAGATTGGTACAAAATAAACAATGAGAGAACCTCATCTGGTTAAGTGTTTCTAGCTTTTGAACCATTTGGATTGGGCACAACTTGTAACTCTTGGAATTTTGGCCCAAGGAATAAAATCTTCAGCTCAAAATGTGACAAATCAGAGGTTGCCTCAGGCCAAGACCATTCCACGTGCATAAGAGTCCCTCAATAAGACAAAGAATGCACCAAAACAATAAGCCAAATGCAAAGCTTGAAGTATAGGCTGCTGTAAAAAAAAATTTGGCTGAAGTGAAAAGATTAAATCAAGCTTTTGTGTGCATGTGTAAGCACCTAAACCAAGCAAAGGCATTCTTTTGCTCAGCCATATCCACATGGAAGAGGCCAGCTGCCCCAAAGTCCACAATTAAAAGAATCTTGACCAAGAAAAATCAAGTCAAGATAAGGCTTAAGTCATAATATCTTCTAAGGTAATGATTACCTAGTTAAAATCTGACTAAAATAACTTCTAAATCAGTTTTAATCCAACTAAACCACCTAAATCTGAACCAATTAAAATAGTATAAATAGCTTTGATGTTCCAAAATTTTGGCACGTAAATTTTCAGCACAAGACTTATCACACTTACTACTTGCACAAAGGCTTTTCCTTCCTACCTCTTTTGTTTGCTTCAGCTATGACATCTTTCTACCACTTATCCATCAACAAATTCTTCTTTCAATATTTCACTCTTTAGAGGATTTCCAAGAGGGACTGTAATGACCCACCACGTCGCTACTGTATTACTAACTCATAACCATGATATAAATTCATTTTAATAAAAAGAACACCCCTTTGGTTACTTGTGAAAATGGTGATAAATTTTTCGCAAGCATATAAAGACCATCATCATAGAAAATTCACGTAAATAAGGTGTGCATAAAACATTTCAAATGTATATATATACACACACACACACACACACACACACACACATATACAAGACATAACTTAATTACAAGTACAAAAGATTATACCCCAAATATATATATATATATATATATATATATATATATATATATCAACTGTTTTACAAATAGAAGGAAGAATAAAAGTCAAGGGTGCAATTAGCAAAACAAGGAGTGCATTCATTAAATACAAGGGGTGCATCTAGCAAAATGCAACTCCTGCCCGGGATCATGTCCATTGACATCCCGGCAAAATCCGGCAGCTCCAATCAATCTGGTCCTCTCCCAAGGCACCTACCGCTGTCCATCTGTTCACACGAACCTGGTTCGCGATCATCACAGGCACCAAACCACAAGGTACAACAAAGTAAAGGTAAGTTCATCATGCTAAATAACAACAATAAATACAACAGAAGAGGAACACAACCTGATTAGGAAACAACACGGTCATCTACAAGTCAATACAAACATCCAAGCATTCATCAAACATGAACATCCACAAACATTTCATAAGTCTCCTTATAATATCTAGCATGATGCATGCTCCTGACTCAATTCTCATCGTGCAATGTGGTACCATCCCGGAAATGGGTCATCCCTGTGGTCAGATGATGTAGTACCTTGTCAGGGTCACTTTGTCGTGCACAGGAATCACCCCCCATGGTGATCAACCAATGGGTGTCAGAAGGAGTTCCCAACAGACGTGGCCCCCCAGTACCTCCGAACCCTACAGCCAATCATCAATCCCATTTCTGCCATGCAATTGTCGTATGTTACATAGGCACCATCAATATACGACCCGGCTAGGAATACAATCATTCCTCGCTAGGGTAACCTGTCATACACCCCCGTGGGTATTTATGTATATCCAATGCATTCCTCATCTCAAGCCATCACATAGGCCGAGTTCAAATGCTACCAACGTAGTTACATACGTCACTCACAAACACATACAACCAAGTGAACCTATATGAAGTACGAGGTCTCTGGGTTGGCACTTAGACATATTATCTCATGGTAAGAATCCGAACAAGGTCGGACGAGGGCAGACGAGATCGGTCAAGGCTGGGAGAACTCGGATAAGGTTGGTAAGGGTCAGTCAAAAAGGGTAAGATTTGGGCAAGGGAAGACAAGGGTAGCAAGAGCAGACGAGGTCAGAGGAGGTCGGTCGAGGTCAGTTGGGTTTGGTATGGATTTGCCAAAGGCGGTCAGGAGGTCCTTAGGTTTCTTGTAAAGTTCTAAAGATGGGTTCAACACTATGTAATCGATTGCATAAGCGCTGTAATCGATTACAACAGATAGCACTTGTAAGACCCGGGTTTGTATTTTCACCAACTCACACAAGGGTGTAAGGGAACCCAGTAGCTCATTTCCCAAGAGCATACAAGCTCTGCCTAGTAAGGAACCCGACAGTGTTCAAGAAAAGGGGTTTGGACTTATCTGTTCTAAAGAGAACAGCCCATCCCAGGTAAGGAACCCAGTCGTTCTAGAAGAAGGAACACAAGCTCAACCGAGTAAGAGAACCCGGTGGCTTTTCTCCCGAGAAAGAGCAAGCTCATCCGAGTTAGCAACTTGGTAGCTCTCTCTCTCTCTCTTTGGTGAGGTAACTTGAGCTCAACAACTCTAATGTATCACCCGGGTAAGGAACCCAGTATACCCTATAGAAAGGGAAGCGAGTCTTAGCGGCTCTAAGGGAACGACCTCGGGTAGGGAACCCGATCTTCGGACGTCCGCCAATAAGGACTAAGTTACGTCCTGCATGCATGCATGCATGCATGCATGCCACGTAACCCGCTCAACTCAGCCTACCCATCCTAGTAGCCAACATCAAAACAAAAAGGTTGATATCTGTGTGCAACACGGCCAACCCATCCCGGTACTCATCACCTTCACGAACACTTCCGCAAGTGTCTTAAAAGCCTTTCAGCATTAAAATACGAACTTCACACACATGCACGGGGAGTCCTTAAAACTTCTACTCCCCACAAGAACACCATACATCAACACAACACGACATATAACAGATTTAAGACATATCACATCCCATTCATAAAAGACGTAGCTTTTATGGGGAAAACATTACACACACCAGGGACATGCAGTTATCCTCACGGTTGGACTCCCTGGCCCCCAAACCATGGTATCTAAAGCTGTTAAGAAACACAATAAACTCCTCTTACCTAACCAGGAGTTCGTTCATGATCTTCACGGTGTGTTTGTCCTAAGCTTCAGCTCCGACCACGAAGTTCCTCTCAACGTCGGAATTTCTGCAGCAGCTATGGTGGCTCTCATAGGTTGGAGATAACAAAGAAGGGGTCAAGAACAAGAGGTTTCTGGGTGAGTTTTTGAGAGAAAACAGAGGAAACCCAAAGGTAGAAGAAGGAAGCGTAAACTTGTTGCTGTGCCAGCCTGCTGCTTATAAGCACGGCTAACACAGTACGTCCACTTAACGTGCATAGCCAACAACCACTGCACAGCAGAGTTGACTTACGTCCAATACCCATCAAGCACACATACCAAGACAAAAGTACTCAAACAACAAGTTATAAATAAAACAATTAATTAATCAACATAACACATGTAATTTAATTAATATAATACACACATCAAGCATCCAGATTAGCAACTTATAATCCGAGTCGTTACAGGGACAGCTCCTTAATCTATTCCATTTCAAAGCCAAATTCTCTTGAGGTAGGCTAGGCTTCAATCTCTAGTTAAGAATTTATTTGGACTAACCTATATGTTTAAATGTGTAGATTTATGGTGTATTATTTAGACTGGAATTTCATATCATTGGAGGTTATTGTATGATGTGTTTATATGGATTTAAGAGTCAGATATGTTGATGATTTAGGTGCTGGAATATTAGTGATGTTTGGACTTGATTTTGGTGATTTTAGAATTGATTTAGATGGCATTTGGACTGTTTATTCATAATTTTTATTATGGGACTGTTTTAAATTAATTGTGAGAAGTAGAGGTTGAATTGTATGTAGATAAATGGTTTAAATAATTAAGTGGTTCAACTTTGAGGATTAATTAGTAGGGAGGTAGGTGAAAGAAGATTAAGATATAGACTAAGTTTTAATATTTTCTTGTGAAGGGATAAAGGAATTAGAAAAATTATTTTGATGGTATATCAAGGTTTCTTAGTTAGCTTTCTAACATGATTTGTCTGTAGCCTGAGGATATTTAATTGCCATGCATAAGTTGGCATGATTTGGCTTGAATAAGGTATGGTAGCCTAACCATACTACTGGTACGTATAATACTGTGATGGAAAATTTTCCATAAGGTTGTATGAATTTCTCATGGATTGTATTATTGATAAAAATAATGGATTTAATGTGATGATATGTTGATTCATGTTTTCGAGTCCAGTACGAGATTTGCGAAACAGAATCTAATACTACATCCAGTACGAGATGTAGAGACCAAATGCAAAAACATGGAATAAATGGTTTGCATAAGACGGTTGCAGCGAGATATCCAGTACGAGATGTACCTACATACAGTACGATATGTAGAAGCCCTGCACACCTAGAAATTTTATGCATACATGTTGTTTGAATAATTATTTATTGTGTGGATTTTGTTGGAATTTCTTTTGGGTTTAGTTTTTGCCTACTGAGAAATTTTATTTCTCACTAGATTTGGTTTCATTTTTTTTGCTTTATAGATGGAAACAATGATCGTGTTCCTTGATGCTCTGGATTTGGTGATGGTGTGGGAATGAAGATAGGAACTAGGTTGGTGTATGGAAAATCTTGTACTTGTACAATAAGACATGATGTAACAAGTAATCAGTTCCACTTAATGAATGAAGTCTCCGCTTATAAAAATTAATACATTTTAAAATTCTTACTAATATGCATTCTTTAAAAAGAAATAGTAGTAAAAATTATCTAGAAATATATTAGGTCGTTACATCACCAGCTTAGAGTCCATTCGGCATAGAATCATCTTGGCCTCCATCTCTTGTGCCAAGAGTAAACTTGCTATGATCACTTCGTACTTGGCCCGGTTGTGTGAAGTTTTGAATTTGAACCTAAGAGATTGTTCTAATGACAAGCCTCTTGGTCCTTCTAGTATGACTCCAGCCCATTGCCTAGATGGTTGTGTGATTTTTCCACATATACCACCTAATGTGACTCTTCAACTGGAATTGGTGGGTGTAGCTCACTTATGAAGGTGGCCAAATATTTAGCTTTAACAAGTACCCTTGGTTTATATTTAATGCCAAACTTTGATAGTCATATTGACCATGCTACCATCCTTCCAGCCAATTTGGGTTTTCACAAAACTTTGACTATTGAGTAATCTGTCCGCACCACAACCTGATGCCCTTTGAAGTATTGTCAGAGCCTTCTAGATTCATTTACTAGTGCAAAGGATAGCTTTTCAATCATCTGATACCTTAGTTTCAAGTCACAGAACACCTTACTAGTGCAGTATATTGGGAGTTGTGTGCCTTCCACTTCTTGTGTTATAATTGCACTAATTGTGTGTTCTGCTACCGATAAATACAAGAGCAAGTCTAAGTTCGTTGTAGGCTTAGTTAGGATTGGGGGTGTGGCTAAGAAGCTCTTGAGCTTTTGAAATGCAAACTCACACTCCTTCTTCCATTGAAAGGTCTTGCTCTTTTTGAGAAGCTAAAGTATAGGCTTGGTTTTCTCAGCTAACCTTGGTAGGAATCTTGCAAGAGAGACCAATTTGCTAGCCAATCATCGCGCCTGTTTGAGATTTGTCGGACTCCTCATGTTGATCATTGCTTGTCCCTTGTTAGGATTAGCTTTAGTACCTCTATGTGTCAACGTGAAGCCTATGAACTTCCCCTTTTCAACCCCGAATACACATTTCTCCAGGTTTAACCACATGTTGTGCTTGTAGATCTAATCAAAGATTTTTGTAGATCCTTGGAATGCTCCTCACTTTTCTGATTTGATCACCATGTCATTAACATATACTTCCAAGTTCTTTCTAATTTGCTTCTTGAAGACTTTATCCATCACACTAGTGAAAAAAATGGAATTCAAACCAGGCTTTTAGATAGATTGTAAAGAAATTGTTTTAATAAAAACACGATGGCATTTTTGTAAACAAAATGGATGTTTTTAGATCGATTGCAAAGGAACCAATTTAATTTTTTTAAAAATAAGATATAAAGATAACCAATCTTAAAGGCTATCTTTTAAATCAGTTGAAAATTAAACTAATCTAAAAGACTTTAACAAAACCCCAAAAAGAAACCTTCTGAGTGTCATTGTTGTTGCTCTCTTCACTTGAGTCATTGTCATTCTCTCTCTTTGTTGGGCCACTCTCAACAGCCACAACACTAACCATCGTTAGTGTCTCTCTCACTCAATTAGGTTTCTACATTGCAAAAAACCAATTTCTCATATGTTGTTGTGGTTTTTTATGATTTTAAGCTTGGATTTTTATACCCTCTGGTGCACACCACTGCCACCATTATCTATGTGATTGTTAAGTCCCTAGTTTGTTTGTTCTATTATTATCTATGTTAAAGTGATGCTTACTTTATGTGTTTTGGGACCACAATAGGGTCTTAGTGCAATTTGTTTATTTGTTGTTACTGTAGTGGGACCACTTATGGAAGCTATTGGGACTGTAGATATTATTGTATTAAACTTTGAAGGTTATGTTGATATTTCAATTAATTGGTTATAAGAAAATTATTTCGTTCATAAAAGAAATAGGCAGAAATATCTAGAATTTTTTTTATGTCAAATTAGTTTATACTTTATAGAAGATTGGTTTTATTTAGTATCTGAAAGATACATAAACAAAATAAAAACATGAATAGTGGTAATATGCCCAATGGGATATCTTGAGATTGTGTTACTCTACTTTGTGCTTTGGCTCATGCTTAAGAAATAGTGCATAATTCTTACTTCTTATTCATGGCACCTTAGTTGTAATGGACTGGTAAGGTTATTTTAGGAATTGATTAATTTAACTAAAATCAAGCGATGATGAACCATAATCCAGATTGAACCACATGGAGCTTTGCCCCATCCAACATCATTGCAACTGCTATGATAAACCTTTGTGACAACATCTTCATCTAATCTATATATACTACCTTCTTCAACAATAATTGTTTTTAGTATAATACAAGTCTAATTTTGTTTTCCCAAATAAATGTATCTCATGGAAACCTTTTTCTCTTTCTATTAGGCCTACCCTCCTTGTGCTATTTTAATGTTTTGCACAAGTAGAACTTAATATTAACTAACTAAGTCTGAACTTTGAAACAATAGTACTAACACTCTAATGAAACATAAACAACACCACCCTTCATTCTAAACTAATATAGAATATGATCCCTACTTAACCAAATTACAAGCAAAATTTGCAATAAACTTTTACATTGATCTATTGTAGATTTGTAGTGCTCCCATATCAATATAAAGATCATCAAATTATTGGTAGAATAGCCTCTTTCAATCTGTTATCCACCCAACTACACAAAGTTACAAAAATGTATAAGTATCAAAATTACAATCTGTCACCCATTTCATTACAATCGCGATGCTCTCTTGTTTGTCTTCTTCCTCTTGGAACCACGGTCGTAATCACCTTAGTACGACCATGGCGAATCTTCACAATTGGGGATTTGTATAGGCACCACAGTTGTGGTCATTGCCACTATGGTCGTAGTTGTAACACCTCAAGTTCTTTTTCTAAAATTGGTTTAAAATTGTTTAAATAATATATTTTCCGAAATACATGTCATTAAATTTAGTTTATATATATATATATATATGTATGTATGTGTATATATATATATATATATATATATATATTATTTTTCTTTGGGAAAAGAATGAACACATATACTTATATATATTACAATTGATTAAGGCAGGTATGCATAGTTAAAATGCTCATGAATAAAGGCTATTTGTCAAAATTCGTTCTCTATTTTAAAACCATTTTGAAAGTTATTGCTATTTTTCTTGCACCCTCACACAACACTATAATAAAGTGCAACTTATAAAGAATTAACTTACACCAAATTAAATGATGATAAATTGAAAGAAATATGTAATCATACATATTGAGCCTCAGTTGTCCTTAAGGTATAAACATAGATGTGCTAAAATCATTATGACTATTAGCAAGAAAGATTAAATATTCACCGCCCCTCAATATACATCAAAATATAAAAAAGGATCTAGGATCAAAGCAAATCACTACCCGACTAAAAGTATTGAACTACGCCTAAGGTATAAACATAGGAAGGTAATTAATGTTCCTCCTCAGATAAAGGCTCTAAATCTCATAGAAGCTCGTGATACACTTCCTCCTCTTGGAGCATCATGTCGATGTGATCTCCCCGGTCCTTAGTGACCTACACGAGACGTACTAACTTGAATCTCCAACTCAAGACATTACCTCTTGCATCAAACCTCACTAGGGTCACTTTGAATTCTTGAGCATCGTGAGGCATTTCCATACCCAAATAAAAATTGATGTCTTCAAACCACTCTAGTTGCTGAAGAGGCATAAATCCCCAAGTAATGTAGCAATACTGACGGTGATCGATGGTGATGGGCGTGGCAGCTGATCTATCTACCGGCACCATGTGCACCAAAGTTTGACACGTGTACACTAATGTGCATGTCTCCTGACATGACCACACTATTTCTATCTGGCTACTACACTAAGCTAGTAGAGGGCGTGACTCCGTCGACATCTCCTGACCCTGAAAGTTGTTGGTTGTAGAGGGTAACTCCTTCACTCCTCAAATTCCACAAACAACAAAAAAACCATAGTATACAGTCTACTTAACCACTGTGTGTGGTTTTCTAATCAAACAACTCTCTCGCGTCCTAAGTGCATAACTATCCCACTTGACATAAATGACTATAGTACTTAACATCACTGACAATCACTCTTGACATAGTCAAATACTACATTGGACATCATTGATAATCACACCGGACACAATTGACTCTCACATTCGATACATAACAGGGTCCATTAATGCCACCAAACCTCCTAGGTATTAGTGATCTTACACAACCACTTGATGAGAATTGGGAGTGATCGCCACATATGGGTATAACGTAACTGATCCTCTAGCTCCCAAATCCTTAAAGTATAGTCTCGAAGCCCATCAAAAGTAGCAAAGTGAGGTCTATGAGTTCCCTACACTATCGAGTAGTTACCACTCGCTAATTCCCCTAGGTTCTTCAAACCTCTCTGCCCACTATAGCCCAATATACCTTGTAGATCATCCATTTCTCAACATAAGCCTCACCATCTCACAGATGGAACATAACCACATACCTGACCATCTCACGAATGGACCATAATCACATACCTCACCATCTCATAGATGAAACATAACCACTTACCTCACCATCTCACAGATGGACCATAATCGCATACCTCACCATCTCATAGATGGAATCTAACCATAACCACATCACCTCTTAGATGAAACCTAATAAAAAAAAATATCATCTCAGATGGGATAAAACTAGTAGTTTCTTACTCTTTCTTCAATCTCCTTGCATCTTTTCGCCGCAGTCGTCATGCCAAATACAACAAACATAATCAAACATTCACACAACAAAAAATCGAGGCGAGGATCACACAAACATACTACCTTCAGAAAATTAATCTCAACCTCTCAAGTCATAAAATAAACACGTGTATTCACGGACAACATAACGACTAGAATATGACCATCCAAAAATTATAGCAAACAATTTGTTGAGGGTTGGACACCCCCGGACCCAAATCACAACACGTACAGATAAAATTACAATATGCAAATATATTTAACAAAATATAAATTTGCATGACACAAATATAATTGTCGAATTTCACTCTCTGTCAGTTTTATCATTAAACAACAACAACAACAACAACAACAATAATAATAATATACAGGCCTTTCAGAAAATGTATCAGCAAAAAAATCAACATAATTTTAAAGCATGCATCAGTCATCAGAGTTTGTAGTTTATCTCAGCAATCATATAACAATTAAATCAATAGTTCCCAAAACAAACAATTCTCAGGTAACTTTATCCAGATGCACGATTTTCAATGTTAAGTTATCTAGTGTCTAATATCACTTTGTTGCTTAGTTTTACAAAGTTTCACTCCTAACTTATTCTTAGTGATCTCAGTGCCCTGGGAATCGGTTTTTCACAAATATTATATGCTACCCTACATTTTCACACCTAATAAACTCATTTTTGAGGTAAAAAATTTAATAAAACCAGTCCATACAGTTCTCACTGCCAGATTATTTTTGTGACGGATTTTATCTAGTAAAATGTTCTAAAACATGTTTTATTCATAACTTTTGCTAGAAAACTGCGATTTTAGCAAAATTTAAGGCTAACCCTATGTTTAACACTCAAAGAACTCATTTTTTGCATTAAAAAACTCAAGGAAAATAACTCATCACATAGATATAGAACAAGGAAGCAATCATGAAAATTTCAAAACAACATGTTCAAAGAAGTTTAACAACAAGCTTACAATACAAGAGTTGGAGAGACACCCCTCCCTTACCTCTTGTAGTCTCCACTAAATTTTGAAGGAAGAACGAGTGAGTTTAGATTCTAGTTTCCAACCTTCAAGAGTTCAAAAATAAGATTTGAAACTACAAGTTAAAATAGAGCAAGAAAATGAAGTGAAAATCAAGCTTAGAGTTGAAAATAAAGGTCATTTACCTAAGCATGATGAAAGATTTGCTCAAGAACAATTGGAAAAGTTTGGAACAAGAGTGGAAATGGTGTCTCCTTCCCTCTTGACCAGCTTGTGAAGAAGAGGAAGAATGAGCAACTTTTGTGAGTTTTGGAGTCTAAATGAACCTATAGAAGAAGCTTAGAGCATGGTCTGTTGGATTATTGTGTAGGCTTATCTTAATTACTCAATTTTGACCCATGAACGACCCTCTCTCAGCCATGAAAAACTTGTACATCTCTACCAAATGTGGTGTGCTTCACTTTTAAAATTTTTACTTCAAAAGGCTAAAGTAGAGTTTTGCCAAAAATGGGTATTCTTGCTTTTTACCAAAACTAGAAAATTATATTCTAAATGCTTTGACTATTGTGCTAAATTTGTCAATTTTTTATAACCTCCTTAGAAATATGTGTACTCAAGTAATCCTCACACAGAGACAAATTACACTGCTACCCAATGCACAGTGCAATTCTTGAACAAATAGAAATCTAGATTAGGCAGTTTCTATTTCTCTGTCAAGTTTTACTAAACTAATCACGTACATATATATATATATATATACATAACATGAAATTATATGATTCAAAACATATAACTACTGAAATTAAATCTTCCTTCTTCTCAATGCACCATCGTCTCTGCTGTCTTCAATCCGTTTGTTTTTCTTCCTCCACCCAGCTCTGTCGCTCATCTCATCAAGGAGTGCTTCGTCGTCCTTCATTGTCACTGCCGCTGTGAGTACCTTTCTCCGCCATGTTTCATTTGTCTATTTTTTTTCTATGTAAACCATTACGGATTGCCAATCCATATCGTCCATAAAAATTGTCAATTCGTGTGGCCTTTTTTTAATTTTTTTATAACTGGTTTTCTTTTAGCATTAAGATCCTTTATTTATTTTTTCAATGAACAATTTACTGAATTTATCATCCATACAGAAATTATTGGATTATTCTTATAAATTGTAGAATCTTTTTACTTTCGCTCAATTCATGTATATTTTTCAATTTAAATTTAATAAATAGAAATTTAAAAATTGTTTTATTTTCGTTAGACCTATAATACTTTTGAGAATACTTATGATAATACTTTTGCTAATCCTTTTTGCTTTTCTATTAACATAGTTAGAAACAATTTCAATTTTTCACTTAAAACTTTTAGAACTTGAAAACTGAAAAATTGAAATTGTTTCATTTTTTTTGGTTTTTTTAAAAATTGGGCATATGGAGTGGTTTTGTATCATATCTCATCCATTCATGAGTCTGCCATAGCTTGGGGAGCCTCCTAGACATCCTCCCGTGGTGCATGATCCTATACCAGTTATGCCACATCCACTTGTGTTGCCTGATCATACAATGGCGATGACACATCCACCTGCAACGGCAACTGTTGATGTTGAGATGCCTCGACATATAGTGGTATAATGTACTTACAATGTTGTTACGAAAATTGTGTTAAATTGTCTTAGCCTGTGTGTCAAAAGACAGCAGAAAGCTTGCAACACATGATAGATATGATGATGGTTACTGTTAGCACTAATGCATACCCTATAACAGACTAGTGTATTAGATTATCCAGAGGTGTCACTAAGAATAGAAATGTTTATGTCTTATCTAGACAAAGGAGGGATACATAGGGGAGAGATGGTGGTGGACGAGGTTAAGGATAGTTGTATTATTTCATTGAGCATGACTAATGTATGTGTTTAATTTATATATGACTATTATAATTCTTTTCGCAAAAATTGTCTTTATTACGCATGTCTAAGTTATTATTATTTTCACAAAAATTTTCTTCATTATGCATGTCTAAGTTACAAACACATAAACAATAACAAAATGTTCAATCTTCTCCTAGATCAAACATGTTGTGTGGGCAACCTCATCAAATTAGTATATTGGTGCATTCGACTAATATAAGAAGTAGGCCACTGTTTTGCTTCATAATGACACTATGTTGCTGATTGAGTATTTTTAGTTTAATATTTTTCTATTTTTCTTAGCTTATTTGACTTCTCTTGGACTTTTATTTTCCCATTCTAATTCAAGTTTTGCCTTAGGCAAACAATTGGGCTTAATTGATAATTGTTGCTTATTTTCGGAGTTTTTGATTACTTGACCTATCTTCCTTGTGTAGGACTTAGAGAGATCTACAAAAATCCAAATGGCGCATATGAGTAGTCCCTGGAATGATAAGAAAAAGATATACAATTTTGTCATAGATAAGCAGAGGCCAATTCTGTCATTTTGAGGGTCATTTTAGGCTTGGAAGTCAGAACTACTGCACTTGAATTTTGGGCTGCGAAATTGGTGTAATTAGTAATTAGTTAGATTAGTTGGGCATAATTATGACCCATCATTTCCTATTGACTCAGTCACTATATTTTAGTGATTTTAGTTATTTGGATGGACACACTTCAATTTAGCAAAAATATATTTTGTAGTGACTTTTAGAAATTTTTAGAATTAAAACCCTGTCTCTTATTTCTCTCAACTGTTCTTCATTGTTCTTCATTTTCATTTATGTTCTTCCTTGAATAAATCCTTCCATTTGCATGCATCGAATACTCTTGGAGGATGATTCTAGGCCAGTGAGGCAGCCATAGAGGAGGCTGAATCCCACTATTCTTGATGTGGTGAAGAAGGAAGTGATGAGTTACTAGCTGCAAGGATCATCTATCTCATTTTAGATAGCACTTGGGTTTCACCTGTCCAAGTGGTCCCTAAGAAGTCGAGTATTACTGTTTTGAAAAATCAGGATAATGAGTTGATTCCGACTAGAGTAGCCAACAGTTGGCAAGTTTGCATTGACTACGGGAGACTTAACCAGGCAACTCGCAAGGACCATTTCCCGCTCCCTTTCATTGATCAGGTTTGGGAGAGGTTGGCAGGTAAATCACATTATTGCTTTCTTGATGGTTTTTCTGGTTACATGCAGATTCATATTGCACCGAAAGACCAACATAAAGCCACATTCACCTGTCCATTTGACACATTTGCCTACACTAGGATGTCATTTGGCCTATGCAATGCACCTGCTACCTTCCAAAGGTGCATGATGAGTATCTTTTTTGATTTATTAGAGAGTTGCATGGAGGTGTTTATTGATGATTTCACTGTTTATGGTTCCTCCTTTGATGCATGTTTGGATAGTCTCTCTAGAGTTCTTGATAGATGTATTGGGACTAACCTTGTTCTTAACTTTGGGAAATGTCATTTTATGGTACATGAAGGTATAGTCTTAGGGCATTTAGTCTCTAGTAGAGGTCTTGAGGTTGATAAAGCTAAGATTGATGTTATTACTTCTTTACCTTACCCCGCTTCTGTGCGGGAAGTGCATTATTTTCTTGGACAAGCAGGTTTTATAGGAGATTCATCCAGGATTTCAGCAAGATTGCACTGCCATTGTCCAAGCTTCTCCAAAAGGATGTAGACTTTATTATTGATCAGCATTGCAAAGAGGCATTTGAGGAATTAAGGAAGAAGTTTACGACCTCTCCCATCATGCAGCCACCAGATTGGGAACTTCCCTTGAAGCTCATGTGTGATGCCCCTAATTATGCACTTGGGGCTATATTGTCACAGAGAGTTGATAAACAATCTCATGTCATTGCTTATGCTTCACGTACTTTAGATGCAGCCTAAGTTAACTACACCACCACGGAGAAGGAGCTTTTAGCTATTGTTTTTGCTTTAGATAAATTCCGATCTTATTTGCTTTGCTCCTATATCACTGTCTTTACTGACCATGCAGCTTTGAAGTACTTGTTGAAGAAGCTTGATGCTAAACCTAGATTGATCAGGAGGATGCTTCTTCTTCAGGAGTTTGATATTGAGATTAAGGACAGGAGTGGTGCGGAAAACTTGGTTAATGATCATTTGAGCAGGATTGAGGGACCTGTTGAATCCTTTCCTATTAGGAATAATTTCCCTGATGAGCATTTGATGCACTTGTATTCATCACATATCACCCCTTGGTTTGCTGACATTGTGAATTTCATAGTTGCATCTGTTGTTCCACCTCATGCATCTAGGTCTTAAATAGATAAACTTAAGAGTGATGCTAAATTTTATGTGTGGGATGATCCTTATTTGTGGATGTTTGGTAGTAATCAAGTGATCCGCAGGTGTGTGTCAGATCATGAGATTCAGTCTATTCTTCAGTTTTGTCATGGCACACCTACTGGCAGTCATTTTGGTCCTCAGCGGACCGTTAGGAGGGTATTGGACTGTGGGTTCTATTGGCTCACTTTGTTTAGAGATGCTCATCACTTTACCACCACTTGTGAGTAGTGTCAGAGAGAAGGATGAACCATTACATGTAGACATGAGATGCCTCAGCAGCCCATTATTTTTTGTGAGATTTTTTATGTGTGTGGTATTGATTTTATAGGTCAATTTCTTGTTTCTCATGGTTTTTTTATATATTCTGCTTATTGTTGATTATGTTTCTAGATGGGTTGAAGCTAAGGTCACTAAAACTAATGATTCTAAAGTTGTTGTGGATTTTGTGAGATCCAAAAATTTTTGCAGGTTTGGTGTGCCTAGAGCCATTATCAGTGACCAAGGGAGCCATTTCTGTAACAGATCATCGATATCCTTGCTTCAGAAGTATGGGATTGTGCATAGAGTTGCTACAGCTTATCATCCCCAAACTAATGGGAAAGCAGAGGTTTTTAACAAAGAGATAAAGCAAGTGTTACAAAAGATAGTGCAACCCAACAAGAAGGATTGGAGCAAGCTACTTGAAGATCCTTTATGGGCTCACAGGACCGCTTGCCGAACACCTTTAAGGGTGTGTCCCTACAGGGTAGTTTTTGGTAAGTCATACCACCTTTTGGTGGAGATTGAGCACCGTGCTTATTGGGCGGTGAAGAGTTGTAACATGGCATTTGATTAAGTGGGTATGGAAAGGAAGCTTCAATTGCAAGAACTTGAAGAGATCCACTTAGAAGCCTATGAGAACTCCAAGATTTACAAGGAGAAAGTGAAGACTCTAGGATTCTTAGGAAGGAGTTCCATACTGGCCAAAAAGTGTTATTGTGTAACTCTTGCCTCAAGCTTATTTCTGGTAAACTTCGATATAGATGGAATGGACCTTTTGTTATTACTAATGTTTTTCCCCATGGTGCAGTTGAGATTAAAAATGAAGTTATCGGCAAGGTCTTCCAAGTGAATGGTCACTAACTCAAGCTATTTCATGAGAGCCCTCTAGTGGAGAAAGAGCTTGTGGTGGACATCTCTTTGGTATTGTCAATTTTATGTGATGATGTGCCTTGAATATGACATTT
Source organism: Glycine latifolia (assembly GCA_013407115.1). NCBI lineage: Eukaryota > Viridiplantae > Streptophyta > Magnoliopsida > Fabales > Fabaceae > Glycine > Glycine latifolia. The sequence goes on along the minus strand of CM023941.1, from coordinate 18,936,943 downwards.
TGGGAGTTTCCTTTTCCCTTCTTTTATTTGTTGTCTCTTTGTTTACATCCCATTGCATGCTTACATTGAGGACAATGTGCATTTTAAGTGTGGGGTGAAGGATTACAAAATCTATTTTCTGTTTACATTTCTGTTTATCTGATTCTGTTTGATGTTTACTGTTTCTGTTTTTACATTCAGTCTATTTTAATTTTTGAGTTTGTTTTCTATTTTATCTATCGGTGTTTTGTTTTCTGTTTTAATTTTTGAATCTTTATATTGTTTCTGTCTATTTTCTATTTTATCTGTCTGTTTTCCATTTTTGTCTATTTTTGTTTCTATTTGTTTCTGTTTTCTATTTCTGTCTGTTTTTGTTACTGTTTCTATTATTATTTTGCTGTATTTGTTTTGTTTTGTTCTATATGGTTGTTATTCTATTTTTACATTCAAAAAATAAAAATTAGAATTTAGGCACTTTTTCTTGTTTTCCATAGGATTTCTAACTTGTATAATTTGTGAGAAATGTACTAATTTTTGTTGGATTAAAAGGTTTCATGCTTGATGTGAATCATTGTTGCAATTGTTGAAGTGATAAGTAGGCTTGAGAAATAGAATTTAAGATGAATCATGTGTGATAGAATTATGCCTTGTGAGTTTTTGGGCCTTTGTGGATGAATCACATTATTTCATTCATGTTCTTTCATGTGTGATTTCACCCTTGTGCTAGATTACTCTATGTTTTGTCTTGCCTCTTTTGACATTCCTTGTTGCACATGCTTTGATTGAGATCATTTAGGCCTTCCTTCTTTCATCCACTAGCCAAATAAACTATCCTTGCATTGATATCTGTTGCGAAATCGGCAAGTGTACCGTTCGTTTCAAGTAATAAAGTAAGTAAGTAGAGTATCGTCTCCACAGGGATTGAATGCAATCTTATGTAACTTAACGTCTTAGAAATTGGAAGACAAAATAATAAATTGAGAGGGTTGGTTGATTTGTAATTGAATGCTGTAATTTAAATGACAGAAAGTTGACAAGAATGTAAGTAAATTTAA
>CM023941.1:18876288-18935809 GCA_013407115.1 Glycine latifolia | reverse complement strand
TGTCTTGCCTCTTTTGACATTCCTTGTTGCACATGCTTTGATTGAGATGATTTAGGCCTTCTTTCTTTTGTCCACTAGCCAAATAAACTATCTTGACATTGATATCCATTGCTACCCTTTTTTAGCCTTTAACCTTTTCTTTCTTGTGTACCTCATTATAAAAAAAAGAAAAAAAATGGAAAACCAAATTATCCTAACTTTAGGGAGAAAAAGGGCCTTGGAATTGTTTTGGGAGTGGGTTTCAAACAAGTATGGGGTATTTTTATTTTGTTTGATTTGAAATGAAAAGAAAAGAAAGAGTTTACAAAGCAAAAGTTCAAAGAAAAAAAATGCATAAACAAGGAGCCTACTCTCCATTGCCCCACTTTTCTCTTAGTTTTAGCCTAAATATCCTTTTCTTATCCACCCTTTACCCAAGTCATACATTACAAGCCTATAAAGTCCTTGTGATCTTTTGATGCATGTGTATTTCAAGTTGAATGAATTAGAGTCTTGTCAAAATTTGGATGTGCTAGTTACATGTGGTGTTTGAGTGTAAACATAAACCCATACACATTAGAAGAGGTTGAGTATTTCTCTTTGAGAGATTTCTATCACCTTGGTTCATTCTTAATTTTAACTTGACTATTTTTTCACTTTGCACTTTGTGATCATGTGTTCATGGATTGTTTCAAACCTTAATATCATTCTTCCATTTTTCATATTTCTCAATTTTGTGCATTGTTAGGATCCATTGAAAAATGTGTGTGCCTTGTTCTTACCTTTCTATTTTGTGGTTTACTTTAGTTTCAATTTTTCCCTTAGTCTTTCTTTTAGTTTTGCCCAAGAGTGCAAAAGTTTAAGTGTGGGGTATTTTGATTGAGTATTTTTAGTTTAATATTTTTATATTCTTCTTAGCCTATTTGACTTCTCTTGGACTTTTATTTTCCCATTCTAATTCAGTTTTTGCCTTAGGGAAACAAGTGGGCTTAATTGATAATTGTTGCTTATTTTCGGAGTTTTTGCTTACTTGATGTATCTTCCTTGTGCAGAACCTAGAGAGCTCTACAGAACTCCAAATGGTGCATATGAGTAGTCCCTGGAAATATAAGAAAAAGATCTAAAATTTTGTCACAGATAAGCAGAGGCCAATTCTGTCATTTTGAGGTCATTTTAGGCTTGGAATTTAGAAGCACTGCACTTGAATTTTAGGCTGCGAAATTGGTGTAATTAGTAATTAGTTAGATTAGTTTGGCTTAATTAGGGCTCATCCTTTCCTACTGACTCAGTCATTATATTTTAATGATTTTATTTATATGGATGGACACACTTCATTTTAGCAAAAACATATTTTGTAGTGACTTTTAGAAGTTTTTAGAATTAAAACTCTTTCTCTTATTTTCTCTCAACTGTTCTTCATTTTCATTTCTGTTCTTCCATTTTCTTGTACTAATTTCATTGGATCTATCATTGATGATGATCATGGAAGACTAAAAAATCAATCAATCCAAGGATCCAGCCCAAGCAAAGAGAATTTGAGTTCTGGTTTGGTATTTCAAATTCTGTGTGAATGTTCACTTTCTTCTTCAATTCTCTATTCAATTTTCATGATTATGAATGTGTTTAGGATTGAAAATGGATTAGGTTATGGATTCATTTCCTAATTTTGAATTTTAATCACAGATTATTTGGATGATATTTCAATTAGGTTTATGGTTTCAATTAATTTAGGGGGTTAATTCGATTGAACTGCTTCTAATGAAATTGAATGAACTTTCATAACAAGATCATTATCTAAGAACTATGATAATTCACATTGCTTGGTTTGGTGAATTGGATTGATGCTTTTTAATCTATTTTAGAATACCTATTATCAATTTTGTTAGTTTCTATTTTGCTACGTTTTTCTATAATTTTGTTTATCGCATGCAAACTGTTTGATAAAAATCCTCCTATTATTTACTAGTGAATTGAAGTTGGAACCATATTGATTGTGTCTCTGAGTCGACCTAGGTTAATCCTGTGCTACAGAATTAGCATAGTTTAATTGTTTTGAAGTGATACGACATCAGTTATCAAAATAAACAAAATGATTGACATAGACATGACCAATACATATAATGCGATGAACAAAACTATCTCTAGGTGGTTGACTTCTTAGAGGGAAAAACATAATGCTTTGTTGGAGAGAAAGGGAAACAACAATGATATTATACATTGATGCAATGACATAACCCATATCGGTAATACCTATCCACTTATCCATGGTTACCTATATGTAACAAATTGTATCAGTATTATAAATAAAATATGTATCCAAGGCTATCAACATCAACATCATCAACAACACCTTTAACCCAAGTTAATTGGGGTCGGTGGTAGATGAACTCAATGATAGATCGAAAATAAGACAAAGAAAGAGAAAGGGAGAGGGGAAGAAAAAGTGGAAATAAGACAAAAGAGAGAGAAAAAAGAAGCTAAAATAAAAGAGGGGTGAAATGAAGAGGGGAGAAATGAAGAGGAAAATAACTAAAAAAAGGGAACAACTGGAACATAGAACTACTAATGGGTTTACCCCTCCACCAAGCTTATAGCTTTTCTCCACTCCATCCTAAGACATCATGTCCACCAATCTATATCTCACTCCATTAGGTCTTGATTAACTACCTTTCCCCAAGTAAGTTTCAATCGACCTCTACCTCTCTTTGTGTTGAGCTCTTGGTAACAAACTCTTGTTCTTACGAGAGCATCCAATGGTCGTCTCATAATGTGACCAAACCATCTAAATCTATGCTCCCTCATCTTTTCACACACTGGTACCACTACTACCTTTCGTTGAATGTCCTCATTTCTTATCTTATCCATCTTCGTATAACCACACATCCACCTTAACATCCTCATTTTTGCTACCCCTATTTTATGCTCATGTTGCCTATGTGTTGGCCAGCATTATGCTCTATATAACATTGTCGATCTTACAACTGTTCTATAGAATTTTCCTTTTAGCTTAAGGGGAATTTTGCGGTCACACAAAACCCCCCGATACACTCTGCCATTTCATCCACCCTACTCTGATTATATGATTTACATCCTCATCAATCTCACCACCTTTTTGCAAAATTGATCCTAAGCATCTAAAAACATTTTTCTTGGGTACCTTTTGACCAAGTAGATGCACTATATCTTGATCAACATCTTTTGCCCACGAAACCCAAACTTCATATACTCTGTCTTGCTCTTGCTCTCCAAAATGTTTCTCCACAATTCTAGTTTCCTATTAACACCATCTTTGGTCTCATCAATAAGCACGATATCATCTGCAAAAAGCATATACCGTGACACTTCCTCTTGAATATCTTTTGTTAGTTCATCCATCACTAAGGCAAAGAGATAAGGATTTTAGAGCTGAACTTTGGTGAACACCTACCATGATAGGGAAATACCTTGATGTTCCATTACAAGCTTTCACACATGTGGTAGCCCCATCATACATATCCTTGATTGCATTAACATACTTTAATGCTACCTTTTTCTTCTCAAGAGTCCACCATAACACTTTTCTTGGGACCCTATCATATGCTTTCACAAGATCTATAAACACCATATGTAAGTCTTTCTTCTTTTCCCTATACTATTTCATTAATAGTTGCATCAAGAAAATAGCTTCCATGGTACCTCTTCCAGGCATAAATCCAAATTGATTTATGGAAACCTTGGTCTCCTTCCTTAGGCGATTTCAATAACTCTTTTCCACAACTTCATAGTATGGCTCATGAGCTTGATGCCTCTATAGTTAGAACAATTACGGATATCTCCCTTATTTTTGTAAATAGGCACAAGCATATTTTTCCTCCAAGCATCAAACATCTTATTTGTTTGAAGAATCTTATTGAAAAGATTGCTCAACCATTTTATTGCCACATCTCCAAAGCCTCTTCACATTTCAATAGGGACGTCATCAAGTCTCAAAGCTTTATTATTCTTCATCCTCTTTAAAGCCTCCTTAACTTTATATGTATTAATTTTGCACAAAAATCTTTTATTCAGATCATCAAAAACGTCCTCCAAATCCACCTCACTCTTGTCATCATTCCCATTAAAAAGTTTGTTAAAGTAGTTTAGTCATTTTTCACTTATAGTTTAATCCCTTACCAAAAGTTTTTAATTTTCATCCTTGATACATCTAACTTGGGTGAGGTCTTTACTCTTCTTATCCCTAATTTTTTTTGCAAGTTTGTAAATACCTTTTTCACCATCCTTGCTCCCAAGATTTTTATACAAATCGTCAAAAACTTTGCCTCTTTGCTTTCTTTGCATTTTTTCTCGCTACTCTAAACTTTTGCAAATTCTCATCATTGGGACATTTATGCAAAGTTCTAAAGCATTTCTTCTTCTGTTTAATGGCCTATTACACCTCTCTATTCCACCACCATGTTTCTTTTGTAAGAACTTTGTTTCCTTTGCTTTCACCTAGCACCCTCCCTCCCACATTTTGAGCACACATAGCCATCATATTCCATATTTCATTAGTTTCTTCAATAAACTCACACTGTCCTTCAAGCAACATGTTTTCCTTAAACTCTATTTGTTTCTCTTCCTTTAGCTTCCACCATCTTATCCTTTGGTTTTGAGTCTTCTTCCTCAAATTAAGAACTTTGTTGAACCGAACCTCTAAACTAACAACTTATGTTGTGTCGCCACACATTCTCCAAGGCAAACCTTGCAGTCAATACATGAATTTCTATCTTCCCTTCTAGCCATAAAGAAATCAATTTGACTAAAATTTTGGCCACTATGATAAGTGATAAGATGAGACTCCCTTTTTTGAAAAAAAGTGTTCGCTAGCATCAAATCATAGGCTAGTTCAATGTTCAAGACATCTTCTCCAGTCTTATTTCTCATCCCATAGCCAAAATCACCATGAATTCTATCAAAACTTCCACTATTTTTACTAAGATGAACATTTAGATCTCCTCCTAGGAAAATTTTCTCCTCTCGTGGTATCTCTCTCAGAGCCTCTTCCAAGTCTTCCCAAAATTGGTTCTTTTCATTTGATTGTAGTCCAACTTCGGGTGCATACACACTAAGTGTAACATCTTCAAAATTATATCTTGAATTTATAATTATAATTGAATTGGGAAGTGTGATAATATTTGGATATTTTTGGTTAAAGTAGAAATTACAAAAATACCCTTGGACATTTTGGAAATAACAAAAATACCCCTAAGATGAATGACAAAATTACCAAAATGTCCTTAGTCCAGAAATGCCCAAATATCTTTAGAAATTTTATAGAAACTAGATGAAATTATAGAATACACTTAGCTGACTAAGTATCAAAATATTGTGACAGAAAACTCTAGAATAGAATTTCTATGAATTTTATACGGTGATAACTTTGAAACTTTATTCATGAGAATTCAAGCAGGAGAAAAATATTGAAAAATGATAAATAGAATCTATGGAATTTTCTCTTAATTGTAGGATGTATAGATCTATTTAATAAAATAGTTTAGTAATTTTGATGGTCAGAAATAGTATGGACCAATCAAAATTTAGATAAAAGCAGTCTAGTATGTAAGGTTTATGCAATACTTTGTATAGATTGCTTGTGAGTAATTTAAATTGTCATTAAAATCAGTTTCTGGGAATCTCTAGAATTCTATCATTCAATATTATCTTTAGATAGGAGAATTCAAATCAAACTTGACTTTCTACAAGAAAATGCCATGTGGAAAACCATAATTGGAATTAGATTTTTATTCATCATCAAAAATGACACATGTAGCATTCAAAGAAGCAAAAAATTGTCTTCCTTTCCCCTTAAGCTTGAAGATCACGTGGAATGGTGTGGAAAGGAGGAGAAGTTTCATGAAAGCCACTTGTAAAGGCAAGCTCCATGATGAATACAAGTGGTAGGACACTTGTATGGCATGGATACAAGCAACATGAAAATGAAGCAAAGATCTCTCTCCATTTATCTAGCCTTCACGTGAACCATGTAGAAGATAGGAGAATCTTCATGAATTGGACAAGTGGTGGAAGAAACTTCAAGAAATGCCAAGTAAGTGGACACTTGTAAAGGGAGGATTATGATGAAGACAAGTGTAATGACACTTGTAAGCAACATAATGAATCTTAAAGATTTTTTTTAATAAAGTAAAGGAATCATAATGAACTTAGTTAAGATCTAAAGGAATAAGAAGAAATTAAGTTAGAATGAAACTAAATGAAGGTAATTTAGTTAGAATGAAACTAAATGAAGGTAATTAAGTTAGGAAGGACAAAAATGTCCTTGAATATTAAATGATTTTCTAAACACTATATAAAGGGAGGGGGGGACCTTAAGTGCAAACCATTCTCAAGGCATTCCTCCTACCTCATTCACGTGAATCCTCTCCCTCATATCACTTTCATTTCACTTTCATCTTTGCTTTTAAAGCTTGAATCAAGTAGGAAAAGAAACCCCACCACCTTGAAGAAATTTCAGGTAAAGCTAACAACTTTAGGAAGAGTTTGACAAGCTTAGAAGAAGGATATCAAGGCTTCATCTCTTAGAGGACTTCGCAAAGAAGGCAGCCATTATTCCATTCCATTTTCAAGACTCAAACTCACTTGAGGTAGGCTAGGTTTCAATCTCTAGTTAAGCATTTGTTTGGATTCACCTATATGCTTAAATGGGCAAATTTATGGTTATTATTTAGGCTGGAAATTTATGTCATTTGAAGGCTATTTTATGATGCGGAAATGTTGATTTAAACCATAGGATAGGTAATGATTTATATGTTGAAATATTAAGTGATATTTGGAGTCACACTTAATGATTTTGAAAGTGATTTGATGACTTTTGGGCTGTTTGTTCATATTTTTACTATGGGAATGTTTTTAATTAATTTTTAGAAGTAGATGATTGAATGGTATGTAGTTAAATGGTTCAAAAGCTTGAGTAATTAAATTTGAGGATGAAATAGTGAGGTGGTAGGTGAAAGGAGAATTAACATGCATACTAGGCTTTAATCTTTTCCTGTGAAGGTATTAGAAATTATTTATATTGAGGAATTCTTAGTTAGATTACTAACATGATTTTCTATAGTTAAGGATATTCAATGATTATGCCTAAGTTGGTAATGATCTTACTTGAATAGCGTATGGTGGTTTAACCATACTTAAGGTACGTATGATGTTATGATAAAAATATCTTTCCATAAGATGATATGTATTTTGTTATGGATTTTATTATGGATGGATGTGATGTGATTATAGGTTGATTCATGTTTCAAAGTCCAATATGAGATTTTGTGAAACTGAATCTGATACTACATACAGTACGATATGTAGTGCCCAGGTGCAGATATATGGCAAAATTCATGCATGTTTGCGTAAGACGATAGCAGCGTCTATATCCAGTACAAGGTGTAGCTACATATAGTACGATATGTCGAAGCCATTTGCACCCTGGGATAGTTCATTTCATGCATTCATATAGTTTGCATATTTATTTTATGGATTTGTTTGAATATATTAATGATTTACTAACATACTAACGTGTTCGGTGGTTTAGCCTTGCCTACCGAGAAATTTTTATTTTTCTCACTAGATTTGTTTCATGTTTTTTTTAGATGGCAACAGTGGTCAATTTCCTTGATGACCTGAGTCGGTGATGGTGTAGAAATGAAGATATGAAGTAGACTTTTGTTTGGAAAAGCTTGTACTTGTTTAATATTGACTTTTGTATCAAGGACTATGGCTACTTCTAATACATGTATCAGTTTGATAACTTCTAAAATCTATACTTTTTAGAATTTAAACTAGTATAAGTTCAGTAAAAATGATTATTATCTAACGATTTCTTAAAAATTTAACTCTAATAAAAATACAATATCTAGGATAATTTTAAGTCGTTACCTTAAGGATATTTAAAATTAGATCCCCCACTACAAGCCTAATCATCATAATCATGTCACCTTTCCTTTTGACTTCAACGACTTTATCTCTGAAACTTCTATCAATCATAATTCCAACCCCATTTCAACTCTTGGTTGTACCTGTATACCACAACTTGAAAATGGTGCCCTCCACTTCCTTGGCCTTTTCTCCAACCCACTTAATTTCTTGCAAGCAAACAATATTCACTTTCCTTTTGACAAAAACATCTGCAAACTCCCTCAGTTTACCCGTTAATGTTCCTATGTTCCAACTTCCCAATTTTATCATTCGCGTCTTTCGCCGACCTGCGTTGCTTGCGATGAGAAGTACTTCTACTCCTCTGTCTCCCTCTTTCTCCATCCTTATGTCTCTCTCTACTCCTGCTTCACCTCTGTGTTTCCCTGTATCTATCTCCGCTTCTGCTCCTTTTCCTACACCTTTCTTTGCTCCTGCTTCGTCTTCTACTTCTACTTGGAAGAGGGATTTTTCTTAAGCTTGAAAGAGGCGACGAGGGGAGGAAAGACGTCACGGAAGGTGAAGAGGATGGGGACGTAGTGGGAGTCAAGGATGCATAACGAAGGGTTCTGCTGGATCTCCATCAGGACCTCGAGAAAGGCTTCTTCGTTCAGGAGGAAGAAACCCAGGTGCGAGGATTCTGGTTGCACTGCGAAGGAGAGCATGCCGACGGAGACCGAGGAGATGGCGATGGACACGTGGCCCTTATGCGATGAACAGGGTCATGGGGCGGGTGTCAGAGTTTATATTCAGGGACTTCATCTCCGCCGCGGAGGGGGAGAGGAGGATGAGGAGAAAGAGAATGGACAATGCTGGTCGCATTTTGGGAAGGGGGAAACTGAATGGTTTTCAAAATATTTTAAATTTTTCAAAGGAAAATGTAAATACAAAGACGGTTCTCTTTCCAAAACCGTGTTTAAAATTGTCTATTTATTTACAAAAATGTCATCAATAATTTTTCTTTAATAAAAATGACAGTCTTCTAAGACGGTTATTACAAAACCATCTTAGAATGGCAGTTGAAAAGCCAAATATTTACAAAAATGCCATCGCCTCATATACGATGACTTTTTTTTGAGAACCGTCTTAGAAGATGCGTCGTAAAAACACATTTTGTAGTATTGCTTTTTCTATTAATTAACTTTAATTTAAATATTTCTTCTTCATTCTACTGTATTTCTTTTCTATCAAACAACTTTTATTTTCACTCTATTTCTTATTTATTTCTCTTTTCTTTTCTCACCTACCTACTTTTTCTTCTTTCCTATTAAACACACCTCTTAAGTATCATTGCTATAATTATTTTCCTCACTCATTTTCTCCTTACCAAACAACTAATTTCTTTCTTCACCTTATTTTTTTCTTCTTTCACATTTCCTTAATAGAGTATAATGAAGCATCCAAAAGTTCAGGAACTAAAGTTGCTTAATTTAAAGTATGGAAAACAAACTTACACATATGAAAATAAAAAAAATCAAAGCTATGTTTAAAACTTTTATTTAATTATTTTAAATATATGATAATAAATTTGTTTGTTTTCTTCATTTTCTTCTTTACTCTCTGTAAACTAGATAAGATGTACCTTTTTTAACTAAAAGTAACCATTGCATTAAGATATTTTGTGGACATAAAAATGAAGCAAAGACAAAAAAACAAAAGAAGAAAGAAAATAAAGGAAGAAACACAAATATCAAGGAGACTGAAAAAAGTAAAAGGGAAAGCGAAAAAGTAGGACAAATTTGAAGGTTTCCATTCCGATCAGTGTTAATAAGCTCTCGATCCGAAATCTTACCATAATTTAAAGGATTTCACATTGTCATCGCATATTTGATCTTCACGGGCTGCCAAACATAGTTTGATAGGACAAGCTGGTCCACATTCCCACATTCAAATTTCGCCTGAGATCCTCATCCAAGGTCCGCTTGATGATCTAATGCATAATTAGTTTCTCATTCAAGTAAATCTTGGCTTTGCACTATCAAAACCTATAATGGTTTTGTTCCATGGGAAAGATGTCCTTGAATCAATTTTCACATTAAAATAAGAGAAAATAAGTACACTACAAAATAATTTTACACTCTTATTTAATCTTTAACCTATTATATACTCATTGTTTTACACTCTTATTTAATCTTTAACCTATTATATATCTCTAATGAGACGCTTACGTAAGTTGTTTAACTTTAAATAATATTATTTAACTTTTTCTTATTAGAATAAATGATATTATATAAATAATTATTATTTAACAATATTATATCATAAATAATTTTTTTAAACAATGTTAGCGTTGGAGCGAATTTTGTGTAGTGTTTAAATTTATGTGAAATTATAAAATCCAAAAAAAATAAGATAAAAAAATATCAACACCTTTAATCAAGTTAATTGGGATTATTAACAAAATTAAAATAAACAATTCATCTAAATAATTATGCATTGTAGGTACTCTTAAATAATGATTTAATTTCCCTTTTGACCCGCAGTTGTAACAACTTTTCTTTTTAGTTCATATAATATTGTAAAGCATCTCATTTTGATTCTTATAATTATAATTTCTTAACTTCTTTGGTCGTCATGGTTTAAAGTCGCCTATCACATATACATCCATATCTTTTAATCTGCTACAAAATTGGAACTAGTAATGTAACATTGTTAAGAAATTTTAGCCGTTAAAAATTGCCATAAATTAAAAAACAAGGGTTGATTGTGGTGATATATGTGAACCAGGCCAAGGCAGAACCGCGCACCACAGCTTTCATGAATGAGTCAAGGGCATTGGACCAAACCTTGTGGTGATTGTGTTTTTTTATTTTTGATAGTTTTACACCGCCATCATTTTTAGTGATATGAATGTAACTATATTAGATGATTTTGGACAAGAATCAAAACGATTAAAAAATTTCTATAAGTTTTAAAATGAGATTTTTTAAACTATAAAGATTAAAAAGGAAAATTATTGTAACTATATATAAGGAGCAAAAGGATAATTAAACCAAAAATAATCCCAATTTCTCTTATATAATATTTTCTTATTTATTAATTAAAAATTTAATAAAAAATTATAAAAGGATATTTTATGACTATAATTATAAAACTGTTTCCTTTCATTGGATTATAAGCAATTTTATGTGATGCTGTAGTCTTGTACATTTAAAAGACACAAACAATTCTTTAATTGTTGGTTTAACATATAAATTTAAATAATCAACATACAACAATAATTTCTTAACTACTAAATTGAACACAAAAGCCACTCATGGCTATGTTCCTGCGTGCTGCAATAATATAAAAAACAAGAATGAGAAAATAAAAAAGAAGAAAAGTACCTGCTTACTATCTGTCTGCCTTATGGTTTATTGTCTTTAGTCTTCATTAATTAATGGTGAAAACATATTCATGTTATGCTCTGAGCTTATCTTTTATTCTTAAGCTCATGCATGTCCAAGTTCAATTTTATATCCCCACTTTGCTAAATAATATTAGTAAAAGGGTTCATTTCCACAATCCCTAAAACATAAAATAAGCTGTCTACGAAACCAAAGCTGGATATTTTGCACTAAAAAATGGAAGCCAAGAACCAAAAGGTCATTAGTAATGACAAATTTCATTAATTAGTAGTATTGATGATGGTATCTTATAGTGACCTTGTTATTATTAATTACATATTTTTATGTACTACTTTTTCTTAGCATCAAACAAATGTTGCAAAAATAAATAATAGTATCCGACGCTGCATGGAGTATGAAGACAAAACTAACATTTAGGGGAGGCGGGTCATTTATTTTATCTCTGTTAATTAATTAATTTTCATTCACATTATTTATTTAATTGTGCTTTAATCATGGCACATATATAAACTTTTGGAAGTTATGATAAATATGTAGAAAACTTGGGAGTTTAAGGGCGCTGACAATTCTATGAACGGCGCCTTCACGTTGCGTGACCTTTTTATTTATTTTTGTCATAATTTAATGTCAAAGTTGGAGGAATAAACTTCGATTATAAAAACAAAAGTTTGAACATCATTTAAGTTATAACAGTAAGACACGGGAAAGAAGACAGAAATGGTCTATTTATGAACCATTCCTGGTAGATGCATAATCTTAAAAAAATTCAAAGACAAAATATTATTTAGTTTTAAAATATCAAAATTATTTCCAAATATGTAAAAATGTTGATATCAAGACAATATCACATGAACAACGTTTTACCTATAAATATATCACATAGCAAATTTCAAGAGTTGCTGATAGTATAAAAATGAAAAATGTTTCTTCTAGTAATATTTAAATTATAAATTAAAATAAGTTTAATGTAAAAACAGATGAATTTTTACTCGTTAGTAACTTGGATGGTTTTTTCAATTAGACAATTTAAATGTAAACTTTTAGATACTTTTGATGCTATTTTTCGTTTAAAATTAGAGTATCACCTGATTAATTTACACTAACCTTCAATAGAGTCTTTACTTCATATTTAAATGAATTGTCAATAAAGCTTTAATTACGAATAAATCATGGTCCGGATAGAATTGAACGCAAATTGTCCAAGTAATTAAGATCTAGTAAGTTGTAACCGAATTTTGCTTATAATAAAGCACTATAGTTAAAAGGGAAAAATATATTAAAAATGATTAATTAAATTTTTTTATCACCATAATCTAATGATAAAGTCAATAAATATTTTTTATTTTTTTATATCCTATGTAAGACAGATAAAAATACTGTTTGCAATAAGTAATTGTGTTCATTCAATGAAATTTTATATATGATAAAAGTAAAATTCAATTTTCTTCAGTAGATAAATTGTGTTCTAACATTTGGATGCAATAAAGTCTTATAATACCGTGACAACCTTTGGGTTAAATATTTTGTATCTTTCACATGATAAAAAAAAACGTGAAGCTTTAATTCCAAGGAAATGCTTGTAACTCTTTTGTACTTTAGTAATAATATGCAGATATGCTGTGTATGGCGAAAAATGATTGAAAATATCAAGTTTATTTATTTTTATTTTTCTACTATTGAGGTTGATATTATAAAAGAGAATTTGTGAGGTAGCATTCTCGGGAGTCGGGAGTCGGTTTCACGTGGTTTTTGGATTTGCGACCCCACACCACAATCCGTGTAACCGTGTCCCTGACCTGAGCGAGAGGAGCCCAGTCTTATGCACACACGACACAGACAAACACATCCTCAAACAGGTTCTCATAGGTTGAATTGAAAATTTCATTAATGTTTTATTATTACTACCTTCAACTCAAAAAAAATAAATAAATAAATAAACGCGTTAAAATGGGATCGAGAAGAGAAAAACAAGAACTACTATTCAAACAACAACAAAGCAAAGGTATTTGAGGTTTTGAGGAGGACCCTTTTGGTTCTTCATAGTGGTGTTTTAGGTGCTCTGCCGTACTTCCACTGTGTCAGCAAAATCTGACAACCACAGAATCTTCACAGATTGTGGGGAACAAAAAAGGTACCATAGCCATAGTGTTGAAATCGAAGAATATTTTCTGAGTTTTTTCAATCAGAGTTGTGTGATGTAGAAATTGGCACTGATGTGGTGATTGCTGATCTGGGTGTTTGCTCAAATCAGTTTTTGTGATATGGGTTTTGTGATTTTGAGGTGGGATACTTGAGTTGAGACATTAGTTTTGGTGGTTAAAGTTTGGTGGCTCTTCTTCTTCATCGCAAGCTTTCGTCTTTACTTGGGGTCTAAGAATATTGGTTGCTATTGTTGTTATTATGGTGTCTAAAGTTTAGAGCTTTGGTTTGTTTGAGTTGAGTTTGCCACGTGACATGTCGGCAGCGTCGCCGTCGCCGGCGACTTCAACAGCTGCGCCACCGCCACAAACACCACCTTCTTCCAACAACACTAGTCCTTCACCGTCCACCGCCACCACTCCACCGTTGCAACAAACCCCTTCTTCCACTTCACCGCCACAACAACCGGCTTCTCCCTCGCCATCAACCCCTTCTCCGGCAGATCCGCCGCCGTCACCAACACCTAGTTCTCCGCCTCCCCCGATGTCAGGAACTCCACCTCCATTAGTACCTCCACCATCTCCACCGCCATCACAACCACCATCTTCACCCCCGCCGTCGGTGCCACCGAGATCTCCACCGCCACCACCATCATCATCACCATCAGTTCCATCAAGCCCTCCACCATCAAACCCTAGTAACAACACATCTCCACCACCTTCACCACCACCACAGCCACAAGCTCCACCACCACAGCCACCAGCTCCACCACCACAGCCACCAGCAAACAACACTTCACCACCACCACAGCGAAATTCGCCACCCCCTCCAGCCGCCACGCCGCCACGGGCCTCACCACCGCAAAATTCACCATCCCCTCTGGCTGCACCGCCTCCTAGAAACTCCACTAGGTCACCGCCGGCGGTTAATTCACCACCGCCTCCAGTGGATGCACCTCCACCGAGGTCATCATCGCCACCAGCACCAGCACCATCCACCCCTCCTTCTAGGACTAGTCCTCCTCCCACACCAAGTTCTCAACCAGCTCCACCTTCAAATTCTACACCGAGGTCACCTCCATCGCCACCTTCAATTACTAATATGGCCCCACCCTCGCCATCGCGAGTTTTGTCATCGCCACCACCGCCTCTGGCTCAGAATGGGACAGAAAGCTCAAGCCCTGATGGAGGTGGAGATGGAATTGGCACTGGTGGTGTAGTGGCTATTAGTGTGGTGGCTGGATTTCTGCTGCTTGGCTTCATTAGTTTTCTTATATGGTGCATGAGGAGAAAAAAAAGAAAAGTGCTTGTGAGTGGTGGTTATGTCATGCCATCCACTCTTGCCTCATCTCCTGAATCAGGTAAACATACATTTTTGTTTCTTTCTTAGTTTGTCATTATGTCTCATTATTGCTAGTTTGGTGCTTTTGAAATTTAATAAGATAGAGCTCTCCCATTATTTCTAGTGCGTAATATGTTAGATTAGTTTAGTTGAATCAGTTTATAAGACTTTCTTAATTTATCATGTCCATACTTCCTGATTTTATAAAAAAATTTAAACCTTTACCAATTTGTTGTCATTAAATTAATTCAAGTGTGTGACTTTGTCCAGATTCATCCTTTTTTAAGACACACTCCTCAGCTCCTCTTGTACAAAGTGGCTCTGGCAGTGATGTTGTGTACACACCATCTGAACCTGGTGGACTAGGCCACTCAAGGTCATGGTTTTCATATGAAGAACTGATCAAGGCCACAAATGGTTTCTCAACCCAAAATCTTTTGGGTGAGGGGGGATTTGGATGTGTGTATAAAGGGTGCCTTCCTGATGGGAGAGAGATAGCAGTCAAACAGCTGAAGATTGGTGGAGGCCAGGGGGAGAGAGAATTCAAGGCTGAAGTGGAAATTATCAGTCGTATACATCATCGCCATTTGGTTTCTTTAGTGGGATACTGCATTGAAGACAACAAAAGACTACTTGTCTATGACTATGTCCCTAACAATACCCTTTATTTTCATCTACATGGTAAAACTACATCTGAGTGATAAAAGATTGTTTCAGTTCATTTTGATTGACTCTGATTGTATTAACTAAAATTATATTTTGCAGAGGAAGGTCAGCCTGTACTAGAATGGGCAAACCGTGTGAAAATTGCAGCCGGTGCAGCCCGAGGACTAACTTATCTCCATGAAGACTGTAATTACCAATCCTTATTATTTTACTCTTGGTCTTGACATGCACATAAATGCCTATCAGTCCACTTTCCTTTTTGCAAATTTGAATTTTCGCAATTGGCTAAAATCTCTATCAGAATTTGAATGAATGTGAATTGATGATAGGTGCTAGAAAACATTGTAGTGTAGACAGTAGATGTGGCTTGGTAGTTAGAAGATTGGGCTTTATGTATATATTTGCCCTGACAAAGAAGGATGTCATTATTCTTTATAGAATTTCTAGTTAGGTTTAACTCAAATATTCCCTAGTAAAGTTACATTTGGCTCATCCGAGAAATCATTTGGTTGTTATAAAATACAATATTGTGAGGTCATGAAATCCTGAAAACAGCTTCTCCTTTCATGAGGGTAAGGCTGCTTATATCTATCTTACCTTCCTCAGAGCCTGCTAGGTGGGAGTCTCATGCACTAGGTTGTCCTTTTAAATGCAATATTGCAGTAGATACAGAAAACATAAAATTGAAAGTTACTGCATCAAGGACATCTTTATTGCTGCTCTGTTCTATCTACTTAAGTGAATGTATGAATCAAAGTATAGATTGCCTAATACACATGACCATAAACAGGAAAGTCTCATACTGTTAACGCGGATGACATGTTAACAGAAGTACACAGAATAGTAGCCTGATTTATAAGCTTTCTTTGTGCTAGTTACTGTTAACTGACAAAATGGGGAATCCACATAACCTAACATAGAGCATTTTAATTCTAAATACCAAAATTCTAATTTATCATGAACTAGACTGGACAAAATAGAAGAGCTGCGTTAGGCAGTTGGCAGCCAACATAAAATCTTGTTAAATATGGATATTTTATGACATGGATCAATGTTACAACATAATAGCATCAATTGTTGGAGCTACTTGAATAATGCATAAATGTTGTATTATTAATTTATTATTGATGTTATTCTATGTTATGCACATTTCAGGCCACCCTAGGATCATTCACAGGGATATCAAGTCATCAAACATTCTTTTAGATTTCAATTATGAAGCCAAGGTATCTGTCATTCTACGTACTTATTTAAAGTTTGATAGTTTTTTCTATTTTTATCCATCCAAATCTTAATACTCCAATTTTTAATGTTATAGGTCTCAGATTTTGGGCTAGCAAAATTAGCTCTTGATGCAAATACGCATATAACCACTCGTGTCATGGGAACTTTTGGGTGGGTATTCATCAATATGTCTCCAAACTTCTTTTTCTTTTTCACTTTTTCATTTCTCATTAACATCAAGATATTTTAGTGTAAAAAACTGGATTTAATATTATTTCCCCCCCCCCCCCTCCCCCCCTTCTTAAAGGTATATGGCCCCTGAGTATGCGTCAAGTGGCAAATTGACTGAGAAGTCTGATGTATATTCTTTTGGAGTTGTGCTTTTGGAGCTAATTACCGGACGGAAGCCAGTAGATGCATCCCAACCTTTGGGAGATGAGAGCTTGGTTGAATGGGTATATATAGATTCCATGCCAGTCTTGCTTTCATCTCTTGCATTTGTGGCTTTCTTTTTTGCTAATCTTTGTGTTTGAGAAGCCTAATATTAGTGACTATTAAATCAATTGATTGGGATTAAAATCTATTTCTTCATTTTGCGTTTCTTCCCTTTGGAAATTGTATCATTTATCTTAGTAACTTATATATGGTAAGATGCCAAAATGCTTACTATTTTGCAAGCCTTGCAGTATAGCCATGGTTGCAATCAAGCTAGAAAAGTGGAATGTTTTGGTTATAATTTTAGTATGCATAATTTATTTCATATCTTTGTATCTTAAACTTTTAGGGCACTCGATAATTTGATAAGATAATGACTGTAATCTTCAATCATACTGAATATGAAGAATTGATGTCCTGGATATTGCTTTGCTATTATACTTCTACTTATGGAAAGGAACATTTAGGTTGACCTCAACATAGTCCTTGGGTCAATAATTACACATGCATACATGCTAATAGCAAACTATATAGTTTTTAATAGCGTGCCAGAAAATGTCTTAAACTTGTAAAAGTCGATCATTTTCAACCAAATCATCCTTGAATGTTCTCAAGTCTGGTTCGTTTTAAAGATGATACTACTTTTTTTCAGGCTCGACCTTTACTGAGTCATGCACTCGACACTGAGGAATTCAATAGTTTGTCAGATCCAAGGCTAGAAAAGAATTATGTTGAGAGTGAATTGTATTGCATGATTGAAGTTGCTGCTGCTTGTGTGCGGCATTCAGCTGCAAAGAGACCTCGCATGGGACAGGTAAATAGTGGATATTGTGAAAATGGCAAAATGTTCTTTTTGATTATCAACTAGTAAATGCACAAACTACTGACATGGGTTTTCCTTAATTATTATGTTTCATAGGTTGTTAGAGCTTTTGATAGCTTAGGAGGTTCTGATCTAACTAATGGAATGCGACTTGGGGAAAGCGAGGTGTTTGACTCGGCGCAGCAATCTGAAGAAATAAGATTATTTCGGAGGATGGCATTTGGTAATCAAGATTATAGCACAGACTTCTTTAGCCGTGCTAGTTTGAATCCATGAAAGGCCACTGTACATACTGGAAGAGCTTATTTTGGACCAAAAGATCTTGTGAAGCTAAGCCAAGGGGAGGCCCTGGTTGAGTTTTCTTGGTTGCTTGCAGATATGGCTAAGGTGCACTGCTGGTTTTGATTCTGGAATTTGACTGCATCAGGTTCAGATCCTCATTCTTGTGCCTGAATTTCATTATTCTTTTCATTAGCTGGTTTTTTGACAGCAATTTTGCTTTTGTAATTAGAATTTGTAAAGTTACTTTTTACACTAACGATGACAAAGATTAACATATTAGTTGTGTAATGATATAAAAGATGTGAGTCCTTTTTTTATGTCTTCTACATATTCTTTTGAATTTCTAACGAGAGAGAGCAAGAAGCTATATGATTTTGCGTGAGACTCATGGTATGCCGTAGGACAGTTATATTATGTATCTCACTTCATAAGTGAAAATCAGATCTTGGATATTGAATTTTTGGAATTTTCCAATTGGAGAGAACTGATTCTCATGGGTTCTTCATTGAGCCAACCTCTGACTTTATCAAGTGGCCTTAACCCTTGTGGCGATCTCTTCCCATGGCTTATCAATTCTCCAGAATTGTGGCGCCCTCCGTCTTCTATCTTATCATTTGTTGTCACATTGGCAACATAAAGGAGACACCCTTACCCCGCACCAACCCCACCCCCACCCCCTTTAATAAAGATGCTGATCAGGTGGTTAACACAAGTAATTATGGACTTTCTATAAAAATTTTGATAGTAATGGACATTGTGGTAAAGAAGATTAGATTTGAGATGACTTTGTATTGAAAAAAAATTGAGCATTTGCAGCTAAATTTAGTTTTATCAACAGCATCTTGTCCTACCTAGGACTAGGAGCAGGAAACTGATAAATAGACCCAAATATCATAAGAAAATATGGAAGGTTAATAAGTTATCAAATTGACTTGGGAAACCAATTAATACATAGACTTCACAATATTTTATTGTTTATATTGGAATCCAGACTAAAGTTTTATACACGTTATACTTGAGTCTACTCATTCAATTCCCACTTGCTGTTGGTAGATGAGGCCATAAATTCTTGCTTCACGGGGAAGTCTTCTTTTCAGTGTTGGGTCAAGCTCTCAAGAGTTATTTAAGTTTTAGAATCTTGTAACTATTATAAGCATAAAGTTGGGTGATGATATTGTAAAGAAAAGTGTCTCTGTTAACTTTGAATGCAAGAATGGTTGGCTCAATGTTCGGATTCATTTTTTAAAAAAACATTATGGTTAAAACAATTACCTTGGTTATATATATAATATTGAGGGAGATCAAGTTATAAAATTGTGTAATAGTATAACTATGTTATACTGATATAATTTAATTCCTTCAATATTATATATATATATATATATATATATATATATATATATATATATATTAAAAGGTTAACTTGTGCTATGATTGAAGAGTTTAGTGAAATTTTTTTACACATTTATTTAGTTTATGTGCCTCCAAACCAAAAGCACAAATCAAATTTACCAACTTAGAAAGGTTCTTTTATATATGCTCCTTTATGAAAAATTATGTTAATTTTTATCTGAATTCCATCCTTCTTTATTGCATGGAATGTAACATTGTCGTCAGGGTGTCCCTAAAAGGCAAAATGAAGAAATATTACAGATACTGTGCCAAAGGAAGAAAACAAAAGGGGCGGTGAAATTTGTTGCTTCTAAAGAAAAATCCTTTTCTTAATTAATTAGGGATCTATGCTAGTTCTAGGCATTGACAAACAGATTCTGATTCAAGTGTTTGAGAACACTCTAATTATCTTTATTGTATAACTCTGTCATTTGTTTTATATCACCTTAATAACTATGGTTTTGCTGCTTGTTGAGTGTAAAAAGGCCTGCCTTAATATTAAGGCTTTATATGATCCGTCAATGAGGCATTAATTGTGGATTAAGATCTTATACTGTTGAGTGATGTGATGTAATTATATTAAAGAGAAAAAAATTACTAAGATATAATTAATGAGTCTTACAATTAATACACAATAGATTTCAAATTCATTTCCTTATTTTATCTATATTATCCCCATAAAAGTATAATATAAATAAGATTGTGTTGTGCGTATTACTTGACTAGAGTTTGACCTCGTTGAGTGCAAGTTGTGTGATCTAATAATATTCCCCTCTTCAGCCACTGAATAACTTTATGCTTGCAGATGCGTGAGATGAGTCTTCTGACTTTCTTTATGCTAACTTTCAAACCTTCTTTTACGTAAGAGTTGGCTTTTCATTATTTTTTTTCTTTTCAAATCCACCAAATCAAACAACATAAATATGATCAATTTCTAAATGTCTCATCACATTTAATTCTGCTTGATCCATTTTATAGACGCAAACATATCACCAACCACAATCCATTGCCTGATCGTAGCTGAAATAAATTTATATAACATGTCATTAGCAATAAAGACGCTAACTAGGTTCAAATTATGAACACCATTGACATTACGGACTTTGAACACACTACTAATACTACAGCTGAAACCATTGCATAAAGTGAAAGGAACCTCTGCTAGAAAAGTCAATTCTTTCTTCACTTGCTTTACTGGCTTTATTATATACATTAAGGCTTTGTTTGGGAGAGAGATTTTAGAGGGGAAGGGAGGGAAGGGAAAGGTTTAGGTGGTGACATTTCCTTATTTGGGAGATTTAATTTTTGAGGGAAAGGATTTGAGGATTTTTAAAACTCCTCTCAAATCCTCCAAAGCTTAAAAATTGTTGTTCCCCCTATTTGGGGGGTTTTTAGAAGGAAAAGTGATAAAATTACTATCCTATCCCAGCTAGTGTTAATAAAATTACTATCCTACCCAAGTCAGTGTTATTTAATTGAATTTAACTTTTTTGAAATAAGGACAAAATTGTAAAAATATCTTATTAACTCTCTATTTCCCTCTCTTAATATATTTTTAACTCCCAAACAAGGAGAAAGGAACTTCCCTCATTTTTCTCCCTTCCCTTCCCCTCCCTTCCCCTTGAATCTCTTTCCTTTCCTTCCTTCCTAACTCCCAAACAAAGCCTAAATGACTACTAAAAATGTGTATGGCAACAACTTGTCTTGTTCCCTGGCTATTCCTTTCTTCAGAAGAAAAGTGTAATCTTGATTAGGCACCATGTTGTCTAAGGTAGCACAGGTCTCTTGTCTTGGTATTAACATGTGATCCACACCTTTGACAATTATTCATGTAATCACCAAGATAGTTAATATTCATTTAGCACTTTGATTAAAGACCAAATCTTCAAGAGAACCCAGAAACCAATAGAAGAGTGTTAGTTACTTCAACATTAGTTAATTGCATAACAACTCATCAATATAAAATAAAGAATTTGTCTTCTCTAAATGCCCTTTAGATAGAAAAGTGAAGAGTTATAACTCTTAGGTAATGCTTGCCCCAACTTTTTTTGAGTTTACAAACTATTTCAAATTTGAAGTTAAAACTAAGAACTTTAAAAGTAAAAGCGGTTTGGTAATTTACAATTTTTAAAAAAATTAAAAACTACTTTAAAACTAAGTTTTTATTATAAAAGTTCTTCCTTTTCTCCATCTTCTTCTTCCTCTTCTTTCTTTTACACTACTCCATCATCACTCAAGCCCAATAACCCTGACTACCAATGCCATTAACTATGGTGCAACTACAAATCTGGTATACCTATTATTTAAAGCTACCACATAAAGCAACCCCTAATTTGGTATACCTATTCCTTAAAGCTGCCAAATTGAGTGAAAACCGGATGTCCAAAAAATATAATTTGAGTGTAAACACGTACGAGAGTATTTGTGTGAGGACTTTTTTTCTAACTCATTTTTTGCAGCATTTTAAACATGAGTGGAGGAGAAGGAAAAAGAGAGGCCGATCTCAAATTATTGATGAATGCTTTTCAAGAGGGATTCCAAGCCATAAATGCAAGGTTGAACTATCTTCAATCTCATCCAGATTTAGAAGTTGATGTAAATCCCCCTGCCTTGCTTCAATTTCGGAACAATTCTAGGTTGAAATTTGCACACCAATTGAGCCAGAAACGTATTGTTAACTTTTATATGTTTCTCAGCCTATAGAATTTGATTGGAATGATTCCAAAACAAGGTGAAATAGGACGTTCTAAAACACAATTTAGGCACAAGAAACACCGAAAAAGGATAAGTAAAATGAGAATTATGAAAAATAAGAAATTTAGACAGAATCACACAATTAGCAATGCGGAAATTAAACAAGGAAATAGAAAATGTAAAGGAAGAAGCAGATAGGTGATGTATGCCTAACCTCTTTAGACATTGATTTCTCCAATCTACCTTGCAATGAAACTCGATCTTCAAGAACTCAACCTCTTACTCATGAATTTGGGGCAAAAGTGGCATGAATGAGCTTCAAGGAATTAAGCAATGGAGGATGAATTGATACAAGGAATAAAGATGGATGACGCCATGGAGAAGCTCTCCAATAAGTCTAGGAAGAATCGCCACAATAGCCTTGAGAAGCCATTGATAAGATCCAATAAGTTCTTGCACAAGAACAAGAAAGAAACTCTCACAAGAATATTCAGGTTTCTTATTGATTTAACCAAATTTTTTTTTTACATTTCGTTTTTGTTGGCTTTATATAGCAAAGGTCTTAAAGCTTGTCTTGTAAGCTACCTAAGCTAAATGCAAGTGGAATGAAATAACAAATGAAATTAAGCTTGAGGTGCAAGCAATGGAAGCATGAGGTGCAAGCTATCCACTTGATGACTTAGCCACGTGCAATTATAGTTTTTACAAGCTTACATAGGTGCTAAAACTTTATATACAAGTGCACCTACATTTATTTAAACAATTGCCACTAAACGGTGTTGGAATTAAATTCAACTTGAGAGTACAAAATCCAGCCCTTGCTCTTCTTGAGTTGGTGTGCTTCTTCATGCTTGCCTAAAAGGTGCAAGTTAGCTTTGATGTGCTCTTGAAGGGCTTAAGTTCTAGAACTTGTCATGGGTCCCCTAAAGCTAATCAAAGGAAGCTCTTCAAGTTCTCCTCATTGGCCCCTCCTTCTTGAAAGGAACTTAACATCAAGTTTGCTCCCTCACTTGTAACTACATCACACAAAGAAATATCACAAACATTAAAGATGTTATTCACACCATACTTAATTGGAAACTCAAGTTTATATGCATTGTTGTTGATCCTCTCTAAAATTTGAAATGGGCCATCTCCTTTATGTTGGAGCTTGTATTCCCTTTCTTAAGGAAATCTATCCTTCCTCAAATGAAGCCAAACCAAATCTCCTTTATTGAAGACCACTTGTTTCTTGTGCTTATTGGCTTGCTTAGCATATTGTTCCATATTCCTCTCCACACGGGCCTTTAACTTTTCATACAATTTCCTAACATAAGAAGCTTTAGACAAAGCATCATGATTAATCATAGAAGAAGTGTTAGGTAATGGAAATAAATCAAGAGGAGTTAAAGGATTGAAGCCATAGACAATTTGAAAAGGAGATAAGGAAGTGGTCTTGTGAACCACTCTATTATAAGCAAACTCAATGTGAGGTAGGCACTCCTCCCAAGTCCTCAAATTGCCTTTGATGTAGCATCTAAGAAGTTGACCCAATGTCCTATTCACCACTTCGGTTTGGCCATCAATTTGTGGGTGGCAAGTTGATGGAAACAAGAGCTTTGTGCCAAGCTTACCTCACAATGTCTTCCAAAAGTGGCTAAGGAATGTTGTGTCTCTATCACTCATAATGCTTCTAGGCAATCCATGAAGTCTCACCACTTCCTTGAAGAAGAGATTGGCCACGACACAAGCATCATCATTCCTATGACAAGGAATTAAGTGTGCCATCTTTGAGAACCTATCAACAACAAAAAATATAGAATTTTTTCCCCTCTTGGATCTTGGGAGACCAAACACAAAATCCATGGAAATGTCAACCCAAGGGGAGTTAGGAATAGGTAAAGGTGTATATAAACCATAAGGCATTAATCTAGATTTAACTTTATGACAAGTAATACATTGAGATACAAGCTTATACACATCATGCCTTATTTTTGGCCAAAATAAATGTTCTAGTAAAATAGCCAAAGTTTTATCCACACCAAAGTGCTCCATCAAGTTGTTCTCATGAGCGTCTTTAATGAAGAGTTCTATCAAAGAGCTTTTAGGAACGCATAGTTTCTTTTCCTTGAACAAGAACCCATTATGTCTAAAATACCCTTGATGAGCCCCCTTCTCACATAAAGAAAAAAAATACTAAAGAAGTCATGGTCACTTAAATACAATTCCTTTATGTGATTAAAACCAAGCAACTTAGTTTCAAGCATAGAAATCAAACAATGCCTCCTTGATAAGGCATCTGCCACTACATTCAATTTGCCTTGCTTGTGTTTAATAACATAAAGGAATTGCTTAATAAATTCAATCCACATAGCATGTATCTTGTTGAGTTTGCCTTGACTTTTCAAATATTTAAGAGACTCATGATCACTATGGATCACAAATTCCTTACGTAAAAGATAATGTTGCCAAGTTTGCAATACTCTAACAAGTGCATATAACTCTTTGTCATAAGTGGAATAATTTAAACATGCACCCTTCAATTTCTCACTAAAATAAGCAATAGGATGTTTATCTTGAATCAAAACCCCCCAATGCCTACATTAGATGCACACATTCCAATCCAAAAGAAGCATTAAAATTAGGCAATGCAAGAGTAGGTGCATGAGACAATTTATCCTTCAATGTTTGGAAAGCAATTTCATGTTCTTGCTTCCAAGAGAAGCTCACGGTTTTCTTTATCAACTCATTCAAAGGAGAAGCAATTGTACTAAAGTCCTTTAGAAATCTCCTATAAAAGCTTGCTAAACCATGAAAGCTTCTAACATCCTTCCCACTCTTTGGAGTTGGCCACTCCTTGCTGGCTTTCACCTTCTCTTGATCCACTTGGACTCCTTGAACACCTATTACAAAACCTAGAAACACAACTTGTGAATGCAAAAGGTACATTTATTAATAGCTCCATATAAGGTTTCCTTCCTAAGAACATCAAAGACACTTTTAACATGCATCAAATGATCATTTAAATTGGCACTGTAAACAAGAATATCATCAAAATACACTACCACAAATTTGCCTATAAAGTGTCTATGCACATGATTCATAAGCCTCATAAAGGTACAAGGTGCATTAGTCAATCCAAAAGTGTTAGGAAAACTTTCGGCAAGCGTACCGAGTTATCGTTGTAAGTTACAAAATTTATAAGATTCGTCTCCACAGGGAATTTAGTTTACTCAATTAATTTATATAGAACTTGACGGTTTAATAGTTATGTACAATGATAGTGGACAAAATTCATTCAAGTGTTGATTAAAATAGAAATTAACAAAAGACGGAAATAATAAACTTAGTATGACTTGATTACGAACAATTACGGAAAGTTTAAGGAAATAAATAGAACGAGATTAATTAAAGAGAAGCGCAGGATTGGATTTCATCATTCATACCCCTTAGTATTCAATTAATATTACCATGCATGAGTTAATTCCTTTTATTATTGATGCACACGTAAAATCATTCCAATTCGATTCCTCGCAATTGGAAATTCTAAGAATATTTATCAAATATCGATCCCTCGCATATAAAATAAATATCCCAGCATTACGTTTATATTCACATGTAAATTACAATCTAAACGATACGCCCTATTCCTAGTGATCGTAACGTAAAGAATAAATTTATTCAAGTCCAGTTTTAAGAGTACTTTTCCAGTTAAACTTAAAACCCTAATTCGTGAGACTATTGATCAAGTAGAATCAAGCATTAAGCGCATAATAAATCTATCAAAAATAAATAGTAGAACTAATGCATGAATAAATATTAAAAGAAATAGTTTAGGGTAAGAAGATTACATCCAATCCGTGTGCGCGAAGTTTAGCCGACCATGGAGCAAGTCTCCTTAAAAAAACAGATGAAAAGTATCATCACCATTCTCGTCCGGCAGAGCTTCCACACTCTTTATTAATCTCTCCCTAACCTAAATCACTCCTTAATACAAATTTAGAAGAAGAGCTAAGGTTTTTTTTGAGCACCTTAGAAGCCCAAGGGAAGAAGAAATGCATAGAAGAAGTTAATTTTCCAAATGAAGGGTGCTGGGGTATTTATAGATGTTCTCTGACCGACTAAAGTCGCTTGAGCGAGCTTTTTAGGCTGTTTTTGGTCGCTTGGGCGAGTTAGGCCCAAGTTGCACAACAACTTGCACTTCCAGCTGTCATCCAAGTGGCCCAAGTTGGCCCAATTGCGTTTAACTCGCCCAAGTGAGTTTACCATGTGCATTTCACTCGCTTAAGTGAGTTAATGGTACCTGGGCCATTCTTTTTGGGCTTCTGGTCCTGAATTGCTGGATGCACCTCCCTGTTTTGCTTTCTTCTTCCATTCTGCTTACTTTTTGTTTTCGAAAGTTTTAGAATTCCACGGAATCTGGAAAAATATGAAATATGCGTGGATTAATGTTCCGGAATTATAAATGCGGCATTGATGCTAAGCTTCTTATCCTAACAAACTAAATTAGGGCAGATTAGATGGATTTTCTCAATAAAACCTTAGATAAATGCCTTAAATGTGACCTTATTTTGACTTATATATGGCATTTATCAAAAAGGCATAACTAACATTCATAAAGTCTAAA
Source organism: Glycine latifolia (assembly GCA_013407115.1). NCBI lineage: Eukaryota > Viridiplantae > Streptophyta > Magnoliopsida > Fabales > Fabaceae > Glycine > Glycine latifolia. The sequence goes on along the minus strand of CM023941.1, from coordinate 18,908,940 downwards.
TTTAGTTTTGAAAGTCATTTTCCGTTCATCCCCTTCCCTTGTCCTTATTTGATGATAACCACTTTTAAGATCAATTTTAAAAAAGATAATGGAACCATGCAATTCATCTATAAGATCATTAAGTTTAGGGAGAGGGTGTCTATACCTTATAGTGATGTTGTTTATTGCCCTACAATCAGTACACATCCTCCATATTCCCTCCTTCTTAGGAACAAGAATAATTGGTATGACATAATGACTCATGCTCTCACGGATCCACCCCTTGTCGAGTAGCTTTTTCACTTGTGTTTGAATCTCCTTTGCCTCCATGGGTGAAGTCTTATATGATGGCCTATTAGGAAGTGAACAACCTAGAATTAAATCAATTTTATGCTCTATGTCTCTTAAAGGAGGCAAGCCATTAGGAATTTCTTTTGGAAAGACATTTTCATATTCCTCCAAAAAAGATTGCATGCTACAAGACATTTTTCTCCTTCCTTTTCAACATGCAAACAAAGAGAGTTAGGAACCATATAATAAAGAGGTTGTGTTGCTAATAACACTATTTTGACCTCTTTTACTCTAAAAAACATACTCTCTTTGGCCTCATGATTTTTTTTGCTCTCATCTATTTTCTTCCTTTTTTCCACTAATTTTCTTCTTGGATAGCTCACGATTTTTGCCTTTTTTATTGCTATCAAGTCTTTTAAGCTCTTGAACTCTCTTTTCTTTCATCCTAACTTGATCCTCACACACTTTTTTAGGAGTCAAAGGCCTCAAAATAATTTTCTTGCCTAAGTACTCAAACTCAAAAGTGTTCTCCATGCCATTGTGTATAAATTTCCTATCAAACTGCCAAGGGCTTCCAAGGAGCATATGTCCAGCCTCCATAGATACAATGTCACAAAGAAATTCATCCTTATAAGAGTTAATAGAAAAAGGAATGAGCACTTGAGAATTTACCACCACTTATCCACTCTCACTAAGCCATTGGAACTTGTATGGCCCAGGATGACTTATGGTTGGCAAGTGCAATTTCTCTACGAGCCTTGTACTAGCTACATTGGTGAAGCTTCCTCTATCAATTATAAGAGAGCACACCTTGTCTCTAACTAATCACCTTGTGTGAAAAATATTTTCTCTTTGAGTTTCCTCTTTGTCAATGCAAAAATTGCTTAACATTCTTCTCACCATCAAGACATCACCCTCAACGGCTTCCACAAGTGTAAGATCTTCTTCTTCACTTGAAGAGCTAGTTGAGCCACTTGAAGACTCATTCTTTATGCCTCCATCCTCAAGCAAAATCATTGTTCTCTTGTTGGGACATTGTGAAGCAATGTGGCCCTTGCCAAGACAATTAAAACACTTGATATTGCTTGATTTTGTTAGAGTATGGTCCAAATTTTTTTTTTGCTTTAGCTCTCCACCTTTTCTTCTTTATTTTTCACTTGAGAAACCTCCCTCCTAGGCTTGTCCTTCCAGCTAGAACTTCCAGCCCCATTGGTTTTGGAATATTTCTTCCTTTTGAGTTGTTGCTCCACTATTTGAGCTTTGTGGACTAGCTCCTCAATTGTGCCATAGGAATCTAGCTCCAACACATCTTGAATATCTCTATTCAAGCCATGAAGGAACCTAGCCATGGTTACGTCTTGGCTCTCCACAATTTCAGCCCTCATCATCATCAATTCCATCTCCTTATAGTAGTCATCAACACTATTGTAGCCTTGGAATAGTTTTTGGAGCTTGTTGTGGACTTCTCTTGAGTAATAAGTGGGAACAAGTCTTTCTCTCAAGTACCCCTTCAAGTCATTTCAACAATTGATTCTTGGCCTTTTCACCCTCCCTATGTCACTTTCAATTTGGTTCCACCAAACCAAAGCATAGCCACCAAATTCTAGAGTTACTAGAATCACTTTCTTTTCTTCATCAGAGTGTTGGCATAAGAAAATTTGTTCTACTTTCATCTCCCACTCAAAGTAAATTTCATGATCATAAGTTTCAAGGAACTTTGAACTTTGAAATTTTAATTTTCACTCCACTCAATCCTTCATTCCTCCCTTCTCTCTCATCTCTCCTAAACCTCCAATCTTCCTCCTCTATGTCTCCTATTGTTGTGTTCTCTCCACTCCTCCCTCTCATTCCCTTCCTCTTCATAATTTCCTCCATGAGATGATACATATTCACTCACCCTCCTATCCTCATAAGCCTCTCCATTCAAACTCTCAATTGGATTACTCCTTCTTTGTGTCTCCCTTTGTAACTCCTCAAATCTTGCCTCCATTTTGGTTTGTAATTCCTCCATTTGTGTTGTAATAGCCTTCATCAACCTAGAGGTCTTATGTGACAAAACTTCTTCTCCTCTTGAACTCATCCTTCAAAAGAAATGGTTAGCAAAAATACAAGTATATAAGAAAATTCTCACCACTCTCTAAGTGTTTGCCACTCACACTCTTGTTTGCACACTTTATCTAGGCTTTTTCTCTAAAGTTTTCTCTTGCCTTTTCCCACTCTTGTTCCTCTATAGCTCTTAAGCAACAACTTCCAATCCAATCAAGTTTCTTTACTAAAGTGCAATAGGAAACAATTCTAGGCTAGACTCAAGAATCCAAGAACAAGAAAACTCTAAGACAAAACCTTGAAATTTTTAAGAGACAAGCAACAAAAGCTAAAAATTTAAGGATAGCACAACTCAAATTGAGATTTAATGAGATAACTCAAGGATAGTTGCTGGACCAAAACTGCACAAAGGAGATACACTAAGCAAATTCAAGTTTAGAAGCCAAATTTCACCAAAGTTGCATGTCATACAAGTTCACACAATTTTGTGGTTCAAAGGAAATTTGAACTTGTAACTTTTCTTTGCTTCTAAATTCTGTTTTTATTTTATTTTTCCAGCCACCAATTCAATATTTTCTTTGGCTGTACCTAATTGTTTTTCTTTTTCCTTCTCTTGTTTCTTTCACAACATTTTTATAAGCTTTTTTTTGTTTTTGTACAAGTTCAAAAATACTTAAAAAAATGTGATGAATCACGAAAAAACAATGTATAACAATTGTAAAATTTGTTTCTAACAACTCAATTCAAATTTTGACATGAGATTAGAATCAAAACAAGAGGTTATACAACACACAAATAACTACTAACACAAGTTGACAAAAATCAAAACTAGAAAATTATCAAGAACAAGGAAGAACATGAAGAACATAAGATAAACAAAATTTCAAAAACTGAAAACTAATCACTAGGAAAGGTGTAGGAATACAAGACAAGACTCAATCCACCAAGACTTTAAACAAAACTTAAGAAACTAGAAGTAGATATAAGATTTATGGATTTTTGGTTTACCTTTGGAGTAGTTCTAGAAATTGAAATTGAAGAAGAGTTTCACAAGGATTAGGCTCTAGATACCACATGATGTATGCCTAACCTCTTTAGACATTGATTTCCCCAATCTACCTTGAAATGAAACTTAATCTTCAAGAACTCAACCTCTTACTCATGAATTCGAAGCAAAAGTGGCATGAATGAGCTTCAAGGAAGTAAGCAGTGGAGGATGGATTGAGACAAGAAATGAAGATGGATGATGCCATGGAGAAGCTCCCAAATGAGTCTAGGAAGAATCCCCACAATAGCCTTGAGAAGCTATTGATAAGATCCAAGAAGTTCTTGCACCAGAACAAGAGAGAAACTCTCACAAGAAAATTTAGCTTTCTTATTGATTTAACCAAAAGTTTTTTTACATTTCATTTTTGTTGGCTTTATATAGCTATGGTCCTAAAGCTTTTCATGTAAGCTACCTAAGCAAAATGCAAGTGAATGAAATAGCAAATGAAAGGAAGCTTGACTTGTAAGCTACCTAAGCTAAATGCAAGTGAATGAAATAGCAAATGAAAGGAAGCTTGAGGTGCAAGCCAATGAAGCTTGAGGTGCAAGCTATCCACTTGATGGCTCAGCCATGTGCAACTATAGTTTTTACAAGCTTACATAGGTGCTAAAAATTTACATACAAGTGCACCTACACTTATTTAAACAATTGCCACTAAAGGCCTATTTATTGCAACTAAAGGTATTTATTGCCACTAAAAGGTGCTGGAATTAAATTCAACTTGAGAGTACAAAATCCAGCCCTTGTTCTTCTTGAGTTGGTGTGCTTCTTTATGCTTGTCTAAAAGGTGCAAGTTAACTTTGATGTGCTCTTGAAGGGCTTGAGTTCTAGCTTTTGTCATGGTCCCCTAAAGCTAACCAAAGAAAGCTCTTCAAGTTCTCCTCCTTGGCCTTAAGCTTGTGATGAACCTCCATCAGTAGGTGCCACAAATAATAATGTTTGATAAGTCTTGAGGATTGTCACAAGAATTGACCAATTCTTGATACGATCAAATGGTTCAAGGAAAAACCCTATCATAGACAATTCTCACACTTTAATGATAAAATCCAACAAACTCCCATGTCTATTCACTTCAAAAATATTTTATACAATTTAGTTCTGATGCACTTGGTAGAAAATAAAAGAAAAATAAAATCTCAACATTGTAAGCATAACTAAAGCGCCTCAGTGGTTAAGTGAGGCATAATTAAGCTTGAGGTCTAGGTCTCACTAGCTACAAGCACTATATTACTCTTTTTTTATTTATTAAATGCCTAAGTCAATAATTGCTTTCTATTATCACTCCAAGCAAGCAATACATGTGACTAGAAATAGACCTCTAGATGTTGGGTCTCCTCATCCAATTGGATTGTCCTCAGGTTAGCCATAATATATTGCAAAACTTCTTGGGTTTTTTTAGCTCTTACTCTTGTCATGGACCCTCTTATGCCTTGTATTGGGTCTTGGGCTTCTTTCTAGGCTTTGGCCTGGTCTTTGATGTCCTCTTCATTCCCTTCTTCTTGAAAAACATTTAACCTCAAATCAACTAAATTATCACCTGCATCAAAAAGATATAGATCAACCACATTAAAAGTAAGATTTATACCATACTCACTCAACAAATCAATTTTGTAAGCATTATCATTGATCTTGGCCAGTACTTGAAAATGACCATCTCCTTTTGGCATAAGCTTTCACTTCCTTTGTAAAGGGAACTACTCTTTCCTAAAATGCACCCATACCTAGTCACCTGGTTCAAATGTTACCTTTTTCCTTCCTTTGTTTGCATACTTTGTATATCTTTCTATTTTCTTCACAATTTGGGCCTTGACACTTTCTCATGCAACTTCTTGACATATTCTGCTTTAACTATCCCAGACTTATCTTTAAATTGAGAAATGTTAGGTAAAAGCAACAAATCCAAAGGAGTCAAAGGATTAAAATCGTAAACAATTTCAAATGGGGACATCTAAGTAGTACTATGTACAACCCTATTATAATTTCATTGTGAAGAGAAAAGAGGACTAGTAATCAAGTGAAGATTGTGAAGATTTACCACAAGGAAGCTATACATTGTCACAGCGAATCTGAAGGCTGAAGATCATGAGTTGAGTGGAAACTCACCACAACAAGTCATCCTCTAGCTACAACAAGCATGGATCAGATGCATGAAGATTCAAGTGAACAAGTTCTCCATAACTATTGTAATTTCATTGTAGTGAGATGTATCTTTTTTGCAGTGAATGTTCTACGGGGCAAAAAAATAATAATGTATTTTAGCTCTTTATAAAAGAGCTTGTGACATGTCAGTTGACATATATTTGGTTCTTTTTTTTTATATTTCAGAAATAGACACTGAAAATTCTTTCTCTCTCGCTCTCTCTCTTTCTCACTCTTTCTCTCCCTCTTTTCTTCATTTGTGACTCGTCTTTTGAGGTGAATGTGGCAAAAAAATAATAATGTAGTTTTAGCTCTCTATAAAAGAGCTTGTAACATCTTAGTTGACATATATTTGGTTCTTTTTTTTATATTTCAGAAATAGAGACTCAAAATTCTTTCTCTCTCGCTCTCTCTTTTTCTCACTCTTTCTCTCCCTTTTTTCTTCATTTGTGACTCATCTTTTGAGGTTATATTTGGATCAAACATGATCCAAACGAGCTAAATTTTCTATTTGCTAAGTGAAAGAAGTAGCATTCAAGTGTGTAATTCTCTATTTTCTAATCAATTCTCTTAGTTATGTAATCGTATTTCAATTCTTTGCTTACATGCATGCTTATGAGTGAACAACTTAGCTTTTAGGGATTCGGATTGTGTGGAAACAAGTTCATATCCTAGATTTGAATTGAAATTGTGCAAGGATTTAGTTTTAGGAATGAGATCACATTCTTGCATTGTAGAGATTCACTATTCAAGTTCTGAGTTTTAGGTTAAATCATCTAACTTAGGGATTTAACTTAGAACTCAAGGATTAATCACCTAAGGAACTAGTACTAATCATTTAAGTTGAATATTGGCTGCATTGAACAGACAGATTGATTATGATTGAATTACATATGTAAAATTCTATGGATTTCATCTTACCAACATCCATCCACTATTGAATTTTTTTGGCTCCAAAAATTATTTTTAAAAAAGACCAAAAACAGTTTATTGTTGCCATAGCGATGTTTCGCTACAGCAAAATCCTAATTAAAAGCACAGAATCTTAGACAATCGCAACAACAAATTGACACCTTGCTGCAGCAAATGCTTCTAAAAATTTCTTTGTTTTAGATAATTTTACTACTGGTTTGCTAATTGTTAAAACAAGTCTCTATGGATACGATAACTCAATACTCATTGTTTCTTGCTACAAGTAGAGTAGGTTCACTTTGCTATCTCTAGAGTACAACGATGAATCACAAATGGTTTTACAATGAATGCTTTTACATATATCCAAAATAAAAAATTTATACTTCTCCCCTTTTTGTCATTAACAAAAATAACATACGGTTCAAAGAAAGAAATGATGATCAAGACATTATTGTCACTATTGTGACGATGGAGGTTGTTGTGGTGAAGGAGGATTGACATCATCAACTTAAGTAGGTGGTGGTTCAATAAGTGCTTGTGATGTGGGTTGGAGATTGCAGGTTGAGTTAGCTGATTTGCAAAGGGTCTAAGTATGTTTGTTGTAGATTGATGAATTTGTTGTGCAAGTAGCCGAGACAAGTTCATAAACTGTTGAGCAATAGCAGCTTGCATGGATTATTTGTGTAGTTCAACCTCACCTCTTTGTTGTTCAGCAAAGGCTCTTAGATTAGCTTGATGTTTCTCATTTTTCCGCTAGAGAGCTAGACGACATCTCTTGAGTTACACCATGTGGTTCAGTATATTAGATAAGAGCAATGTCCCTTGGACTTGTAGAGTTGCTTGTTACCTCAACATGAGTAGTAAGAGCTTTCAAAGGATGTTCCGATGAGGATGCATAAGTTTGCTCAGTTTGATGTTTTTCTTGAATAGGCTTTTCCTGATGTGATTTACGTTGAGGTATCTCTTCTATAATGACTTCATCAAATCTTGACTCCTTTACCCTAGACATATCTTATTCGTTAGCACCCTGGTTAACAAAATGTGTAGCGTCCACTTGCTCTTCATCCTGAATATCCAAGTTAACTAGAACTTGGGCTATCTTTACAGTTGTGATGTCTAACTCATCTTGCTTGGCTATTGCTTCTTCTGCTTCTCTAGCTACCATAACAACTGCTTCAGCCTTAGCAGCTTGAGATTCATGAGTCATGCTCACTTGATCTTCAAACAAATCTTCTTCAAGCTTATGTAGATGAAAGATGGTGGTGCTGCTGATGATAGGTAACATCTTCAGACGAGTAAGGAAATCATCATAAGTGGGATCCACAAGAAAACTAGTGCATCTATCACTGAAGTGGTATATAACCTGTTTGTACGCAGCATATAGAGTGCATCAGGTGGAGCCATAGCATCAGCACTGGTGCATCTAGAGGTTTTGGCTCCTTCAAAGTCTCTCTGAAGAGTGTTGTTCCGAAATCTCCTTGCTCCATGTTCCTTCAAAAGACCTTGTTAGTTTGCCTTTGTTGCCAAACAAGGTGTTCCACTTGAATGAAGCATGGATCAATTGTAGTTTGTCCTTTCCGTTGGGCATCTCTATTGGCCCATAGAACTTGAAGCTTTTCTTTTTTCCCACATCCAGTATAGGAAGTCTCGGACACACTCGATAAAGCACGAACTTGGTGTTAGTGGTGCGACCGGTATGAAGGTTTGGTGGATAAGATGTTTCCTGATCAATGATGTACATCTAAGCAAAAAGTTTGCCTAAGTCATGCAAATCTTCTTTAGAAATTTTTGCATAGGGGTTGCTGGATGGATTAGCATGAACTTAGTTATAGGCAACCAGAATTGGAATTCCTTCTCCCACTTGACTGTTGGTTGTTTTGAATAATATAAATTTGAAAAATTATTATAATTATATAAAATGTAATACTAATAACTAAATTGATTAACTTTCTAATAAGTATAAAGTAGTCAGTCAGTTTTATAATTAGAGACCAAAAAAATATTATATTATTAACATAAAAAGACCAAATAAATCTAGGGGTCTAACTCATGCATGGATTGAGCATGACCGAGTTGGTGTAAGGCCAAATAAAAGAATGTACTTACACTTGCATTTACTCTTGTAGCATGTAGTAGGCGAATCAGTAAAGAGAGCGAGCAAAGCAATATCCTATGCTTTTAAAGAGGGTGTTCCTGTACGAGAGAAACCATCAAGAAAAAGAGAAATAGAAACCTCCCCGCACATTCTGCAAGTGTTCTTGCTCTTTTATTACTAAAACTGGCTTGCCACTGACTATCTAACTCGTTATCTCCTATTTTTTCGGCTACGTGACTATTATCCACTTCGCATAGATAACTGATATATCTTCTCCTATTATCTGTTTTTCTTTTTTCTTTTTTCAAAATTCTGAAGATTTTTTTAAATTGGTGTTCACACTCATGTTACACAGATTTGTAAATTTCAATGGACAATAAGAAAAACGTGTAAGAACAGATTGAAACATAAGTTTCTTTCTTTTTCTTTTTCATTTCAGGTGCAGTACTGGGAACTCATAATGGATGATCCACAAAGAAACAGTGCTGTTGCTTCTTCCTCTAACTCTTCTTCTACAGTATCATCCAAGAAATATGATGTTTTTCTAAGCTTTCGTGGTGAAGACACGCGCTTAATTAACTTCACAAGCCTTCTATATAATGCTTTAACTGAAGCCAAAATTGAAACGTCCATAGACAACCAGCTTGAAAAGGGAGATGAAATCTCATCAGACCTCATCAAAGCCATTGAAGATTCTCATATATCTGTTGTCATCTTCTCACAGAATTATGCTTCCTCAAAGTGGTGCTTGAATGAACTTAGCAAGATTATGGAATTCAAGAAAGAAAAAGGACAAATTGTGATACCGGTCTTTTACAACATAGATCCATCTCATGTAAGGAAGCAGACTGGCAGCTATGAACAAGCCTTTGCCGAACATGAGGGAGAATCCATGTGCACCAAATGGAAAGCTTCTCTCACGGAAGCAGCCAATTTATCTGGGTGGCACTCTCAAAATAGGTAAATAAAATTTTATGAAATAAAAAAATGATAAGTTATTGTTTTAAATTGAGTTCGCCATACTTAATTCTAAATTGACAGTATAACTACTTTCACGCTAGTTTGCTTAAGAAGTTTGTTGCATAGAAAAAGCATAGATGGCATTGATTATGCTGGGTCACTACATTTTCATTTCCCAATATGTTTTTGTTTCCTTCTCTACTACAGTACAATATTGATCGTAGACTGTGTATACTAAATGATGAAGTTTTGTTTCTTTCTTTTGAATTTGTTAGACTTAACATATCAATTATTTCTTTGTTGCCCTTTTGATATGCTAGAACTGAGGCTGAACTCCTTAAGGGCATTGTTCAAGATGTTTCGCAAAAATTGGCTCGCACATACCCAAACCAGCTTTAAAAACTGGTTTGAATCGAGGAAAGTCATAAAGAGGTTGAATCATTACTAAAAATTGGGTCAAATGAAGTTATAACCCTTGGAATATGGGGCATGGGTGGCATTGGTAAGAACACCCTTGCTACTGCTTTATATGACAAAATGCCTTATCCGTTTGAAGGTCGTTGCTTCCTTGCAAATGTAGGGGAAAAATCAGGCAACCTTGAAGCTTTACTTGATGAACTTTCTTCTAAGTTGTTAGGGAATAAAACCCATGGCGTTGATAATTCTGACATAAGAAAGCTGCAAGGTAAAAAAGTTTTCATAGTCCTGGATGATGCGTCTACCCCAGAGCAATTGGAAAAACTAATTGAAGAGTATGATTTCTTGGGAGCAGGAAGTAGAGTCATTATTACAACTAGAGATAAGCAAATACTTAGAACAAATGATGAAATATATTCGGTTGGGGAATTGAACCCTCAGTACTCTCTTCAGCTTTTTTGTTTGACTTTTTCGGAGAAAAACAACCTAAACAGGGATATGCATACCTATCACAAAAAGTTATGCAAAGGTGTTCCTTTGCCTTTAAAGGTTTTAGGTGCTAGTCTACGCAGAAGTAAAGAGGCATGGGAATCTGAGTTGAGAAAACTTCAAATATGAAAATATGAAAATTCATAATGTACTAAAATTTAAGTTATGATAGCTTAGATTGTTGCGAAAAGAATATATTTTTAGACATTGCATGCTTCTTGAAAGAAGAACAAAGAGACAGGGTAACTGAAACACTCAAAACTTTTGATTTCTTTCCAGCATATGGGATAGAAGTCCTTTTAGACAAAGATCTCAAAATAATTTCAAATGCCAACCGAATACAAATGCATCCTTTCAAAAAAAATAAAATAGAAATGCATGAGTTAATACAGGAAATGGGTCGTGAAATTGTTTATCAAGAATCTGAAAAGTACCCTGGAAAACGATTGTGGAAACATGAGGATGTGCTTGATGTATTGTAAAATGAAAAGGTAAGTGGAAGATACAATTATTTCTATTTGACAATACAAGTGCCATTTTTCTAATGTAGTATGACGGCTGCTTTTTTTGCTAACTATTATTTTAATTTTTGTTTTCCAGGGAACTGATGTTGTCCAAGGGATAACTTCAGAGTTGTATAAATTAAATGAGAATCTATATTTGAGCTCTCTCATTCCCTTGCAAAGATGACAAATGTGAGATTTCTTAAAATCCATCAAGATTTCTCCCAACTTGATAAATTTAACGTGTACCTTCCTAAAAGTCTTAAGTCATTATTTGATAAACTGAGGTGCCTTCACTGGGATATATGTTCTCTTAAGTCTTGGCCGCCTAACTTTTGTGAAGAACAACTTGTAGAGCTTCACATGCTTTATAGCAAAGTTAAAAAGCTTTGGGACAAGGTTCAGGAATGAATGTGGCTATGCATACTACATTTTGCACAGGTTTTTCTGTTAGTTAAGGTTCACAATTACGAATTTAGAAATTTCTAAACATTGTGATGCATCTTTCTTGTTGCGAAATCTTATGAATTTAAAGTCAATTGACCTTTCATTTTCCGACAAGCTGGTGGAGATCCCAGACTTATCTAAAAACTTGAAAAACTTTCTCTTGCTTGCTGTTATAGCTTGCGTCAGCTGCATCCATCCACGTTATCACTTCCCAAGCTCACATATTTAAATTTAAGCTGCTGCAAAAAAAATTGAAAGCCTTGAAAGCAATTTTCATGCAAAATCTCTTGATGAACTGAGACTCAATCATTGTTCTTTGTTCAATAAATTTTCAGTGACATCAGATGAAATAAAAGTATTGGACTTATCTAACACCACTATATGTACATTGTCACCATCAATTGGTCACTTATTATCGTTAGAAAAGTTAGACCTAAGTGGAAGTAATGTTGAGAGCTTGCCTAAAAACATCAAAAACCTTTTTATGTTAACATGGCTTCAATTAGAGGGTTGTAAGAAACTGGTGTCTCTGCCAGAGCTTCCACCATCCCTGAAAAATCTTTATTTAAATGAATGCAAGGAACTCATGTCTCTACCGAAGATTCCATCGTCATTGATGGAACTTTATTTAATTGGTTGCTGAAAACTTGAGTATCTGCCAAAGCTTCCATCGTCCCTGATAGATCTTTATATAGACGAATGCTCGGGAGTTTTGTCTCTACTGGAGCTTCCCCCATTCCTAAGAAATCTTCATTTAAATTATTACTGGGAACTCGTGTCTCTGCCAGAGCTTCCATCGTCCCTGATAGAGATTTATTTAAACAGTTGCTTGGAACTTGTGTCTCTGCCGGAGCTTCCACCTTCCCTGAGAAATCTTCATTTAAACTATTGCATTGTACTTGCGTCTCTACCAGAGCTTCCATCGTCGCTGATAGAGCTTTATTTAAATGATTGTCGGAAACTCGTGTCGTTGCCAAAGCTTCCATCGTCCCTGACAGAGCTTCCTACAAATAATTGCTTGAAACTCGTGTCTGTTCTGACACATCCACCATTAGTGAAAGAGGGGAGCGCCTTTAACTGCATTTCTCTGAATACAGACATCACACAAGGGCTAGTGTTAGAACATATGTCTCAGAGTTGCACCCTACTACATGAACAATATCTTAATGATCCTGAGTATAATCATGTTGATTATTCATCTTCCCAGGAGACCATGTCACCAACGAGTTTTGTTTTCATACAGCCGAGAGTTCACTAACTATTTCTTATCTTCCCAAATCTGACTTGTTGGGTTTCATTTGCATCAGTTTTTCATAAAAATCTGCATTTTGATGTTGCGGATGATGATGTTTTGGTAGGAATAAGTTGGGAAGACGATACCGGGATACAAGATATTTTGATTTTTATCTATCAAGATGGCAAGCAGATCAGCTGGCAACAAAAGGTTATAAAATACCCCAAAAAATCAATTTCAGATGACACGTTCTTTTACTATGTTGACATTAACCGATTTGGCAGAATAAGTGAAGTGAATGATCAATTCAACGTTACTTTCTTTATAAGATGGAGATGATAAAAGGGTGTCGGGTCTCGTCAGTATATGGCACAACATCGGGATTGAAGCTGGCTAATAGCAGTACCAAGGTTGGGCATGATCAACAGAGGCTAGCAGGGTGTGCGGTGTTTCCAGCATTGGGGGTTGAATCTGGTCAATAGTAGAAGCAAGAACTTTTTGAATTGGACATAATTTCTCAAATCTCTAATAATGAGTCACAGGCCAGAGAAATTGGAGTTGGAGGTTCAGGTGATGAAAATGAAGGTGACCGGAAATTTCTTGAATGGTGGGACTCAATTTCTCAAATCTCTGATAATGAAGCACAGGCCAGAGCAATTGGAGTTGGAGGCTCAAATAAAGAAAATGAAGATCTTGGTGGGGAACAATTTCCTGCATCCAAGAGGCAGAGTACTTCGCCTTAAATAATAATCTTCCTATCATCCAAGAAATATCAATGCAGTATGTTATTTTTATTATTAAATTATTTTTTGTTGTTAATATTAAATTATTTTTATCAAATAAAATTAATTAATAATATGATACAAAATTAATAGTGTACTTAATGATAAATGTAAAAATTAGTTAAAAAATATTTTAAAATAATTTAATATTATTTGATAAATTTTAAGTTAATATTATTAAAAATATTGAAACAAAAACACAACAAATTAAAAGGAGTTTAAAGCCGTTAAAAATTAATTAAAAAAATAAAACGATTTTGAAGTTATAAAAGATTTTACGACTTTTTATTAAAAATTAAAATTAAAAAAAAAGTTGTGAATTTTTTACTACTTCATTACTAGAAGTCATAAAAAATTCTACGACTTATTCTTATTTTAGTATTAATAATTTTAATTTTACCTTCATTTAGTAAATTTCAAAAGGAATTACCCTCTTTTAGTCATTCTGCCATGGATATTATTTTGCTAGACAGTGATGTATAATCTTTGGCTCGTAGCCAAATAGGTTTTTCCTGAAAACACCAAAAAGCCTCTTGTTACAGATTCTAAATAATTTTGTTTCACATGATTAGTTACATATGATTCTGATTAATCAACCAACGATTCTAATGATAAATATCATAAAAATTCAAATAGTTCAAGCCACAGTTAATACTATTAAAATTTTAGTCAGCAACAAAAGATATAATTCTAGTTTGAGGCTTCCCCAAAAGTAGTGATATAAAGGTGATGAGCATTTCACAAGATTCATTTCTCAATTATTTCCACAAAATGAAGAAAACAGAAATGAAGAAAATCATAAAGGAGTAACACGGGGATTTCTAAGATAATAAGTGCCATAAAAGAATTACTGAAAAGGAATGAAGGAACTGATTTCTATAATATGAAGCTATGCTATATAATCCTACAAAGAATTCAAGCTTTACACAGTAACGGCTACAATCTATGATTAAAAAAGCAGACTATAAATTAATGCTATAGAGCCTCAAATGGCCAAAAAAATAGGTAGACATTTTTATTCGTCTGTCCAACTTCACTCATGGGTTCGAATCCGGAAACAACCTTTTTGCATATGCAAGAGTAAGGCTAAGTACAATATCCTTCCCTCTTACCTGTGCATAACGTGGAGCCTCCGAGCAACGGGGTACGTAGTTTTTAGTTTTTTTTGTCCAACTTCATTGCCAAATGATGGTTTGGTTGTGTGCACCATGCCATTACCATGTTACTGGATGTAAGCAACATCATATTTCTGGTTGAGAGGAGCCAGTAAGCAATTCCATAACTATAGGCACAATAAAGCTGGCACACACCATTGACTGTTGAAACAAGAATATGACAAGATATACTATATGTGGTTAGTGCCACTGTCTCTAAAGTCATTATCCTTAGCCGCTAAGCGAGCTGTTGAACCGACAGTTGTTGGCCTCAATGATCCTTGCCGCACCATAGCGACAAATTCAGGATCATTTGTCTTTCCCTCATACCTTATCCATTGTACCATTTCATGATACATGGGAAAGAACCTCATCTGTATTGCGGAGTAAGAGAAGTATGGGATAAGTGTTGAGATGGAAACAAATAATGTCACAATCCAAAAGGAAGGAGATGGTGCAAGAGTTTCAATGAAGACTTTGTAAGCATTTCCGGATATGCTGGGAGACAATGCTCCATATGCCAGGAGGAAAAGGTACCATAGAGCAATGGAGCCCCAGATGAAAATATGTTGAATCAAGGTGAAGTAACTTATAGAAACAGCCATTTGTAAGTTTACAACCCAAACCACACAAGTATACATCGTTGCTCCAAGTATATCCCTCCCAGCAGTTCTTCCCTTTTCATCAAAGGCTTGAATCTCCATTGCCTTTGTGCAGAAGAAGAAAATTATTATGGCACTAATAAAGCCATTAAGCATCCAGCTGAAAATTCGACGCCAGCTAAAGAGGACATTTTGCACACCTTCTTGATATAACATAGGAAACTGCCATGTGAAATGAAAATAACATGGAATGATAGTCAGAGAAGTAAACCAGGAACCCCAAATAAAGTAAATCAGCATACTGTGTTTTACTTCACATGCAACCAAAAGAGGGCTTATTTACCGGTTGCTTCTGTGTTTTAACATTATTGCTACCCTTGACAATGTGTTTAATGATGATGCAACTAAAAGCCACTAGGAAAGGGTAAAAGCTAATTAGGTCAACAGGCTGAATTAGGTCTAATGTAGATGTAATCAAATTATTGCAAGGTTTTGTTATCATTTTTCATGCTGGGTTCTCTCTACTTTTCCATCAATCAGCACACTATTTTACACCAGAGTAAGGAAAAATTTCATTTCATAACCATTATGAGAAACACAATAGCATGTTGTGGGGTGAACAGTAAGCTTACCCTTAGACAGTACCGAGCAGACACATCCTGGTCAAAGACCCCAAGAGCAATCACGGGAAGTGACGAAAAGAAGACATTATATAGTGACAAAAACCAGTCATTGTATGCAGGTTGCCCAGAGAATGATGCATATACCTCGTATAAGAATAGAGTAAAGCCAAAGGTGATGTTTTTGTAGAAGAAATAGCATATCTGTCGGAAGAAGAATGAACAAGTTAATATAAATACCAAAGGTTTCAAATTATCTTTTATGGCCTATGGGTCAGTTTGGCAACTCATAAAACTGGTCTAGTGGTTTAGAATTGTTTAAGATAATCTAGTCATAAATTTATGTTATTTTTAAACTAGTTTTAAGTTTAACTACAATTTAGATAAATTATCATTAAACTAGATCTTATCTAATCTAATTTAAATTAAAAAAACTAGCATGCTTATTAACCTTCGGATGAATGAGTGGTTCCTAAATTATTTAATCAAAAACCACCCTTAGATCTAGCTGAACGAGAGAAATGGGAAAATGGAAGATTTAAGTAGTTTTATTTCAAAATTGGCTTCCATAAGAATCGATTTTTTAAAATATTGTTAGTTACCAAACACCTTATATTTAAAATATAGACCCATTGCTTTATATATAGTTTTTTTCAAAGTTCCAAACATCCCCTAAATCTATAGAATGTTTAGAAGTGGCTATAAGAGTGGCAATACCATTGATGAGATCCTTCGGTAACACCAATGTCCATGTACAAGAAGTAATCTTTCCAAATAACAGAACTGTGCAATGGCAATATCACTAGACATAACCGCCTGCCAGGAAAGATAACAGAAATAATTAAAACAAAGTTGTGTAATAAAACAAACAAAAACCAATTGAAGAACAAAACACAAATAATTTATCAATTTGCTGAGTACCTGCATTCCTTCAACGCCACTGATTCCAATCCCTATATCTGCTTCTTGAAGCATTCCCACATCATTAGCTCCATCACCAATAGCTAATGTAGTTTTACCAGTACCAGATTTGACTAGTCTAGTGACCTTTAAGAGAGGAACCAATAAATAAAACATTAATTTTAAATGCTACCCAGAATCATTATCAAAATTGCAACAAAAAAGAGGACATGATGTTAAATAGAGAGGAAGAAGCACAACAGATTGAAACATACCAGTGCCTTCTGCTTCGGTGAGGAACGGCAGCAGATAACAGATGCACAACGAATTGCAAGGTCTAGAAACATGTTCTTCATATTATCCTCTAGAGCATAAGTAAGTGATTTTCCATCAATAATTAGAGCAAATGCTTGCTGAGAGGTTCCTCTGGAGGCAGTAAGCTGTTGAGCAGCTTCAGATATTTGATGGCAGATACTTTCTCTTGAAGCCTAATGCAAGAATCAGCATAAAAATATCAGAAACTCAATTTTTAATTCTGATTTCACTAAGATACTTACACACCAAGGAATCCCTTCAAACACATTACACAGGCAAAGAAAAGTTTTAATGTGTAAAAAAAAAAAAGGAAAGAAACAGAATTACAGAACCCATTCATCTTCCTTCTTGTATCTTTTAAACAATGCCATGCTAAAGCAGTTATTGGAAATTTGGAATTATCAATCTCACTCTGTCAAGATTCTTTGTATACAAAACTTGAATGGAAGAATCCAAGAAATATAAGTTCAAATCATCAGCAATGTAAAGCAAATACAATGCATGCATCGAGTCACCATGTAAGAAGATCATATTGGTTTATCATAACAAGTAACCATTTTGTTAACATGCAAACTACACATAGTACGCAAAGCACAAACTGCATCATCTTAGATAAAAACGAAATATAGAAATTAATTTTACCTTGACAGTAGCACCCTTGTCTCCAGCCTTCTCCAATGCTTTAATATCTGGATTTTCCAAATGAATGATAATCTGCTTCATTCCTTGTCTAAGTAAACTACAAGCAAACCTGCAATTGTATATTGATGTCAGACATCTTGAGAAGTATTTATCATGCTGAAGCCAAAGTTAAAAAGGCACAATCACTGTATTATACCCAATATTGATAGCAGTCTCCATTTTATCCCCAGTCAAAACCCAGATCTTAATTCCAGCTTGAGCAAGCTTGTCAATGCAATCAGGAACCTAGAAAAATAATGAGATGCATTTCAAGTCCAGTTACAGGTGATAAACCTTCATATGTAAACATTTCTTTCTCCTAACTCACCCCATTTTGGAGCTTGTCCTCTACAGCAGTGGCACCAAGGAGGATTAGATTCCTCTCAATCTTATCAGATACTTCCTCAATCAGTGTTTCCCGTTCTTCGCTAATCGAATTCTTTGCTTGAGAAATTTTATCATCAAACTCCTTGTATTGGTTTTCATCAAGTTCACGATATGCTAGGATCAAGGTCCTTAGACCTGCATCAGCATATTCATGCACATGTTCCAAGGTTTTCTCTTCAAACTCCCTCCCATCCTTGGCAAGCCTCTCAAACATGACACTGCATGAAAATATGACGGGTTAAATGCAACTGTAACAACTCCAAAATACTATGGTTAAGATTAGTATATCACAAACCTGTCAGCACCTTTACAGAGTAGGAAAATTCTCCCTTCTTCATCTTTCACTATCACTGACATTCGCTTCCTTGAGCTATTGAATTCTAAAACATTAAGAAGCTTGTACATCCTGAAAAAATAAATTAGTTAATGTATATCGCAAGCATTCTGCATTACTTGAATTTCAAAAAGAAGTAGCCATAAACAATATTTGAATTAGGCACACTGCATTATAGAAGTTATTTTAGAAGCTACACCACAACAATTGTAATCATGTATAATGTGCAATCCCCAATTTCAAACACCATCACAAAATAATAAATAAATTTGCCAGGTGGAAAAGATGACCAGGCCAAAAGTTTAACCAGTTTTTCATCCATATTAAATGTGAAGATGTCCACATCAGTTAGAAATATAGCCAAAATTCTCCTTATACGACTTGGAAAATCATCTACCCTCAAGCTAGCTATTGGCAGTCATGTTAGGCCTAGTCCATTTTTAATTTTAACTAAAAGAAATTTTTGCCTCCATTTATACCTTGTAAAACAATATCAAAACATCTTTGGGTTCCACAGATCTAAAACACATGAGTTCACTTATTCTATAAGTAGCTTTGGTCTACTTGGTCAGTCATTCTAGGAGTTGAAAAATACTGTAATTTATTGACTAAGATCAGCAGCAGAAGGTAAGAGCTGCTACTTCCAAGCACTTTTTGTTGAAATTACCTACTGTTATTACAAGACATGTAATATGTAATTGCATGAGCCTTTTTCAGTTAGAATTCAACTTTAAACTTCTTATGTTTATTAGCACTGAAAAATTGATGGGAATCAGCCCAATAGGTTTGGTAAGTTTTATACTCGTAGGCCCAAGAGGGAAATTATGCTAACCAGTAGTGGACTTTTGAGAGGAGAATAAGTTAGTTAGAGGAGAGAGAGTAGTGGGAAGGGGAATTACGGTTATATGTAAGGGAGTCATGATTGTAAGGGGGGTTATGGATGATTATGAATGAAAATTGGAGTCGAGAGAATCTTCTCTGACTAGGGGAAGCATTGCTCCCATCATATTTGTGTGACTTCTCTGTTCTATTTTCTCTCGTTTCCTATTTCTCATCTGACCTCTGATACAGAATGTATCATCCATAACCCCCCTTACAATCATGACTCCCTTACATATAACCATAATTCCCCTTCCCACTACTCTTTCTCCTCGAACTAACTTATTCTCCTCTCAAAATTCCACTAATGGTTAGATATAATTTACGTCTTGGGCCTACATGTATAAAACTTGCCATACCTATTGGGCTGATTCCCATAAACAATGCAGCATTAAAAATCTGTAGCTACTAAAGAAACAAACCAATTAATAAAAACTGACCTTTCAATTTTGTCACCAGAAATTGGATCCAATTCATACATTGATAAACTAGTCTGTGTCCTTTTATAGAATTCAAAACCAATTTCTCTCGCTGCAATCACAAATGCTGCTTCATCTGGAGATTCAGTTTCATATGAGACATTTCCTGTGTCTTCATCAACTTCTGGTATGGCTGTATGACAGATTGATAATAAGCGAAAAAAATTCTGGATGACATTAGCATAAGGCTCATCAACCCATTTTCCATTCATTATCCTTTCATCTGAAAAGTTAAATCCTTTGATGTGAGCATTTCTGACAGGAGAGCCCCTTGTGTCATCAACCAAAGGATAACCATTTTTTCTATTCATTGCCCTCTCGACCTCTGTAACACCACGGCCATAAGCTACCCCAGCAATGGAACATTTGATGAACTCCATCGAGTTGCAGGTCAGAGTTCCGGTTTTATCTGAAAGTATTGTGTCGACTTGGCCAAGTTCCTCATTCAAGTTCGAAGTACGGGCATGGGCTGGTTTGTCTGCACCTTCATAGTACATGTGGATATCTTGATTGATGAAGATGCTCTGAAGGACTTTGACAATTTCTATTGAAACATACAATGAGATGGGAATGAAAAAACCATATAACATTAAGGCCGTCAAACAATGAAATATAGCAGCAGCAGATGCTCTTTTAGGATCAAAGAAAATTGTAGAATCATCTGGTCTTAGGTACCACCTTTTCATCAATCCATTGTCCAAGTCATCTTCAGTTGCAATGCCAAAGAAAATAGATCCAACAAATGCCATTAGAAACACAATACAAAACAAGAAGTAGATAACCCTATCCATTTTCTTCTCAACCTTGCTTCTCTTTGAAGGGGCATCAGTGGAATTTTGAATGACCTTCGTGTCATGCCCAGTGAAGATGACAGCACCAAATATGTAGTCTGTGTTACGAAGTTTAGAGTCTCTGAGAAGAAGTTGCAGAGGAGAAAGGGGATACTGTTGTTCTTCATACTCCATGCCCCCAACAAATGAATATAAATTTGCATTTGGGTCTTCACATTTGATTGTAGCTTTAAAATCACCGAAATGAAAGTCCTCATGTAAGGAAGAAGTTACTTCCAACCCTTGTTTTAACTTCAAATTTGTCTCCCCATCCAAGTTCATGGTTTCAACATAGCAGAATGCATCCTCATAACTGGATGAAAGCAGTAGGAGGTCTGCAGGGAAGAATTCATCCTTCATTATCTTCACTATATGCCCCACCTTCAGATTCTTCCACTCAGTATATTCAAAAGTTCCATGCCCTGTATGCACTTTAACTCTTCTATTATTCACCTCGATATCCTGCAGCAGGATTCCACTATCTAGGTTATAAACTACAACAAAGCTAAATGATTATACCCCTTTAGTTTTTCTTAATATAAATAACTAATGGTCTATTGCTTTAATTTCATATAGATATTTAAGTAAACAGAAAAAAAAAATGAAAATCACAATTATATTAGTAGAAAACAGGACTTGAAATGTAGGGAAAATTGTGGCAGAAAAATATGTGATAGAAACTATGTTGAACTTTCTGGTTTCTTACCACACAATCATTTTATCAAATTATTAGGACTTTTCAACTCCAGTATTAAATTGAACTTGGAATCTGGGACATAATGTTAACAACTACTGGATGTATGAACAAAGAGTTTAATAATAGCAGTACATCCTTTTCAAACAAGACAAAGCAAGGATCTCAAAAAGAAAGTTGCAATCTTCCATAAACTGACTGCCATTCCATAAAAGGAAATATAGAATCAATGTATAACCTCCCTCCACCTTCCAAGAAAACAACAATTTTCTTTCAAAAATTACTGATATTCATCAAGCCATGGGGGTCCTATCTATCCCCCAGTAGAGTTTACAGATACAATAAGTAGCTAAAATATATAAATCAAATTAAACTTAAGAAGAGAATCAGATTCATTTATAATCCACACAGTTGTGCTGCAGGGTGGAAGACTAAAAGGTTCAACAACCTCACTTTGAATTTAATAAAATGAAACTAAACTCACAAGCCAATATGAGGATAAAGTAGAAGACAGAATATAGTACCTGCTTTTTCCTTTGGAAATCCTCAATCCCCTCTTTGATCATAGTTCCCCCAACAATAATAATAAGAGGAAGGATAGCACTGACAGCTGTATAAGGAGCAAGCTTTGTGAAGGCCAAGATTCCAGTTACCAAAAAATAGAAATTAGCCACCCTCCTAAACTGCTCAAAAAGTGACTTAGGCAAGAAAGAAGCAAGAGTGTACTTTGTGGAGCTCACAGAATTATCAGCATAACTCCTAATCCCAGCCTCAAAGTTCTCTGGCTCATTGCAAAACACCACCCTGGAATACCCTCTCCCTCCAATCTGTGAATGGTCCTCCTTGAGTGATTGTTTCCCACATGCAAATGAATAGATCTTGCTAAGATGCAACTTCCTTCTCCTCTCACCCCTCATTCTCCTCCTCCCCAAGTCCACCATTCAATCCACCAATATCCACAATCACAAAGAAAAAGAAAGTAAGAAACCCTTAGAAAGAAGAACACTACTTGCTCCACCACACCTAAACACCAGCCACCAAAGACAACAACTACCAAAACTAAAAACCTCACCAAGTCCTCGTCAAACCCAAGCTCACTCAAATTTCAAAATATAATAAAATAAAACCCTCAATGCACCCTACCACAACCCCCTCTTCAAGCTCAACCACAATTCACAACCCCAAAGACTCAAAACCCCTCTACCCAATTAAGGGTCAAAGAAAACTGAAGAAAACAAATCAAACCAACAACCCCAAAACTAAATAAAAAAAGGCTGATCACAGAAGAAGAAGATTACAATAGCTGACAACAAAAATAACTGAAAGGTTCAGAGATGCTAGAATATGTATGTATGTATATATAATGTTGAGGAAAAGAATCAACTATATAACATATTTGAAGAAAACAATAAACACTCAGAAGAAGACGAGTCAAAGGGTGCCTAGAAAACGGGTAAAGGAATCAACTTTGGGAAGGGAATGTTCGATGAAGCCAACGACACCAACAAAGACGGCGAGCGAAAACTCACCATTTTTGGTATTGATTTATCAAAGTATGACACATTCAGAAGAACACGGTAATGGTGAAAATGGTAACAAGAGCGTTGAACAAAGACTAGGATTGGATCTCGCATTTTTCATTGGACGCGCATTACCGTTCAGAAGAATTCAAATTTGCGCCACTTTTCCACAGTGCCATGGGAAAATGGGGCATCCAAAAAGTTCAACGAAGGGGAAAGAAAATTCAAAAAAAAACAAAAGTCAAAATTATAATTATAAAGAAAAAAAAAAGTGAAATGAAAACGAAGGAAGAGAGTAAGAGAAAGTTCTGTCTGTTATGTTTTCTTCTCCGTTTCGCGGGAAAGCTATGAAGCTCGTCAATGGTGTCGAACAAGTCTTTCTCTAGGAAACTTCACAACTAAATAATGCATCGAAGAACAAGAAGAAACAACTAAGTAAATAACTAATTTTATATAATATTAACAATAATGTGGTGGAATAATAATAAATATAAGAAAAAAATGGAAAAAAATTAATAGAGTAATGATCGAGTGCACAATAATGGGGGGAAATAGATAAGAAAACACGCGGGTTTTGACTTTAAGCAAATTGGACAAAGAGAAAAAATTGGGTGCGTAGCAGAATTGGATTTGGTCAAGTGGCATGTTAAGGTATAAAATTGAGAATAATGGAATGAAAAGTAGTTATTGTTTTGAATCTAGAAGTGGTGTTCAGAAGAAATTTATTAAAAGGATCTATTTTTTTAATAATAACAAGATCTATTTTTAAGTTCAGAATTATATTTTTTAAATTAAAATATGTTTATAATCTTTAATAAATAATTAAATTTTGTGTTTTTTTCTGATAAAAAATTGACTGAGCCTCAAATAAAATAACAAATTTGTTTTTTAACCTTCACATTTTATTTAATTTTTGATAAATTAGTCAAATTTGTATTTGTTTCATAATAAAAATAATTCATTTGTTATTAGTGTTTGTCAATGTTGAATTATAATTTTGATTCATCTTTTATTCTTGTTCATTGATTTTAGTTCTTCTATTGTTTTCCATAATTTTAGTAATCACATTCAAATTTCTTTTCCTTGTTGGGATAATCTTCAAAGGTAGTAGAATACTCAAATATGAGGGGGTTGAGTTAGAGATAGCGATGAAGGAGAAATTGAAGATGAAAGTTGAGTTCACGGAGGTCCTTCTTTGTAGTGGCCTTGCTCCTCGGTGATAAAGGAACCAAAGATGGAGGGGTGTTGGAGGCGAAACAGAAAAACCAAATATGAGGAGTTTGAATTCGCAGAGGACCTTCTTGTGATGGTCTTACTTTGCAGCAGAGGTGGCTTGGTCGTTGGAGATTGTAGGCCAATGGAAGTTGAGACTCTGTTTGTGTTAGAGGGCTTCAGAACTGAAAAAGAAAGAATTGTTGGGTTAGCTGAGAATCTAAAGGGGGGTTGAATAGATACTTTCTGTTCTTACCAAAATCTGGAAATTTCACGTATGAGGATGGACGAGATCCAAATGGGTTCCAATCTTAGCACGTCGGACGATGAGTCAACCTAGTTAAGGAGGAGGGCCTGCAAAACAAAGGAAATGACTTCGACGTTCAAGTAAGTATATCAATTATAGAAGAATAACTGAGTGTATGAATGTCCGAGGTGGTCTCGGAGTATGTTCACCATGGGTGAAATTGTAGTGTGAATGAGCATTAGTATTAGATTAATATATATCATATCAAAGGTTTAGAAAAGACCTGTATTTATAGCGCGGAGTATGGGCCTTGTGCCTTTGTTTAATAGTTAATCTGTTGACAATATAAATAGATAACAACAGGCAGTTATGTAATTTGAATAAAAGATAATGTGTACCTTGTAGATATGTTGTTACTTGTAGATAAGTAACAACTTGTAGATAATCCCTTGGAGATATTCTAGGAGATAGAGTGGTTACACTTATTTGAATAAGTGCAACAGATAAGCTATTGTTGACCAGGATGACCTAGTTGTTGAGGGTTGGCTTTCGCACTCCTGTAGCAGGGCTGATATGGAGGGAGGACAAGTGTATTATCATTGTAGCAGGGTCGACACTAAGAGCGGAGTTTTGCATCGTTACTATGACAGGGTTGACATGAAGGGTGGATACGTGTACAGTGATCCCACAGTAATGGTCACATGTAATTTCACCATTTTGTATTGTACATAAGCCTCCAACCTCTAAGCCAGCTTGCGGGTGAAAGAGGTTGACTAAGCATTAATGAAGAATGTCCAGTGTCAAGGTTGATGTTCTTTGACAAGTAAGATAATGGTGAGCTCAAGAGGCCCCCGAAGGTGGACAAGTGATGTTTGATGTCAAGGTTGATAACTTTTTGAAGTATAAGAGTGGAGTTATGTCAAGCCTCCTAACCTGGATGTGTGTTGTCTGAATTGTCATTGTTGAGTTGTCCAAGGAGGACGTACTTGTGCTATAGGTGAGGTCGGACATGTCAGGCGAGTGAAGCGTCGAGGTTGAGCATTTCTGCCAATATCTGACCATTGGAGTGAGCATTGAAAGCGGGCATTATGCTTTGTTAAATGTTGCAGGCATGTGCCGTTCACGCGTTGTACTCGTGCATACGTGTCACTCAAGGAGTGGACACGTACTGGAGATGTGCGATAGTGGGTGAGTGGTGTCAAATCATAGCGCGAGTTTCCAAGGATCGTTTCAAATCCCACCAGTAACCATGGACGCCTCTATTTAAATAGAGGGGACGTCTAACATTTCTCCTACTGCCATTCTTGTCTTCCTTACCTCCTTATATTCTCAATCGTTCTTCAAACTTCCTTGTTTCTTTGCTTCATTTCGCTTTCTTTCAAGGTAACATTTCTCGTTCTGAAAAATGTATGAATCCCCTATTTTTGACTCTGCTCTCAGTCTGGGAGGTAGTGACTCTAGGAGCTCGATTGAGCAGCCCTTCGTGCACTAGGTGATCTCGGTTGGTGACTCCTCGGGGGAGAAATCTCACCGTGAGATCTCTGACAATGAGTCTTCCTCTTCAGGGAGGAGAACTGACTCTCGTCGGGCTGGTGAGGGCACCTCTCACCCTCATCAGCAGGCAAGGCCTTCATTCGCCCCTAGGGCGGGCTAGCCTCAGCCACTTACCATCCTTCCCCCTCTGTCTGTATCTGGAAGGACAAGGCAAAGTGGTGTTGGAACTGTGAGGGCCTCTCCTCAACTTCGTTGCAGCCGTAGCACTAGGTCACTAAGCGCATTGCCCTTTTTCTTCATGTACCAATGCATTTTTGAGGTGTTGGGTCTTCTTCTTCCTTTCTCCCCTTTCCAGTGTGTCTTATTGGATTTTCTGAACGTGGCACCCTCCCAACTTCACCCCAATAGTTGCGCAGTGGTGAGGAAGTTTGAGATTCTTTGTTCGTTGTTGAACATTCGGCCAAGTGTACTAATCTTTTTATTTTTCTTCCAAACAAAATTGTTTGGGAAGGTTGCTTGGGTCTCCTTGCACAGTGTTTCCAAGAAGTTGTTCGAGGTTGACACCAATGTCTTCCGTCGCTTCAAGGAGCATTTTTTTAAGGTCTGTGAGAGCGCTGTAGTGGCGAATGGCTTGCCTTTGATGGTAAATCGGGATGAGGAGCCTCACTTTACATTTTTACTGGCAAGCTGAACCCACCAGGTTTAATTCATTCGATGAGGACTTGCAGGCCCTAGTGGAGAGATTGGACAAAGCGATCCTGGAGCTATTGCTAGCCTACTTGAACGTGCGTGCCATCCTGTCATTGCTCTCAGCAGATGACCCTTCTGCTGTATTGGACGATACCATTTTCTGCCTTATTCCTCCTTTGTCTTCTTTGTCTTCTTGTATGTGTATTTTTTTACTTGGCTTGACACTTGTGATCATGTGCTTTTGCAGGTATAATAGGGAATTTCTCTTGGAAATCGTTGGTGAAGGCCGTGGGAGTTGATAGTGGTGTCGTGCCACTTGCTCTTGTCCACCCCCCAACCGAAGAAAAAGGTCGACCCGCTGTCAGGGTTGGCCTTGTTGATGTTGCTGCTGCTTTCCCCAACAGCTCCCCTTCCACTTTTGCTAAAATGAAGAGGGATGATGGTGATGGTGCTGGGACTTCTGGCTGTAAAAAGTCCAGGGCCCCTCGCAGCTTGCATGCAATGAGGGAGGCCACTGGGTTTCTTCCTCGTGCCCCAGTTTCTCCCCCTTTTGTCAGGGCTCCTGCCCTCCTAACTGCTACTGCTACTACTCCCATTTCCACTATTCCATCAGCCAATCCAGTGGAGGTGGTTATTGCTACTGCCCCGGCCTCGACCCCTACTGCTCCGACTCTGACTGCCACTACTACTCCTGTCCCTCCGCCTCCTCCTCCTACTACTTCTGTCTCGCCGCCACCCCCTGTTGTGCCAACTCCCAGTGGGCCCCTTTGTCCTGCCACCTCCCTTGAGTTTGCACATGTTTCAAGGGAGGTCGACTCGCTCTAGAGTGTATGGCACTCTCTCGAACACAAGGCTTCGTCCCCTTTTGATAAGAATCTGATAAGGTCAGTAGGGGTGCAATGCTCTATGGACTCCACCAAACTTTTCCTACAAAGGAGTTTGGCAATCTTGGAAGAAAATGGTCAGCTTCACGAAGAGGCTGTAAACAAAGCGACTTCCTTGGAGAAAGAGCTGGCCAAATTGAAGTCTGTTGTTCACAACATTTGGCAGGTGGAGCATGCCAAGATGAATGGTGCAGTGGTGGCTCTTGCTGAGGTGGTCAGGTCCTACCACCAATTGTCTACCAAGGCCAATGATGCTTTGGCCAAGTTGTTGCGCACCCAGGTTGATAATGATGAGTTGGTCACTCGGGGTAAGGCTCTGCTGAAGGAGAAGGTGGACCTTGTTGTCAAGGCTGACAGGGCCGCTGCTAATAAGGAGGAGTTGGCGAAGAAGGTAGCGGACCTGGAAGCGAGGTTGAAGGAGGATGAGCTAGGACTTGCGACTGAGATGGCAGTTAGCAAGGAGCTTGATGAAGAACTTGCCATCTACAGGAGGGAGGCGGTGAAGCAGCATAAGAAGGGCTTCTTCAAGGCTGTCAGACAAGTTGGCCTCTTTGCAAAGGACCTTGACTTGGGTCTATTTGACCCATTCAAGGATGTAAAGGAGGGAGTCCTGGTCGACGAGGAAGAAATTGGCTCTATTGAAGAGGGAGCTAGCGATGGAGCCAAAATTTAGGTTGCCACCTCTTGTATTTCTTTCTTTTTGTTTTGTTTTGTTTTGGGTCGTGAAGGTCATGTAATGACTGAAAACAGTATAAGCAGCACACAAGAACCAAGAGGAGGGTGAATTGGTTGTTCTTGGCCAATTAAAATTTCTTTAACAATCAGAGTTGAAAGGAATCTATCACAAAATAACCATTGTACACTTTCAATCAATCAAACTCCAATCTTTAAAGAATGCAATAACAACAAAAATATTTCTATTGATAATGAAATGTTATACCAACGAATGACAATTACTAACGACAATAAAAAATAAAGAAGAAGTAATCAACACCAAGATTTATACTGGTTCACTTCTCAATCTAGAAAAGCTACATCTAGTTTTCCTAACCAACTAGTTAGAATTCCACTATTTGCAATTTGTTTCTTACAAGCTTATACAATCACTCTTAATCAAACCTAAATCAAGAACAAGAAATCTAACTCCCATAGACTCTCTGTGAACAAGACATAGAGAAAACCCTTCTCTACTATTTCCTCTAGAAACACCTATTCTAGACAAGTTTTAAGAAAAACTATTGCACTAGTTACACAACTAAGAAATTCAAAAACAATTACAACCAAAGTAGTATGGAGAGAAACAACATGATAATCCACTACAGATGAATGCAAATGATCTGAATCAAGGTTGAATGAAAAAATCTAAGACCATTCTCTCCAAGTTCTTCTTTAGAAAATTGCCCAACAAAGAAATCCTCTCAAGGTTTCTTGAAGTTTAAGGATTTGAGGGTTAAACACATAATAGCTCGTAGTATCTTCTCTCTCTTCAAAAAGGTTATGAAATCCATTGTTATTTCGTTGTGTTTAGTTAAAACAAGCAACATCTATTTATAGAGAAAATTGTTTTAACTATCAATAATTGATTAAATAACTTATATAATCGATTAAAGTGTTCTTGAGCTTTTTGGAAAAGACTCATGAACAATGTTATCGATTATCACAGGAAGCCTTGTTTGAAATAGTTGCCAAGTAATTGATTACCACCATACTGTAATCGATTATCACAGGAAGTCCATTATGTGATTTTGAATTGTGTAATCGATTACCACAATCTCGTAATCGATTAAAATGTTCTTAGTTCTTAACTAATAGATTACCACTTGTTGGTAATCGATTAAACCAATGAGAAAATATTTTTCCAAAACTTGAAACATGGAACACTTGGCCTTTTATGCATTCATGAAAACTTTGTGTTTCAAAGAAGCTTTTTATGAAAATTTTGCTTTTGTGAAAACATGAATGCGAAAACATGAATGAGTTTTAAGCAATGGATCATAGGAGGCATCACCTTAGACAACACAAATTACAAATGTCATTCAATTGAATTGGCATGTAAAAAGCCTAAACATTTCAATGTTTAAGAACCTTATCTTCATTGATCCTCTCTAGCTCCCCCTAAGTCTAACAATGACTTTCAATTTAATGAAAATGTTCTTCTTTCTTTAATCTTTTTTGTTTTTGCATATTGTTTTTTGTTTGTGAGTGTTTCGTGTTGATGAATATTGGCTGCTTGAGTTGCGTCATCGAAAGTAAGACACTATATTTTGATAATGTCTTGTCTAATTGTGTGTTCGAGAACAATTGGTTTGGTCCCCGAACTTTGCTTGTTAAAGCTTTCAAGTAACTGAAGTACCAAGAGTGTGAAAATGATATGAATATCTCACACTTAACGAAGAGGGGGGATGAATTGGTTAGACCTTGGTAAATTAAAATTTCTTCAATCAAAAACAGAGTTCCTAGGATCTTTATCACTTTTCAAAACCAAGAAACTTTATTCAATCAAGTAGCTCAGCCCAAGGAATTCAATGAATCAAAACTTATATAATTGGTCAAGCAATTTAATCAAGAACACAATGAATATAATGAGTTAAGGGATAAAGAAGCAAGACACAATTAGATTTATATTGGTTCACTTCAACACTAGAAGCTACATCCAGTTTTCTTCCAACCAACACTAGGTTATAGTTCCACTATTATAATTTTCTGTTCTTACAATCAATTATAATGTCTCCCTTTATCAACCCTAGATAAAGTGCATAATTCTAAAACCCTATTAGATTCTAAGAGACAAGAACCTGAGAACACTACTCAGTTCTTCCACCTAGAGAACCCTACTCTAGATACATGCAAGAACCCAATTACAATAGCCAATTCACAAAGAAAAATGTAAAACGAAAATTACAACCAGATTAAGGAGAGAAACAACCTGATGATCCAATGATGCAATGCAAAATGAAGTTATCAGCTCAGGTTGAATGATTACAAATCAATAAGCATAGCTTTCCTTAATCTTGAATTGAGTTCAAGCTCCAAGAATGACTTAAACACACATGATCAATGCATAATGGAGCAAGAACGAATTTTATCCCTTAGAAAACACTTAAGAATGCTCACAAGACTGTTTAAGCTCAGAAAATACAAATGGGTAACGTTCCACAAAGTTAGAAAAGCAGCTGAGCCATGGTTCTATTTATAACAGATTTTTGTAACTACCTTTAATCGATTAAATCGCCATTATAATCGATTAAAATACTTATGTAATCGATTAAGTCACCACTTTAATCGATTAAAGTGTTCATGAATTTTCTGGGTTTGAGCAACAAGCAAATTAATCGATTATTTCGAGATGTAATCGATTATGCCAGTAACAATGTGTTTTCTAAAAGCTTATATAATCGATTACGAATGACGGTAATCGATTATGCCAGTTCAGCATGATTTTCTCAAAACATTGAGTAATCGATTATGAACTTTGGTAATCAATTATTCCAATAAAACTTGCTTTTCTCAAAGGCTATGTAATCAATTACGAGAAATGGTAATTGATTATGGCAGTGCAATCTTAAAATCATATATAGCCATGTAATCGATTACTGCCTGTTAATAATCGATTAAAAAGTTTCAACAAGACAGTTTACATGAAAACGAAGGTCAAATAATCGATTATTCTGATAGGTAATCGATTATATTGTGCTTGAAAGCTTTCCAGAATTGACTAAGAACAAAATAATCGATTACGGACTTTAAGGTAATCGATTGCATCAGTATAAAATGCATTTTTCCAAAAACCTTTGAATCAGTTTAAAACACTTAGTCAAATTGCCAAAGTCTTGTGATTTTTATGAAACCAATTAAGTTAATTATGGATTAAATGAATGCAATGCACTTGGATCACCAGAATTGCTTTTCTCTTACACTTTTCACACTAAATTATCTTCAAGGCATTCATTGCATGTTGAAAGCTCAAAACCAATGCTTGAATCAAAGTTCCTTTGCATTCTTTAAGTAGCTCCCCCTAAATCCAACAGAGTGTATCTTGGGTTTTGCATGTTAAGGGTGATCCTTGGGCTGACGTTGGACTCCTGTTTTCGCAAATAGCTAAGTCTTTAGCCTCGCTTGTCGAGGTTCTAAATGCATATGTGTACCAAGAGCGCATCTTAAGTTTTGAAGCGTTAAAGGTGGACCTTGGACACCTGTTCCTGCAAAACAATTAATCTTGTGGCCATACTTGTCGAGGCTCCGAGGATGTTATCGTACCAAAAGCTTGTCTTGGGTTTAGCATGCCAAGGGTGGACCTCGAACTTTAACATACCAAGGATGGACCTTGGGTTTTATATTCTTGGGAACTTGTACTCCTGTAAAGATAAAGTTTAGGAATAATGAAACTTGTCGAGAGTGGACTTTGAGTACCTTAAGTTTCTGCCGGGGAAAACTTAGTGATGAAGAAGTTCACCAAGGGTGGACCTTGGGTTTGTCGAATCCAATAAGTTACCAAGAGCTGGTCTTGGGTTTTGTGGATCATTGGAGACCGACTAGTGACGCGTCCATCCTGGATTTTTGAGTCAGAGGTCTACTAAGGCTTGGGTTTATGAACCTGTTACCGACCAAGGGGCTATCTTGGATTTTGCTGGAGGTCCACCTAGGGAAGCCCTAGGATTTTGTGAACCTTTGGAGAGTACTAGGAATTGGTCCTGGGTTTTATCACAGTTCACCGGGAAATGGATATTAAGAACATGTAATCGACAAAGGGGCTGCCTTGGATTTTGCTGGAGGTCCACCTAGGGAAGCCCTAGGGTTTTACGAACATTTGGAGAGTACCAGGAACTGGTCCTAGGTTTTGTCAAGGTTCACTGAGAAATGGATATTAAGAACCTGTAATTGACAAAGGGGCTGCCTTGGATTTTGCTGGAGGTCTACCAAGGGAAGCCCTAGGGTTTTACGAACCTTTGGGGAGTACCAGGAACTGGTCCTGGGTTTTGTCAAGGTTCACCAAGAAATGGATATTAAGAACCTGTAATTGACAAAGGGGCTGCCTTGGATTTTGCTGGAAGTCTACCAAGGGAAGCCCTAGGGTTTTACGAACCTTTGGGGAGTACCAGGAACTGGTCCTGGGTTTTGTCAAGGTTCACCAGGAAATGGATATTAAGAACTTGCAATCGACCAAGGGGCTGCCTTGGATTTTTCTGGAGGTCCACCTAGGGAAGCCCTAGGGTTTTACAAACATTTGGAGAGTACTAGGAAGTGGTCCTGGGTTTTATCAAGGTTCACCAGGAAATGGATATTAAGAACATGTAATCGACCAAGGGACTGCCTTGGATTTTGCTGGAGGTCCACCTAGGGAAGCCCTAGGGTTTTACGAACATTTGGAGAGTACCAGGAACTGGTCCT
>CM023941.1:18851256-18876278 GCA_013407115.1 Glycine latifolia | reverse complement strand
GGGTTTTGTCAAGGTGCACCGAGAAATGGGTATTAAGAACCTGTAATCGACAAAGGGGTTGCCTTGGATTTTGCTGGAGGTCTACCAAGGGAAGCCCTAGGGTTTTACGAACCTTTGGGGAGTACCAGGAACTGGTCCTGGGTTTTGTCAAGGTTCACCGGGAAATGGATATTAAGAACTTGTAATCGACCAAGGGGCTACCTTGGATTTTGCTGGAGGTCCACCTAGGGAAGCCCTAATGTTTTACGAACCTTTGGAGAGTACCAGGAACTGGTCTTGGGTTTTGTCAAGCTTCACCGGGACATGGATATTAAGAACCTGTAATCGACAAAGGGGCTATCTTGGATTTTGCTGGAGGTCCACCTATGGAAGCCCTAGGGTTTTACGAACCTTTGGAGAGTACTAGGACGCGTTTGCCCTGGATTTTCGTAAGGCTCACCAAGGGTACACCTTAGAGAGTAGTACTAGGACATGGTCCTGGGTTTTGTCAAGGCTAGACCTTGAACAGTATTCGGGCATTGGTCCTGCTTTTGTTATGTTCCTACATATGAGATGTTTCCATGTAAAGGTTTTACTTCACTGGGCGTTATCTCTTGTAAAGGAATTGCTTCAATCAACTTGGTCGATGGCCACCAGTAAGAACTTGACCATTCTTGGAGCTCTTGGTAAGGGCCCTAGGATGTCCATCCCCCACATTGCAAAAGGCCATGAGGAAGTTAGAGTGTGAAAGTTGTCAAGGGGAGTCTGTGGGACGTCCGCAAACTCCTGACACTTTTTACACCTCCGAGTGAAATCAAAAGCGTCGACTAGTAGTACCTTGCTCTTACTACCTTGGTGGCAAGGGAGAGCCCCCCTGCGTGGAGGCCACAGATCCCTTCATGGAGCTCTCTCAGAACATAGTTCGCCTGTTGGTTGTCCAAACACTTGAGGAGAGGTGTCGTCAACCTTCTTTTGAATAGTTCGCCATCAAGGATGACGTAGTAGCTGGCTTTCCTCTTTAGACGTCGGACCTCATTTTCATTTGTCAGCAGTGTCCCCTTGGTGAGAAAATTTTTGTAAGGGGTCATCCAGTTAGGTTCCTCCTCTTCGCCGACCATTACCACTTGGGTGTCTATGGTAAGAGGTTGGAGTGTTTCCTGGATGATGGTCTTGAGGTGTCTGGTCTTCTTAGTATTGGCCATCTTGGAGAACAGGTCAGCACTAGTGTTACTCTTTCGCAGTATATGATACATTTCAAAACACTCAAAGTTATCGATGAGTGTCTTGGCTAAGTGATAATACTAGAGGAGTACGATTTCTTTGGTTTGAAACTTATTGGCTACCTATCCCTTGACGAGTTACGAGTCAGAGTAGCACCTTAGACATTTAGCCCCCACTTCTCTTGCGAGCTTAAGTCATGTTATGAGTGTCTTGTACTCGACTTGGTTGTTTGAAGCTTTGAAATTAAGCTTGAGATCTTGCTCTAGCGAGATGTTGCCAGGTCCTTCAAGAATAATACCTGCTCCACTTCCTTGCCATTGGACGCTCCGTCCACATAGACATTCCACCATTCCAGGAAGTCTGCCATGAATTGTGTCTTCATGGGAACCCGTGGTTCGTACTGCAGGTCAAATTCTAACACTTCAACTGATCATGCCACCATCCTGCCTACCAGTTTGGGTTTCTGCAGTACCTGTTTGATAGGATAGTTAGTTTATCTATAACCTGGTGACTTTGGAAATAGGGTCAAAGGCGTCTGGCGAAAGTGACTAGTGCCAAGGTTATCTTTTCTATCATTTGATAACGTTTCTTGGCATCATGTAGCATGTGGCTAGTAAAATAGATTGGGAGTTGATGTTTCCCTTCTTCTTGGACAAGTGCTGAGCCAAAAACCTCGTGAGCAAAGGTGCCTCCAGTCTAGGTCAACTCAAGATAGGTGGTGTAACAATTGTCTTTGCCTTGAAGGCCTGCTCACAAGTTTTGTCCCAGAGGAAAGGTTCGGTCTTATTGAACAGTATATAGAAAGGCTTCACCTTTTCAGCGAGTTTTGGGAGGAACCTTGACAAAGCCGTCAGTCTTCCGTTCAGTTTTTGAACTTTGGTGATGTTGGTCGGGCTATGCATCTATAATATGGTCGTACATTTGTCCAGGTTGGCTTCAATTCCACAATGTGTGATCATGAAACCAAGGAATTTTTGGTCGCCCACCCCGAATGTGCATTTTTCGGGGTAAGATGCATGTCATACCTCCATACTTCTTCAAATACTTCTTCTAAGTCCGCTACATGCTAAATGATACTCTGAGACTTGACGACCATTTAATCAACGTAGACCTCAACTATAATAACCAAGTCTAAAAATAAAAAAATAAAAAATAAAAATTTGGTAGTGGGCTCTGGAATCTGGCGCGAATAGTGCCAGATGCGGCGCCAGTAGTGCCAGAGTGGCGCCAGATGCGGCACCATTAGCGCCAAAGTGCACCAGATGACCAATTTTCACTGGAATCTGGCGGGGTTAGTGCCGGAGTGGCGCAATTAGTGCGGAAACGCGAGCAAGGGCACTATAAAAGGCCATTTTAGCGTTTTCTCTAGCCAAAATTCACTCTCCTTCTTCCTTTCCTCTGCTTCTGCCATTGACGAGTGTGGAAAGCTTCATAACTACCTAACCATTGACCAAAACTGATATGCTGCTAGCATATGTAGTTTTTAGGTTAAAAGCATTAAGAAACTAAGCATAAAATGTCAAATAAATGCTAGAATAAGTACAAAGTTCATCATTATTGTGTTTATCACTGATTTTCTACAATTTTGATGTTAGGAGCCAAGAAAAGGAAGAAAAAAAGCAAAATAAAGAGCTAAGGATTTCTGGAATCTTGCGCCAACCGCACCAAGGCCACGCCAATCGCGTGGAACTTACTGGAAGCTGGCGCCAGTCGCGCCAAAGCTCGCACCAGCCGCGCGGACGACGCTGGGAAATAGGAATTAGCTTAAAGATAACATAAGAATAAAAGATATTAGGGTTTTTATGACCTAAATATAAAGAGGAAAGTAGTAGGACGTTTTGGGAGAGACAAACACGGAGGTAGAAACAAGAAAAAGAGGCATTAAAGGAGATCAAGAAAGGAGGAAGATCAAGAAGAAGGCCAAGATTGAGGGGTTTGATTATTCTTCATTCTTTGTATTCTTTCTCTTCTACCTCATCATTGTATTCAAGTCAAACATAATCATGTCTGGCTAATTCCTCTTTGATTGTGGTTAAAGCCAAAGCCAATGTGAACTCTTATGTAATTTGAATTGGTATTGATACAGTTTATAATAATTATTTTGCTTTATCTTGTTCTTCAATGACTTTTGCCTCAATAGACTTGATCAATCTGTTAGGGTTCCAAGAACTAGGATTCACAATAGGGATATTGGGATTTTAGTCTCTGAAAGTGGTAGAGTAACAATCTTTACATTACCTAGGGATAGGGGTGTAGAATTGCAAAGAAATAAATATATCAGCTTAAAGCTTAATTTAAGAAGGGATTGCTAAGGAATTAGAATTCTTAATTAGATTAAAGGGTTAAATGACCGAGGAATCAGGATTTAACTAAATTACATAAGATATATCCTTTGAATAAATAGAGTAAGCAAAGTTAATAATCAATTCAATTACAGAAGTAGGGATCAGAGGTGATTATGCTTTAACCACAATTCTTCCTCATTATTGCATAATCTTAAGTTTACATCACGTTTGAAATTTCTTAATTTTAATAGTTTCTTAAAACCAAATCACAATCATATTCTCTCAATTTATATTCTTTCTATTCCAATTTAAAGATTCTAAATTACAATTAAATTCTAGTGCCTCAATCCTCGTGGGAACGATATCTTACTTATCATTTTATTACTTGAACGAGTGGTGCACTTGCCATGTCGCAACAAAAACCCTTCACATCCAACATAAAAGTTGAAAGGAACTACTCAATGAGCTAGATTCCATCATCACTTTTCTCTGAAAACCATCAAACGGAGAGATCCAGTTCTCTAGGGAGATTCACAAAGTTTGACTCTGAGGAGAAAAGAATGCGTTTTAAGGATGTTCAAGCTTGGAGAAGCTGTCCTCTAGCCTTCCTTGTCGATTTAGAGGTAAGAAACTCAAGTTTTACTGATTGTTTTAAGGATTTGTTCTTGAGATGAATAGTAACCCATTTGAGTTAGAGCTGAAATTAGGCTTGGGTCATTTGGAAAAGTATGCTTAGGAGGTTGTTCTGATGAAGGTTTAACCTTGAAGTATGATTTTTATGGACTTTGGAATTTGGTTCTGAGAAATGTATAGGTAGGAAGAATGTTGGTTAGATTGATGGTATTGTGATATGTATGAGCCTTGGTACTTTTTACAAAATGTGTTCAGGAGACTATATGAACGGTGAAATTATGTTGAAGTAACCATTTTAGCCATATTGATAATCATTGATATTTAGCATGGATAGAGTATTGAACTCTTTGAATTGACTGATGCAGAGTCTTAGGGAGACTCTAGGGCCTTGGTTAGGCCGAGATAGATCCTGTTGGGGGTCTATAAGTCACTGATTAGGTGACTAGTCCTTATAACTTAGACAAAGAGGAAAAAGAGGTTTAAATGGAAAAGAATAGCGTTTCTTTTCATTCTAACGGTTGAGAACTATTATTGATTGTTTGTATGCATTTATGTAAGGCGTGATTCAGAGGTTATTGGTGGTTGTGACCGAGGCCGGGAGAGCCAGTGTAGCACTTAGAGCAGGTAAGTTCTTTGTTCTTGGGAGTGTTTCCCATTGACTGTGTTCCACCATACTCCGAGGGAGTGATGGTTATTGTATGTCATGATGCATGTAATATTGAAATTGTGTGTTATTGTTTTTAATTGAGAACATGTATATGATGTACACTGTGATGATATATGTTGTATGATTTATGAGATTCTCTGGCCAGTAGAATGGACTAAGTATGGACTTCCCTTAGAGCCAAAGTAATGTGGAACAACTCTAAGTGGTCGATATTTGTATATAGAATAAAACCTGAGAGAATGTGCCCTTCAGTGGATGATCTTCTCTCGGAAGTACCATATATGTCCGAGTAAGTCCTGAGAGAATGTGTCATTCAGTGAATGATCTTTCTCAGGCAATGATATGTAAAGTCCTGAGAGAATGTGCCCTTA
This sequence comes from Glycine latifolia, assembly GCA_013407115.1. Classification (NCBI taxonomy): domain Eukaryota; kingdom Viridiplantae; phylum Streptophyta; class Magnoliopsida; order Fabales; family Fabaceae; genus Glycine; species Glycine latifolia. The sequence goes on along the minus strand of CM023941.1, from coordinate 18,871,122 downwards.
AGTGGATGATCTTTCTCAGGCAATGTTATATATGTTGTATATATGAGAGAATGTGCCTTTAAGTAGATGATCTTCTCTTGGTTGTGTAATGTTATATATATTTATGTTGTATCTGTGTTGCATTCCTGATGTTGGTAGCGCCCAACAGAATGGCACTTGTGTTGTGATATACATGTGATGTGTTTTATGAAAGCCATGATGGCTAGATGGTGTGGTGCCAATTTTGATGCTATATGTCATGGAAGTGAACCAGGGGGAGGAGAGACCTCCAAGAACCCTGAGTTGACTGAGATTGTATCTCACCCCGTGTGTGGGGATTATATTTTGCAGGTGATGCTCAGCGAGTGGATGGTGGATCCTAGGGCAAGAGGCCCGAGTAGGGATATGGTTCTGTGTGAACCTTAGGCATATTATTTTGAAAGCATGTTGGATCATTGTTTTGTTATGCCTGTATTTTGTACCCTTGAGGGGAAGATGCATAGTTAATGTATGTTGTGTATATGTTGTATATCTTGAGAGATACTGATGTATATGGAGAGGATAGGGTATTTGATACCTTCTTGTTTTGTCCAGCCTTTATTGAGATATATGCATATGGCTTATTTGGTCCTCTAGTGGTATGATGTGAGTGTTCACCACACATAATGTAAAAATGTTATTGTTGATGACTTTTGATGACGTCATTTTGTTATTTGTTTCTGAATTAATTATCTTTAATTAATTGTTGTGCTTAACGACCATAATTGAATGTTAATGAACCAGATGCATACGGGGCATCACATTGACAATGCATCTAATATGTTTTTTGAAGACACGATGCATCAGCCATTGATATGTGCCCCCCACATTTTTGAGGCTGAAAGGCATGGCTTTGTAGCAGTAGTTGGCATCTTCAGTAATGAATGTCGTCTTTTATTTGTCTGTGGTATGCATCCTGATTTGGTTGTACTAGGAGTATGCCTCTAGGAAACTCAGGATTTGGAACACTGTCGCACCATCGACCAATCTGTCAATGTTGGGCAATGGGTACGCATCTTTTGGGCATGCCTTGTTGAGGTCGATAAAGTTTGTGCACATACGCCACTTGCCACTGGCATTCTTGACCATTACGACGTTTGCAAGCCAGGTAGAGTACCTGACTTCTCTGATGAAGTTGGCCTACAATAACTTGTCAACCTCTTCTTTCACTACCTTACATCTTTCTTCTCCCATCTTTCGCTTCTTCTGGGCTATGGGTTTAGCCTGTGGACATATTACCAGCTTTTGGCATATGATACTAGGATCGATGCCTGGCATGTTAGATTGTTGCCAAGAAAGCAGGTCCACATTTTTGCGGAGGATGTCTGCTATGTATCTATGCTCAAGACCAATGAGGTCTTTGTTGAGCTGTGTACATTGCCCAGTTTGGGTCCAAGCTGTAATTTGACAAGTTCCTCGATTAGCTTTGGTCCTTTGTCGATGTTGTCATTATGTGGATCCACATCGAAGGTGTCATCTTGGTGAGTTGTATAAACAGTTAGGGTATAAGGGGTGGACCCTTTGTCTATGCTCATGATTTGGCTAGTACCCCTCGAAGTGGGACGGTACTTGGCTGGCTCCCTGTTGGGAGGATACGGTGCCACTTTCAAACTCTCTGCGTAGCACTGTCTAGCTTGCTTCTTATCTACCTTTACGGTGACAATTTCCCCCGTCATGGTAGGAAATTTCATCTTTAATTGAGGTGTCGAGACGGTAGCTCTAAGCTCGTTCAGCATTTTCCTGCTAATCAAAGCAAGGTAAGAGGTGTTAGCATCGACAATTAAATACTTGATGGTAAAACTCCTCGAGAGTGAACCCTAACCGAAAGTGGTCATAAGGTCCATGTAGCCCCAGGTGTCTACCCTTTCTCTTGGGAAGCCCCAGGAGGTGTCTTGGGTGAGGTTGAATTATGTCTGGTGAGATTTCCAACTTCTGAAAAGTCTTCAAGTATAGAATGTCGAAAGAGCTACTATGATCAATGAGAGCCTTCATCACTTTGAAGTTAGTGATTACAAGGGAAACCACCATTGGGTCATCCTGGTTGATAGGATTGATTCCCTTGAAATCTGCATCTGTGAATGTAATAGGAGGGAGGCTCCGTGGTGGGAGAGCATCAACACAATTTATATCGATGTCATGTATAACATGTAAATGCCTCTTTCGAGACTGACTGGATGATCCTCCATGAGAGAAACCGCTTGTGATGGTGTTGATTGTAATGACCCGCCTCGTCACTACGATATCATTACTCTAAACGTGTAATTTCAATTTTTAATGAAAACTCCATTAATTTGATTATGAAAATGAGAGGAAATTTTTGGCGATACTACCTTCACCAAACATCACACAAATATGTAAATAAATAATATACATATATATAAATTGAACCATTATATATCATTCACATATCAAAACTTAGTTTAGTTTTTACATGTATTTAAGCCTGGAATTTACATGCCCAACCAAAAAGAATCAAGGAACCAACTAAGAAAGAGTTGGTAACAAAACACAACTCTTTCCCCAAAAGAATTACAACGTTAGCACGTCGGCTTGGCAGCTCCAACAAAAAAGATCTTTCTCCAACGTCACCTACTGCTGCTCTTCTACTCTTACGAACGAAGGTTCGCGATCATCACAGGTACTAACCACACGGTACAAAAATTGCAAGGGTGAGTTTATTATACAAGATAAACAATCACCAGATAACAATGATTAGCATGAAAACAATAATAATAACCACAATCATTCTCAGTAGTCAATCGGTTCAACACAGACTCAACAAAATAGTCATCAACTTTTTTCACAATTCACACCAATTATGCTCAGAATGATGCATGCATCTGACTCAACTCTCAAATGCAATGTGGTATCATTTGTCAGGAAATAGCCTAAGTGTACCCACATGACACTCTCACTTAAGAAAATGATTCAGTAGTTTGTCGGGTCACCCTGTCGGGCATTGGCCACTCCCCTCCCCCCATGGTGATCAACCTAAGTCACAAGGGAGTTCCAAACCGAGTAACATGCCTCCAAGTACCTGTATTTTTATCCTCAGAAAAACCACAGGAACGTAATGCCTTCATTTTATTTCCATGCAATTATGAAGTATGAAACATGGGTCTATCAATGCACTGACCGTGGATAGTTAAAAATTGTAAGCAATCTTTTTCCCTCTCCAGGGATGCTTAAAATTCTTAAACTAATCAACTTCCCTCCCAGGGATATCCAACAGGTCACTGCACCCCCCATGTACATACATAACATACATCCATCATGATGACATCATCAACATCAACATCATCTTTCATCTATGTCATCATCAACATCAATATCATCTCAATCTCAATACCATCAACATCATTTCATTTCAATATCATCATCATAAACATCAATATCATCTCATGTTTAATATAATCATCAACATCATCTCTTATTAATATAATCATCAACATAATCTCATTTCAATATCATTAACATCACAAGTAATCACATTTCACATATATACATATAACATTTGCCTGAGATTCACATTCCCTAGGTCTTCAGACAACACAAATCTCATACATTCATAATTCATAAGACCATGAGATTGATATTTTAGAAAAATTCTAAATTAAAGATGAGAACTATAATATACAAAACAAACTCATGCCCATTTAAAATTCAATAAAGAAGTAAATAGGAGAATAAATTTATAAAATTTTGGGCAGAGTCTCCTCTATAATTAAGACTTTGCCCAAAAAATTTAATCATTACAGCAACAACGTCATTCACAATTTCATTCATCAATAATAAATATATCGCATCCCATTAGTTTAAAACACATTTTTTCTTGAAAACCAACGTATAATAGGTACAAACATACATCCCCATAATTGGGTTCCCTGACCTCAACTATGATATCAAAAGTTGTAAACAAATAATAAACTCTCATCACCTATATAAATTCTCTCATTAGCTCCTCACCTATTTAGTACACAACCCTTCCAAATTACAATTGAAATATATGCAAGGTGTTGTTTCAATGAGGCATCAATTTGCAAACCATCGGACCTCAAATTGATCTAGCTAATGCCTAGTTCTTTATTTTTATGTATACTTTATTATAATAAAAACTTCATGCAAACAGCAAGCTAAAGTAATTCTCTATTGCTTTCACAATTGATCACCAAAATGCAACAATATTAATGTCATAAACTTGTCATCGACATGTCAATATTGTGGGACATCGTTTATACCAGTTTTCTAATTAACATATTGCACCATTAGTAGAATTAGGAATCAAAACCCAATTTGATTATTACAACGAAAAGAGACAGATATTGATCTGACTTCTTACTAGGAACGAATCCAAAAGTCTATTAAAAAGAGAAAAAAATCTATTTTTAATTGTGTAAATATTTAACTTCTAATAAATGTAGTGTATTGCACAAAATAGTAAAAATACACTTGGTCATTACTGTGGGATCATTGTACACGTGTCTACCCTGCTACAGTAACTGTACACATGTCCGCCCTTCATGTCAGCCCTGCTACAAGAGCGTAGACGTCAACCCTCAGCAGCCAGGTTTTATCAACTAACAGACTATTTGTTACACTTGATTAGTCAAATAAGTGTAACATTATCTCCTAAAAAAGATCTCAGATTATCTACAAGTTGTTACTTATCTATAAGTAACAAACTATCAACAAGGTACACATTAACTACTATTTGAATTATATAACAACCTGCAATTATCTGTTTATCTTATCAATAGATTAGTTATCAACAAAGACCCAAGGCTCATACTCCACACTATAAATACATGTTCTATCTAATCCTTTTACATATTCCTTAACTCTCACACATTCATTCACACTGCAAATTCATTCACGGTGAACATACTCCAAGATCACCTTGGACACTTACCTTCAGTTATGCTCTCATAATTGATGTACTTACTTGAGCTTCAGAGTCATTTCCTTTGTTTTCCAGCTCCACCTCCTTAACGAGGTCAACTCTTTGTCTAACGTGCAAGGTCTGGAATCCACTTGGACCATCTCCATCTTGGTACGTGGCATTTCCAGATTTTGGTAAGAAAATGTAGTATTTTTCAAAATAAAATATTTATTAATTATACACATAAAATTGTATTAATTTTTTATTTTAAAAGACAATAACCTTAAATGTTATTACAATAACAATGGATACAACTAGTTTTTATACAATTTGATACTAGTTATAATCTTAATCACTACAATAATAACAACATATATAACTAGTTTTATACAATTTTCTTATTATTTAACCTAAATAATTAATATAATAACAACATGCATAAATAAATTTTTCATAATTTTATACATGTATATACATGAGAAATTTCAAAAGAGGGAGGGGCTAGTCTTGCCCCCCTCCCGTTCATGCTCCTTACCCTTATTTTATTATTTTATAAAAAAAAAGTTACATTTGAATGATGGAAACTACTATTCCTACTACCACATTTGTTATTCCCACTATCACGTTTGAAAAATAGTGGAATAAACCAAAGTATCCTCTTGTACCTTTTTCCCACCCCTTCCCTTTCCCTCTTCCCCATTCTTCTCACCATCCTTTTCCAGCCCCTATTTTTCCCTCATTCCTCTCCTTCCCCCTCTCATATGCCTCTCCCTCCCTTTACCCTTTCCTCCAACCAGTGGCAGACGCAGGAATTTTATTGAGAGGGGGCGAACATAAAAAAAAAATCATAAATAAAAGTAATCTGAAGACAATACAAATCTAATATACAAAAATTAAAAAAAATCTATTACAGAAATTAAGATCACTTCACTTGACTCTTACTCTACGTGTTTTCATATTGTTAAAATCATCTATAATTGAATCTGTGCTAAAACTCAAAACAATTTCTTTTTCAATGTATGTAATCAAAGAATCATCAAGAAATTGGTCTTCCATTCTATTTCGAAGTCTGGTCTTTATTATCTTCACATACAGGTAAATTGCAAATAGAGTGGGTTGGTGAACAAGCTGACAAAGTCTAGTGAGTCTTAATAAAATAATTTACAATTTAAAATCAAATTCAAAGCAATAATATGAAGATAAGAGATAAAGAAGACACAATTAATTTTAGCATGGAAAACTCAATTAGGTAAAAAATTACTACGTCCAAATTGGATAATCAATCCAATGGACAAATCCACTATGATAATTTTGTGTACAATAGTTCACAGTATCCTAGTTTCCTAGTCTACCCTTACACAACAATTATCTTAGCTGGTATCTTTGTTTCCCAACAAAAATCTCTCATCTCAATTCACCAAGAACAGAGACAGACTGGTATCCTTGTTTCCCAGCCAAAAGTTGCACCTCTTAATTCACCAAGAACAAAGTCAGAACTGGTATTCTAGTTTCCCACCTGCGACCTCTTCCAAAGTCAAGAAGAAGAATATAATAAAATGGTTACATTTACGCTTCTATTCCTTAAGCAAATAGGTACATTTAAATCCTAATGGAGAGTTGAAGAATCAGACTTGACAAACGCTTTTATATGATCTCACAACAATTCTCTCAATATGCAAACATAAACTCCCTAAAGATCTAATATTATTTGGAATGGAATGCATACAAAAATATGATTCTATTTATACTAATTTAAGCATATGATTTTAACCAATTTTTGAATACAATCCTAAAAATATTTTATCATATTATGCAATGCAATTCTAAAGATATTTTATATTATCCAATGCAATCTTAAAAATATTTTATACTATTCAATACAATCTTAAAAATATTCTATCATATTTTTGAATACAATATTAAAAAATATTCTATTTTATTTTTGAATGTAATCTTAAATATTTCTATTATATTATACAATGTAATCTTAAAAATATTTTATCCTATTTTTTAATATAATGTTAAAAATATTATACCCTATTATATTATGCAATTCAACCTTTTTTTATTGTCAAATTATTTTTTTAATTTTTAATATATACATATATATAATAAAATTTATATTAATAAAATTTTAGGGGGGCGATGGCCCACCCTAGCCACCCCCTCTGTCTGCCTCTGCTCCAACCCTTGCCCCCAACACCCTTCCCATTGGAGTCCCTCCCTTGTGCCGCACTCCCCTCTCTCATTTCTTTTTTATCTTCCCTCTGTGGTCAATCTTTTTTCATTTTTTATACACAACGAAAGTACGATTATGTTGTGTTCTAGGTACAAAATCATACTTTTGTTGTATTTTTTTTGTTTTGAAAAACAACACAATGAAAATACGATTTTGTTGTGTTCTTGAACCCAGAACACAATGGAATCGTATTTCCATTGTGATTTTTTTGTTAGATTAACTTAATCATACTTCTGTTGTGCTGTTTTTTTTAAAAAAAAAAACAAAAAATCACAATGGAAATACGATTATGTTGTATTTTCGTTGTGTTGTTTTTCAAAAAATCACAATAGAGATACAATTTATTTATTTTATTGGTTGAGAAACACAATGAAATTGTATTTTTGTTGTATTTTTTAAATTATTTAATTTATTGATTAATTAATATTTTTATGGATCTAATTTTAATTTATATTTGCTTTTTTCAGATGGCTCACACAAAGCGCACTGCTTATGTCTCAAATGCAGAGGCAAGGGAGATGCAACGACTTGTGGCTGCGTTAGCACGTCGTGATGTAGAGTTAGCTCGACGACAATAGCAAGCAATAGAGTAGCTAGAGACAACAAAGGCACATGCACAACTTGAGGTAGAGGCACAACTTTGTCGTATCATTGAAGCTTTGTTTGGAGGAAACCCTATGGATTTGAATTTGCTTCGATCCTATAAGACCACATAGTTGGGCATGTGTGGATCAGTCATTCTAGAGATGAGCTGAAGCTGGCTAGCCATGGTATTGTGATGCCTTACCTTACCCACCCGATGGGCATGTATGGATCGGCATGTACACATTTGCTACTTGCAATACCTCAGTGATATGGATCGCAAGCACAAGTACGCTTGAGGGGGAAACTATGTTGGTTTATCTTTATGACCAGCTGTCATAAGCATGCAAGTATGGCAGGTTATATGAAGCTACTTATGGTAAGAATTGCTTCTTCTTTTTTTGTTAACAAAATTGTTAGTTTCTTAGTGTTATATGACGTAAAAATATATTCATGTTTTACAGGCATGAGTGTTTGAGCATCTACCAACCATTCCTTATAGTGAAAAGGTGTTGGATTGTGACCATAAGCACCAAGAGAAGTTGCTTGCGGCTTGGTGGTTTTCGTATAGGGGTACTAGTAAGGCTGTTAGGACCAAGGAGTTGTTGGATTGGTTGTAGATGATTGATGTTGTCTAGTCCCCATATGCATCACGCAGAGACATCAGACCTTTTGGGGATCAGACATACTACTCTGGCTACATCAGAGTTGGACAAACATGGCATCGTATCTACCAGAAAGGGTTTTAAGGAATTTTAGGTACATACAGAGGATTCCCTTGGACCAACCCGAGCGTCTTGGTGCATATGGGAAGTGTTGTGTTGCATAGGCCGAGTGTGAGTAGCATGTAGTGGTGTTGGGCGAGGGGCTCCATGGACGTGCACTACAGACTACTTGCCTTGGTATTACGACTATCGACATCCATACCTAATTCTGCCACAGGAAGGAGAGGCACCACATAGTCTTGTATTTTGCCGCAGCCTCTGCCTCAGCCACAACCATAACCTAGTGGTGGTCAAATACTAGATTATGTATCAAGTGCTATTTACTCATTTAGGTAATGCAAACAATATTGGCATCATTTTTTTTTAATTTTTAATGAAAAAAAATACTAATTGTATTGTTAAATATTTATGTAGGATCAATTCTAGATGATGTCAACGTCCACACAAAGATCACTGGACATGAGAGTTGTAACTGACGACACCGATAATCATTAGGTCATACAACAGCTTTTACTGATGGCACATGAGGGTTTTACAGCTGGATGTAACTTATGTCATTTTGTCATTTTGTATTATTTTTATATTTATGTATTTGACTTACGGTGTTGTTTGTACATTTTTTTATGTTCTATGAACTTATATTTAGCAGTTTATGTTTTTCTTTTTTTTATGTTTAAATGACACATGCTTTGTAATGTAATAAAGAACATAATTTTGATTGGATTTAGAAAACTAACAACAACTAACATAAATTGCATCAATTAAAAACATGACTACATAAACTTATCATCTTTATTAAAGCTTTTAGTCTTCATTGATCCACGCATTAGACTAGCAATCTCTTTGCGGCAGTTCTTGGTTATCTTAGTTTACGTAGAAGGGCAATGATTTCTTCTAGAGACCAGCCAACTATTGCATATAACTCGATCAAACATTTAGAAGTAACATGCAAAAAGATGAAAAACATATTTCCCATTTCATTGTCATCTTTAAGCTACATACAGCTGTACTCAATACAACTAATAAACCACTTTTTAAGTGATATTTTGTGTAATTTTTTTTGTCATGTGCATGCATTTTGTTGGTCGAACTCATGTTTGGATGTTTGTTTTGTCTTGCAGAAGTATAGCCGCTCAATTGAGTGAAAAGAGTGAAATTTTACACTTTTACCTGAAGATTTGAAGACTTTGTCTCTTGATCATTATCGTAGTGTATCCAACACAACCATGGTGAGCATAAGGGCCATGGTGAGATGACAACACCTTTTTGCAAATAGCGTCAGCATTTCGACGACGACCATAGTAAACTCACTATAGTCGTAGTCACATCATGATGGTTGTAGTCAATTGGTTATGCCCAAAGCTTTAGCGTCAATAGTTTTTTACTATGGTCATGGTGGATTTCAGCATAGTCATAGTGCGCCTAAAACGAGTTTGTTATCTTAGGAAGCTATAAATAAGGGCTTTAAATCTATAAAATCATCTTTTACCTATTTTACAAATTTAAGAGCACTCTTAAGAGATTTTGAGAGTTTTGAAGCATGGACAACATCGTAAAGACGATTGTGATCATCGTTCCTACCTTATGGCATGTCTATGCTAATTTCTTGTAGGCTTTCTAGTTTGCTTTGATAATGAGCGATTGATCATCCTAGTCCAGGGATTATGATGTAACTGTCCAATTGACCCCTTTCTCTGTTCTTAATAGAATTCCTCAGTATTTTATGTTAATTAGTTATCTTCTTTATTTTTATTATTTATTTGGGAACTGATTAATCCTATGCTTAATCGAATGTACTCTTGTGATCATCTGTGTAAGTTGGGTAGACCTAGGTAAAGAATGTTTTACACCAAATTGCATGATCAAACTGTTTGGTTAATCTCTGATAGATTAATTAATCCTTAATTGATCATCCCTGGAATTCGTTATATCCTTTGACTTAAATTGATATATCCATGATCATTGGGATATTGATTTAAGGCAAAGAGCATCCTTTGACCTTGATCATAGGCTTTGGTTGATTTTGGGAATCGGTAATTAACTATTAAAGGAACTTCATTAGTACTAGAATTGGGAGAAAACTAGTACTATTGAATCATAATCCCTTATCACTTTTAATATCACTTAAATCTCTTTTATGCAATAGTTTATTTGTTTTCTTTTAAAACCAAAACCACAAAATACTTCAATCTTCGTTTAAATTATTTCAACTGTTTAGTTTAATAATTTTGACTGTTTAAGAATATAATTGATCTCTCAGGTTCAATAACCGGACTTTTAATCCACTGTTACTATTGCACCGGATACAATTGTTCTTATGAGGGCATTGTTTATACGCACTAACAACCATCACCTATATATACAGGTTTACTATAAAAAAAACCTAAATAAGCTTCTTGCACCTTCGATGACATCGCAACAAGAGACATTCCCTCACTAATTTTAATGAATTCAGGATAATTAGGACATTCGAACAATACCCCCTCATAAGTTGATACCACAACATCGTCGTAATACACAACAGTAACGACTCTCACCATCCGCAATTCAATATGGTGAAATATCAAAACAATGCATTGAGCTGTCTCAGACTACTTGTATTTATTAATATCTTGTATTGTTCTCTCATGAGTTAATTATTAGCAACAATCAATATTGCATCGACAAAATATACGGTTCAAATTGCATTGAGCTCTACAAGGCATAGTTTGCTTGTTAGACCATCATAATTATGGTTGTTAAATCACAATATAAAACATTAAATCTTAATTTTTTTAAAAATAAAATAATTTTTAAAAATAAAATAAAAAACATAACGAATTCCTGCTTTTGTTGCACAATGTAGGGGTAAAAATAAAATTACAAAATGGAATCATACTTCCATTGCATATTTGTGGAAAAAATCAAATATTACAACAGAATCGTGATTATGTTGTGTTACTTGGGGGTGAGAAAAATTGCACAACAAAATTGTGTTTCCATTGTGCATTTAGGGGTGGAAAAAATAACAACAAAAATATGATTTTATTGTACACTTGTACAACGAAAACATACTTCCGTTGTTATTTTTTTCACCCCCAAGTGCACAACAGAAACCTGATTCCATTGTGCAAGGGTCAATTTTGGAATATGGATAAAGTGCACCCACGTGGTTAATGCCATTAGCAAAAATGGTAGTGTTAATAGCAACGCCCTTAACTGATTTGGATCTTATTTACCTCTTTTCATCAACTTCTTGCTGGGTGGGAATAGGTCCATGAGTTTGTTTGGTTTCTCTTTTGTTTTTTCTTCTTTGTGTTTGACCTACTTTAGTCCAACATTTACTTCCTTATTTATTTTAGGGAATTGATATTGACCCTTCAAAATAGCTTTGGGCCCCTATCATAATGCGAAAAATACTAAAATGTCATTTTGCTTTTTTCCTTTCATATTTGCATCCATCCCACCATATATGGCAAACCAACGGAATCACGATTCCGTTGTGTTGTAAATTTGTCCCACAAGGGAATCAAGATTATGGTGTGTTACTAAATTGTAGAGAAATTGAGTGAATTTATTAACCAATTTGAATTGTGGTTAAGACTTAAAAGCTACCTTGGGGTGTTAGAAATAGGTAAAGGTAAAGGCAAATCCTAACACGTAAACAAAGTAAATATAAATCATAGTGTTTGTTAGGAACTAAGTAAATGTTTTTGGTAGAATTAACAACAAAAATTCAATTAAGTTAATAATTGCTGTAAAAAAATTAAGTAAATTGATTGTTAACTTATGTATTTAAGTTCTATAATTTTTATTTTAGTTGATTATTGTTACAAACAAGTTATTAACTAATAAATATAACTAAAATACAGGATGTCACAATCCTCCCCAACAAAAACAAAAATGCACGCAAAGTTTTGCTCTTCTTAAGAAAGATGTGGCTATTGTTCCTTTATCTTGTCTCCTCAAATTTCAATGTAGCATATATACGGTTTGCTTCACTCGAATCACTCCAAATCACTTTGACTAGCCAAATATGTGTACTTAACGCCGCAAACAAAGGTAGCCGGGGAGGAAAAAGGAAATAATAATAGAGAAAATGCACATTAATGAAAGTGTAAGAATCAGTATTTTACACTATCTAATGGTGGCAAATTTAATAAATGCATGAATAAAACTGGCAAAGTGTAAGAATCAGTATGAACATATATTAATAAGATTTTATAACATAAAATAAAAAGTTTACACTTTTAATTCCATAATCATTAATTGCTTTGAGAATACAAACACATTTAACTTGAAACTTCTTCCCAAATACAACTTGTATTCTCACTTGATTTCAAGTTTCTTTATGTTCATGCACTTAAAAGATCAGGAGGGTTTGACCACACGGATTCCAATAATATATTCAAACCTCTTCGTGTTTGAACACCGGAGGCTGAACACTTATGTATTTGTTGTATCCTTGTTGTATGCTGACCAAGGATGATCCCAAGGTTCTTCATGGTTGTACACCAACCGACCTATCATTTATCTCGTATGCATGTCTCGAATTGGTATTTGAACATGCTTATGATTATTACTGATATATCACAAACCCCTCTCTTGATGACATAATGACCATAAAAGAAGACATCATTATGAAACATCCTTAATACCTAATTAATAGACACTAAAGAAGGAAAGTAAGGGTCGTTATTTAGAGGGAGACCCTACCAATAAGAACCCCGTACTTAGAGCTAAAGAAACAGATTATACTTTAATCTCAATTAAATACTTTTAAACTATGTCCCGTAAACTTAGATGACTCTTAGTTAAAAGAACGCAACTAATAGATTAAGGAAGAATATTCAACATTAAAAATATGAAGAACACTCACTTATCCTTGTTTAACACCAAGCTCCAGCAATGATTTCACGAGTTTCTCTACGTCCATCGAAGACTCCCCACCTTCCCTCACAGCCCTAACAGCTTCCTCTCTCATCAACTTCGCTCTTCTCTTCTGAGCACTCTCTCTACCCATAACCGCTTTCACTACCCGACCCAACTCGTCCGGGTTGGGCACAGAATCCGACCCTTCACAAACCCGCACCGCAAGCCCTCTATCTTCCACCAACATCTTAGCATTCACAAACTGATCCGCCTCCATGGGCCACCCCACAATCGCAACCCCACTCGCCATCGCCTCCATCACCGAGTTCCATCCGCAGTGACTCACAAACCCCCCCACCACTCGGTGACTAAGTATCGCCACTTGTGGGGCCCACCCGGTTACAACCAAGCCCCGACCCGAAACCCGATCCGCAAACCCCTCCGGTACCAACCCGAACCCTTCGTCCTTTTCTTCCTTCGTGGAAGCCGTCTTCACCACCCACACGAATCTCGTTTCAGATTTTTCTAATCCCAGCGCCAATGCTTCCATTTGTTCCTTTCTCATCAGCTTCTGACTCCCGAAGCAAACGTACAACACCGACGCTTCTTCCTCCACCTCGTCAAGCCAACGTAAAGCCTCGGATCCTCTATTTGGGTCGGACTCAGTCCGATCCAGTCCCAACGGCCCGACCGAAAACACACTCTTATGACCCAACTCTTCTTTAATGTGATCCAAATAAGAACCCTCCAACGCGCGGAACGTGTTGAACACGCATCCCCAGCTCGCGTCGTTAAGAAGCATGCTCTCTCTAACAAACTCAGACTCCGGCTCCGATTCTCTGTAGCGGAGAAAAACCGTGGGGAGGTGCTCCCTCGTAAACGACGGCGTTCCCGGGATTTCGGGAAAATTAATAATATTATCATCTCCCTGTGAATTGTAGAAGTGTGGATTTTTCCAGCAGCGCGTGACGATGGCGATTAAGGACGCGCCGACGCCGTAGAACGCGATCCTAGGAATACTGAGTTGGGAAGCGAGTTGCTGAGTCCAACCGAGGAAGAAATCGGAGACGAGTGCTACAGGAGGGTTACTGTGGGTTGCGAACCAGTGGATAATTTCTGGTTGGAGTTTGGAGAGGGCGTGGATGAAGGGGTAGTTTCCTCTGTTGCCGACCTCACGGACGTTCTCTGCGCCAGCGGGGATGTTAGGGTGGGGAGGGAATGGGAGAACTAAAGTTTGGACTGTGTTTGGATGCGAGGATAAGAGAGGGTTTAAGATGGGAACGTTTTTTGGTGTGATTATGATTGTGACGGTTACGCCTCGTAGGGCTAACTGGTGGGTGAGGTCGAGGAGTGAGAGGATGTGGCCCTGTGCTGGGTATGGGAACACCAGGATGTGAACTTTGGACATGTTGTTTGGTGTTGTTGGAGTTTGAAGACAGGAACTAGCCAATTGCAAGATTAGAAAAATGAAAGGGTTGATGACTTAATATGCAGCAAAAGCATTTTGAGAAGAGAACACTATAATAAAATATTAATTGTGGTGGAGAATTGTGTTTTGCCAGTAGCTTTTTGACTTCACTCATCCTGACTTATCAGGTGTGCTGTGAGTGGGAACTGTTGCTAGTTGTTTTACTATAAAACGATGAAAAAATGAGATTTTTTAATTAAAATAGGTGGCCAAAGATATAGGTACATCTACATAAATTTTCTCTTCTTTCTTTTCTTTCTCCTTAAATCAAACGCAGCCTAAATGTTACGCTTGCACTTTAATTTTGCTACTCTTTAATTTTTTATTTGGGATTTTGGCTTTTTTATTTTTTATTTGAAAAAAACTGTAATTTTAATCTGATTTTCAATATTATTAATTGTTAAGCACCAATTTTTTTTATTAATTGTTTAATTTAATTCTTGATTATATGTTAATATTATGATGTGATAAAAAATATTAAAACTTAACAATTATAAACTAATTTATTTTATTAAAATGTAAAAAATGAAATTATATGTTTATATATGAAAAATAAAAAATTGAACTAAAATTATAATTTTTAAAAAATTTAAAATTACAAAATAATAAAACAAAAACAAAATCACAAATAAAAAATTAGAGAGATTAAAATTAGTATAATTTAGTTAAAAATTAAAATACTTATTAACGTGTCTCACGAGTTACGATCACAGGGTGTCTTGGTCTCCGTCAACGCAGTAAGTGGGGACATGCTTCAATGCAATTATTGAGGTCTTTGTTATTGGCGCGTTTTTATTATTCACTCGCGCGTTGATGGTTAAAAATCTGTCAAATGGCTTAACTACCGCTATCCTCTTGTTCAGTCGTTCTTGACTCTTTCCATTAATGTGTTTTTAGTTAGTATTTCTTTTTTACACATAGCTTCCATTTAGATTTGAAAAATTTAATGAACACCCCAAATCCTTACTTAACAGAAAAAAAAATATAAGTCACGTTGGGTTTTAAATTAGAGACGTTAAATTGAAATCTGAATGGTATAATAGAACTTATGACATGATAAAAGGAGAGAAAGAAAAAAAATAAATGTATTGTTTAATGAGATGTTTAAAATAATAAAAAATTTCTTTATCATTACTCTTTAGATTTTTATGAAGACTTAACTATTGCTATTTGTCAACCATTTCAAACAATAATATTCTCAACCCTAAATTTATCATCTAATATTTTATGTCTAAAATATGTTTTTTGTCCTTATAAATTTTTATATATATTTATTGTCATTAAATATACAAAAATCAAAATACGATTTTTGAAGGTTAAAAAATTGTCACAAATTATAGAAAAAAAGGGAAGAATTGAAGCCGGTTCCCTTACAACATGATACCTATAAATTGCGTAAGAGAAAGAAGTTGTTCTTGAATTGCTAGTCTGTCAGTGAGATAAGCTCTTATGGGTCTTTTCGCTGCTTTCACATGATGCAATATCTGGGCCTCCTAGACCTGCTCTCTCGACCATCCAACACCATTACAAACCTAGATCAAAAAATCACAAGAAATCCAAACCCAAATCCCAAATTAGAGATTGTAAAAGGTATTACCAATATCAAACACCATCACAAAGTAAACCTAGCACCATGGTTGTGAAACCCAACCCGATCGAAGTAGTGGGTTAGTAGATTAGTGATTTAATTGGTGGGTCAATAATTGGCATGATTTTATTCGGTATATATTAAAAATTCAAAATTATATATGTATCTATTATATAAGTATATAACTAACATTATTTGAGTAAGTAAAGTCCATCCATACTCCAAAATCCAAAATAAAAATTGATAATAATTCAAAATCCAAAATTCAAAATTAAAAAAAAATCCAAAAATCTTATTAAAAAAATCCAAAATTGTAAAACCAGTTGGGTCCAACCAGGATGCGGTAACCCAACCGGCTAGGTTTGACCGGATCATCCCAAGTCAATTACATAACCGGTTCAATAGTTGAACTGACTCGATTAGGCTACCGGGTCTCAGTCCGACTGACAGGGCTGGACCGAGTTTCATAACACTTCGTAGCAATCGACAACATAATAAATAAAATAAAGAGAAGTTTGGACAAAGTAATAGTGCCATCACCATCAAACACCATAACAAACCCAACACTGTTGCGAATTCTAATAGCTAGGAGAAGGGGATTACCATTGCAACTAGGCTTGCGGTGTTACTATCGCAATCAACGATTCTGATTTCACCATCATTACCTTATTGTTCTCTAATAGAGACAAGGCAGTGTCGCTGCCTGAAACCTCCTTCCTCTATCGTGTCTTCCTCTTTCGCATCAAGCTCGTTGAGCTCTGCACCTTGTTGCTCTCCTCGGTCCCACCTTCAGCCAAGTGAACCACTAAGTTGTGCAACTCAAACAAGTCGTCATATCCTCCTCCACCTTCCTTTTTCCTTTCTCATTTGCCTACCACCAATCCATCACTATAAACCATGCAAAACTGCCACCCCTTCTCCTCGACTTACCACCAACCCATCACCATAGACAACGCATAACTTAGGCAACAAAGGAGACCGAGAGATAGGAAAGTGAAAGAGCAAAAAACAAAATAGTAAGGGAGAAGCAGTAGCTTTCAATGACAATGGCGATGATAGTGTTGTTCTGTTTCTTTTTTTCCTTGTTTTTCCCCCTCCTTGTATGAATTTCTTCTTTCCTCTGTTGCTCCCATCATCAAAATTTCTTTCCCTCCCTGTCACCCTTAACCTCGAATCTATAGAAGAGAAAGAGAAAGAACCAAAACGTGTCCATTTTTTATTGGATAGGCATTAGAAACGTAGGTTTAGATGAGTACCAATCTAGCTCCAAATTAAAAGTAACATATTATAATTTTAAGAGGGCGAAAAATAGATGAAACATTTTTTAAAGATAAAATCCAACTTAAATAGGGACGAAAATCATATTTTAGTCATATTTTATTTCATTACACTGTTTTCAATTTGCTAAAAAAACATAGTTCCCAACTCTATAAAAAACATTGTTCCATGCATCCTAGTCAACTATAATAAATAATTTATACAACATTATTTTATTATTTTTTACTTAATGAATATTTTTTAATGTATAAATTATATTATAATTAAAATTCATAGCAAATAAGTATATTTAAATATATAATTTATATTCTGGATTTACAATGAACAATTTAAATTGTGATATAATTATTTTTAACTATTGATAATTTCTTTTGAAAAATAATTAAAATTCAATTTAGAGATGAAAATAAAGAGAGTATATTAAAAGTGATAAACAATTAAAAATATTAAATATTTGTATAAAGATAAAATAATGTGGCTTTTATGGTTGAGATAAATTTATTTGATAAATTGCTAAGAGAAATTTACTTTTGCCATTATTAATCCAAGGGCAAGTAGCAATAAATGATTAACACACAAAAAGAAGGTCAATTGTGTGTTGTGTATCTTGAAAAGCTTTTCATAACAAAATGATTTTCGTTCAATCAGACTTTCACAAAAGATCGTCCATTGATTTTAAACATGAGAAGTAAAGCCTTACTCCAAGAAGTTGTTTAAGAATAGTGGCGTTGAGTTTCTTGACCCTTTGTCTTAGGATTAGTCGGTTCTATTTCTCGATGGATGCAAGGGATATAACTCAGCGGTAGAGTGTCACCTTGACGTGGATGAAGTTATTAGTTCGAGCCTGATTATCCCTAAACCCAATGTAAGTTTTTCTATTTGTATGTCGTGATCGAATAATAATTGAGAATGGATAAAAGGCTCATGGAATTACACAATGGGTGGTGGGCTATATTTCTGGGAGCAAACTCAAGTCGAATATGAAGCGCTTGGATACAAGTTATGCCTTGGAATGGAAGAGAATTTAGAATCAGCTTTGTCTACGAACAAGGAAGCTATAAGTAATGCAACTAGGAATCTCATGGAGAGTTCGATCCTGTCTCAGGATGAACATTGGCAACATGCCTGCCATACACATGCAAGTCGAATGAGAAATAGTGTTTCCAGTGATAGACAGGTGAGTATTGTAACACCCTGAAATTTTGATAACCGAAAATATATGGTTGATGTATTTCTTGTATTATTTAATTACTTTATTAATTTGGATTAATTGAAATGTTGTGTGAATTATCCTTTGCAACTACTTGATGTGAATGTTAAGTTATGTGAAGTTTGTTTGGTCTATGTTCGAATTATTTGTGTGAAATGTTAATTAGAAATAATTAGTGATATTACAAAAAAAATGCTTGAAGAAGAATGACCATACTACCTTTTCCCTTGATGTGGGAATTACCATAATACCCTTGAAGTAGAAATTACAAAAATGCCCTTGAAATTAAAATTACAATAATGCCCTTAGATATTTTGAAGTGAAAATTACAATAATACCCTTGGAGTGAGTGACAAATTACAATAATACCCTTGGATATTTTGCCTTAGATATTTTTGTGGAAACTTGAAGAAATTACAGAAATACCTCTGGGATGACAAATTACCATAATACTCTTGGTAACATACAAATATCAATGGAAAACTAGGAGTACCAATTGGCCAAAAATTTATGATTCTAAATTATACTACTCAATATAATAAATGCAAGAAAAAAAACATTACAGTAAAACTGAAAGAAAATCACATGAATATCTAAGGCTATCATGAACTATAACTTCAGACCATGTGATGATATGACGATGAAAATTATCACACGAAAAACACCTGTGATGGTTTTACAAGAAGGATAGGATAGAAGCAAATAGATCTAAGTGACAAGTTTATAAGTGCATAGAATATATTTTATCATGATTATTTAACTTGAGGAAAGAAACCAATTCTAGCCGTGTAGGATATTGGGCAAAGGCTTAAGATTTTAGATGTATGGTACATAAGTAGCTAGCATATTAATTGAAAACTACATGAAGTACACTTGGTTTAAATTAAAAGAAACAAAAACATAAACCAAAACATGCATGGTACGTGAGAATTGGAGCAAAATAAGTGAAATGGAAGTGCAAAATCATGTGTGTGTACGTCAAATTGGTATACTTAATCCAATTGTGTAGCCATGTATAAAACAAAGAA